>PRKT01000039.1:107074-148601 GCA_003671525.1 Saccostrea glomerata | reverse complement strand
GGGGCAGTCATCGCACAAATAATTTTGCTAATAATAATTCTGATCAGTGGCTGTTCCATCAATGAATCGTATCAAGACGTTTGTTATTACTGGAATTAACGTTCGCAGCTATTGCAGAAAAATTCACATAATTCTGCAACAGCTGCTTCCGTTAATTCCAGTAATAACAAACAAAGAAAGCATTTTATTGTTTAAATAACCATCCCCTTTTTGCAATATTCTAAGCACCATTGGCAGTTAATAGGGTTCATACAGTATGGATAATAAAAACTAGCTGCTAATTTTTTAAAAATGTCCCAGTGTTGTTGCTGTTTTTTTATGCCCCTGTAAACAAAGTTTCGGGGGTATTTTGTTTTTATCGAGTCTGTCTGTCTGTTTATCAGCAAAAACTTTAACCTTGCTCATAACTTTTGATTTACTGAAGCTATGACTTTCATATTTCAAATGTGTATTTCTTGTGACAAGACCTTTCTTTGGGTACCACAAACTTCGATCTTTTGACCTTTGAGTTTGACCCACTTTTCCACAAAAATCCCAAATTTTTACTTTGGTCATATCTTTTGAACAGTAGATTCCAGGACATTTATACTTCACATATGTATTTTTTGTTTAAAGACCTTTCATTGAACACCCTTGACACTTTGACCTTGGAGATTTCTGTACTTGTGAAAAAAAAATTAACCTTGGCCATAACTTTTGAATGATAAGGGATATACATTGTAGGGCTTTCAAACTTCACATAATTATGTAATCCTTGTGAAAAGACCCTTCATTGGATACCAAGAACTTTGACTCTTTGACCTTGACCTTAGAGTTTGACCTACTTTTAAAAAGCAAACCTTAGCCATAATTTTTAAAGGGTTAGGGCTAGTGCTTTCGTACTTAATATATTTAATTCTTGTGACTGACAAGATCTTTCATTTGATAGCAAGACTTTTGACCTTAACCTTGGAGTTTAACCTACTTTAATTTTTTTTTAACCTTTCTATGGGCAAGACCTTTCATTGGATACCAATAACCTTGACATTTTGACTTTGACCTTGAAGATTTCTGTACTAATGAAAAAAATTTTAACCTTGGTCTACTTTCATATTTCACAATTGTATTTCCAGTGAGAATACTCTACTTTTGGTACCAATATATTAAATTTGCATTTAAGAAAAATTTAATCTTTGCTATGTTGCCATACAAGGGCATCAGTGTTTCACAAACATATCTTGTTTTATTTTGTTTTTTGTTGTTGTTGTTTGTTGTTTTTTTTAGAAATTTTAGTAACTAAGAAACATATGAAGCATTTCATTGGTTGTTGTTGCATGTTTAATAATACTATTGAGAAGCACATAGTTTGGGGGGAATAAAATTTCGTTTATTTGTCATCAAAAATAGTTTGATTGGCATTTAATTAATTTCATTGTTTTGAATGCAATCCTATTCAATATATAGCCATTAAAAATTTTGTGCGGGATTTAATTTTGTTCTTAAATGTTAACAACAAAATAAAAAATTTAATCCCACACAAATATTTGTGCTTTTACAGTAAACCTCTAGGCTACTGACTGAAAGGGGTGAAATATCAAGACTTTTGGCAGAAATTTAAATTATTTTATGTCACAAAAAGTTAGTTAGGAATCCTCTTTTTCGATCTAGTTCGCCTCCCCAATGTGAAATACTTGCCTATGCCCCTGAATTGATAGAAAAATGTTTTCAAACATTTATATCTTCCGTAATGTCTGGGGTATAGGTCGATGGTTTAAAGAGGCCGAAAGGAAATCTAAACTATTTACATAGCACTTTAAATATATTTTAGAGGATGCCTTCTTTACCCCCAGAAATAAAGATTGTTGGGATTGCTGCAGAAACAATGGTTACCACAGAGTTACAAGTAACTGATAATGGAGCAGCAGCTCTGATGAATGAGAACCTATGGATCCTCATTATTCTTCTAATCTTCCTCAAACTAACCTGGTATTGTTTCAATCAAAATTTTCAAAAGTTTGACATGAATTGGTTTAGTTTAGCACCTCTTACTTTACATTAGATTACTTGATGCCAATGTAGGACTTAACTAAATTTATATCTTTACGCTAGCACTTTGGGTCAAAAAGCAGTGAGGGATTTTTATTATGATTATACTTTCCCCACAAACTGGAATTTTGAGACTGAAAAGTATATTCTCTAATTATTCCAACTATGATAAACTTTTAAATTCTTTTTATAGGGGTAATAAGAAAAATAGATTTTTCACTTGAAAAGATATCATCCACTCTTTGACACAACATAACTGAATATTTCATTATAATGATAGGTTCCTGATACACAGATTTGCTGCATAGAGTCCATGTAAAGGGGACAAATCTACTGCAAGGAGAACATAAATTTAGCAAACTCTCAGCCAAACACTTTTGCATGGAGTGTCTTCTGAATTTGAAACTTTTTAAATCCTGCAGTTTTGATGAAAACCCAACAGTTTTCCAGACCGAATTTGTAAATCAATGCAGAGTTCCATACCTAATTTGTTCCAGACCTAATGTCAGACAAAAATTATGAGTTCCAAAGAAGGAGGTGAAGAATTGTTTACACAATACAGCAGTTTCTACGAATGTCGTATTTAATTACTCTTAATTTTAAGAAAACAGAACCAAAAAGAAATGGTAAAATGTTCAAAGAAAAAGGAGAAAAACAAAAGGAAAACCTGGAATTTAATTATCACATGCAGAATGGAGACAAACTGACACCCTGATAACTGTTTCTCAAGTATGATTGTTTCTTGATATTTTATCATTAAGAATTTCAGAACATTAATTTTAATAAGGCAAAATAATTTGTCTTTGGTGTAATTTAAAAAAAAAATATAATTCATGAATGCTGCATTTTATTTTTTAAATAATAGTATACACTTGCAAAAGATTCATACAGCCATTACCATGACTTACCAAATTGTTCCTAAACATTACCTAGTTGTGTTTGTATTAAGTTAGAGACATGTAAATGTAATGTTAAATTGAAGATTTATAATTTGGTGCTAATTTTTCCTACACATTACAAGAAAAAAAAATCTACACTAAATACCTGAATACAGTTAATGTAATTTCCTATGAAGCAAAGAATCTTTAATTTCATTTTTTTTGTTTTGTTGTTGTTAAAATGCATCACTGATTTGTTTTAATAATCTCTGTAATTGCTGATAAGAATTAACCTTATGTATAACAAACTACCGCAGTAACCGAGGCCCTAGTCTTTATATCTTAATTTTTTTATGTACTAGTCATGTTCTAATGTAAAAAGAAAAAAGACATTCCTCTTTTCAAAAAAAGTAAATTATTTGTATCCAAATATCATCTTTTTACAATTCCAACTTTCAATGGGCTAACTATTCTAGTAAAGATGAAAATTTTATTTATACATTCAAATATATTTTTTTACTTACAATAAATATTCATATGATGTTTTTAAAAACTGCATGTTTATGTTTTCCTTGCCAAATAAATTGTTTTTGATAGATGTATTTTGGTTATCCATTTTAATGTCTATTGACTCATTTTTATGTTACATGTCTAAAGTACGCATAATCACAGGAGTTCGCGTACCTATCAATTTTGCCGATATTTTTGGTAAATAAAAAAGATACGTAATACCTATAATAATAACACAAGGAGTGCAACCGTTGTCCGCGATGCCATGACGTGACGTCACGGGCGGTCCATTTACCCAAAAGGAACAAAAAAAAAACAATCATACACAATTAACTAGAGATAACGATATTACGATAGTATTTGTACCTCCCTGTTTTAAATTTTCTTGAATGTCTAACTAACTTGTCTCTGGTTTATTTCCACATATGACCTCAATCATCTAGATTAGCATTTCAGGCAGTTTTGTTCCTCTTTGGGTAAATGGACGCGCCCGTGACGTCACGTTATGGCGTCGCGGACAACGGATATTTGAGCGAAGTTGTGGAGAAATGTCACTGCTGCTGCTGTAAAACATGCGTTTGAAATCATGTGCATTAAGAGCCATAAAGAATGGTCCCTTCCAAAAAGATTGGTTTGTGTTTTATAATTTTCGATTGAAGATTAATTGTGCGACAGCCTTGATATTAAGCGAGGGGTTCCCAGGTGACCTAAAATGCGTTGCACTCCTTGTGTTATTATTATGTATACGTATTACGTTTTTTTTTTTATCTAATGAAAATTTCGGTAAAAATGATAGGTACGCGAACTCCTGTGGCATAATATATACAAATACTAGTATTTAAAGTATATAAAATGTTTTCTTAAAAACATTTATCCCCTGCTGAAAGTAGGGGATATTAATTTTGGTCTGCTTGTCTGTCTGTCCATCTAGCTGTCTGTCCATAGTTCTGTCTGTGTGTAACACTTTCGTTTCCACTTGATATCTCGAGAAGCCTTTGAGTTTTTGCAATGAAATTCTACACATTAATTTTCCATGGCCTAAGGAAGATATCTATTGATTTTGATGAAAAAAAGGCTAAAGGTCAACAGTCATAAAATCAAAAATATATCCGTTTTGACATTTTTGTTTCAACGCAGTATCTCGAGTTTTTCAGCTTTTGCAAAGAAATTTTTTTTATATTAAATAGTCTAAGGAAGATCCCTATTCCTTTTTACGTCAAAAGGTCAAAGATCTAGCTGCAGAACTGTAGCACTCTGCTTGAGAAAAGCTGCTTTGAGAAAATTTGGACAGATGAGGCAGAGAGCTACAGATCAATGCGTTGAAAAATCCTTCAATTTGTGCTGCTGATTTTTGTCCTTAACTTCCATCATAAAATGTAACAAGGAAACATAGAAAATCATGATAATATTTACATGTTTACAGTACATTTCACTGTATTATAAATAGGCATGACCCCCCAAAAAATTGACCCACCTATTCCTTCTGTTCCTCCCCAGTCTGCCGAGACAAACTCCATTCTCTGAGATCCGAGTCGAGCGTGCGAGCTACCGAGCCGTGAGTGAGCACACAGGTACTGTAACATGTCGTGTATAGAGGCCACGATGGAGAGAGAGAAGGACAGGGCTCGTACAATCTTGTCATCCGACAGATTCTTAAACATGACCAGGGCCTCCGTGTGGTGAGGGATGAACCACAGATTCAGGACGTGCTGGCCGTCATTGGTCAAGAGCTGACGCGGGCGCTTCTTGTCCTGTCTGCATGGAGTAATACAAACTCACAAATGACCGACAGTAATTTCCTTATAATTGCTAGTAAGTATATTTCTAATTCAGTCTTTTGCAAAGTTTGTCTTGGTTTTCACTAGCCTATAGGTCAAATTTTAAACTCAGTAGGAATTAACAAGTATTAAGTCTACATTATTATAAAAAGATTGAGAAATGTAGAGACACATATCAATATATATGCTACATGTAATTGCCCATTATAATTACAATTTAAAGTCATATGCCATTGATACTGATAAATTCTCACTTTGGATCTGGTGTGAGTCCCTCTATGTTGTTGGTACCCTGTTTCTTCTCATGTGGATCTCCAACCATGAAGTAGGTCTTCCTGTCAATTAAATAACTCCCTCTTAAATTTCTTTCTCTTTGTAGATTTAAATTGAAGTGAAGCATTTGCCAACACTTGTTTTGATAAAAACCATTTTAAGGTACATGTATATGATTAAGTGCAAAATACACTTTAGTTAAGGAGAAAGTTCCATACATACTTTAATTATTATTTAGCTTTTTAGAGATTCTCAGGTTTATCATACCTATTGTTAGAAGTAGCTTAAAAAGTATTTAAACCTGATGTTAGGGAAGTCCTTTAACAATCTAAGTATACTATTGTAGTTGTACAAGTACTTATACCTGATGTTAGGGAAGTCCTTTAACAATCTGAGTATACTGTTATAATAAGCAATAAGCTGGCCCCTCAAACTGTACTGGGTCATTCTCTGGTTGAAGCGGTAACAGAACTCTTTGATCAAATGTCTGGAAAAAACAGTCAATGTTAGTCTGGCTCAGCAGTACTGGCTTTTGTAAGCCTGTTCAACAATTAACCATGTTAAATCTTATCATAATATTCTGATTCTGCTCTAAAAAAAAAAAACTCATAACAAAATAAATTTCAGAAAACGAATACCTTATGATTAAGGTAATCGTATACTAGACCTCACCTTTTGGCTTTCTTGGACTCCTCTGGGTTCATCAGAACATGTCTCATTTCATTTCTCTTCTTCACAAAATCATTTAACATCAGGTCTCTGCTGGGAGTCTATGGAGAAATTCAAACATAGTCTCAATTAAAAGTGGATCAAATATATATTATTTTCCGTTTAAAATGATTTTGACAACCGCTTCATATTTCTGATTATTTCCATGATGATGTATGATGAATTCCTTGATATTGAAGAGTAAGAAAGGGGAGACAACTCACCTTTTCGAGCTGTATTGAAACAAAGGCATCTGGGGACCTGGCAAATCTCAAGCTCTGGTCATGTGACAATTTTGCTCCTAGGGTAGAGGCCCCTGTCCCCCCAGAGAAACTTGTCATCTGGGTGACGGAACTTTTCTCTGACTTGGTCTCTGATGGGCTAGCTCTCCCACTACTGTAATGGATTGTCAGTTATACATAAAATATCTACTCAGATTGGTACATTCTTCTCTCTAGAAACAAATGTTAGAATGATATTACGCCTACCTTTTGTGTAAGTCTGGTTCTTCTATCGGTACACAAGCACTGGCCTGAAGGACAGCACTGGTAATGGCATTCTTCTGAACTATCTGTACTTGTAGAATGACCTTCAGGTTCTCAAGGCCACTTCCTTGTAATATCTGAAATTAAAAAAAATTAACATATCACAAATTAATAATCTTTTAAGTTGCCTCTTAAAACCAAATATTTTGATAAAGAAATGTCTGAAAGATCTTGTCTTGAGTTATCATGGTCTTCTGTCCTTGAAGGATGAAGAAACATTTCTCCCATATTTTTATAAAGTACTTAGTATAAATAAAATTATGAATTAAATATTACATCTTCCATGGCCTCTCTGGTCCTAAAACTGAATCTGCCAATCTGAGCCTCGTCCAGTTCATTGATGGCTAGTGGTTGTTGGAGGGGGACATTCATTCTGTACAGAACAAAATATAGATTTTATGGGTACAAAATAGTGTGGATCACCTTTGTGTGAATTACTCTGATATACATTCAGTATAGAAATCCTAACCTTTCCTTACGACAATTAAACGTACAATTTGTTTACAGTGCCCATACTGACACAGATGCAAAGATTAGTACATTTATCTGATCAAAGAATCCTCTGAATTGAACACTCTCCGTTTTATATATTTACATGTGAGGGAAGGGAGAGAGAGTTAGTGTAGTTGAAAATCCTGAAATTCCCTATAACTAAACCGTACTTCTTCAAACTCTCCCCCCCCCTCTTTTTATTTCAAAATTTAACTTGTGCAGAGAAGATGGCATGTTTAAACATAAAATAATGGGGCAAGACATGCAATATATATGATATAGTGACACTTGACTGACTTGTAGACAGCTGAGTCATCCTCCTGTACATCTGACATACTGATAGGAGGGGGTTTCCCAGCATCATCCTTCATAGAGGCTGACTCAAACTGAATAGCCCTAATGTACATGTGGTAGTCACTGAATCCCATCTCTACTGCCTGTTTCTTGTAAATCTGAAAGAATCCATGACCCTTTTCTTTCACATGTCTCAGTATTAGTGAAATAAATACATTTCTAAGTCATCTGACATACACATACATTAATATAAGTAATAACAGTGTTAGTAATTCGATTTTCGATCTGCACATTTTCAAATCATTCAGGGATCATATCATTTTCACTGTACATTCTTACTACAGCCATCCATTGAATTAATAACTGATAGATGTTCATGTCCTAAGGTATATGAACTTTTAGTGTTAGATGTGTAGGTGTACTTATCTAACCACAGAACACAAAAGTATTTTATGCTGTGAATGAGAGACTTACCCCGGCTAAAATGCCTGTTTCCAGAGCTGCATCCATTAAACGATGCCTGCAGGTCAATGTCTGAAAATCATATATATTTATCATTTATATATTACAGCATGAAAAATGTGTACTGCTAGAATGGGTTCCCCTTTTTTTATGTGAAACAGTTAAATTCAATGATCATAGTTAATAATTCTAATGAAACAGATCACACTTAGCAGAAGAGTACACTGTATTTTCCTCTAAAGAAAAACATTTATTTCTTAATCAATTAATAGGTCATGTCATTACATAGACCAACTCTACACCTCTAGTTGTCTGTTGACACACCCATAATACTGAGTTGTCTGTCCTTACTTAAGGCGGCCTTACCTCTAGTAGTCTGTTAACAGCACCCATCATACTGAGTTGTCTGTCCCTGAGATTTTTCCTGGTTCCCTCCTCTTCTTTTTTGTCCACCATAGTTCTAGCCATCATACACATAAAGATTGGATCCTCCACATAAACCTCAGCAAATAACTAAAATAAAGATTAGATCCCCCACATAAACCTCAGCAAATAACTAAAAAAAGGATTATATCCTCCACATAAAACTCAGCAAATAACTAGAATAGAGATCACATAGATCTCAGCAAATAACTAAAAAAAGATAAGATCCTTCACATAAACCACAGTAAATAACTAGAATAGAAAATAAATCAATACATAAAGATAAGATCCTCCACAAAGTCAACGAATATGTATAAATATTTATGTTTGTTTGGGTTGACTATTGATTTTAATTTATCATTCCCTTTTTTTCCTAGAGGATATCTTACGTCTTTCTGGACTTGCTGGGTGAAGTAGGTGTCCAGTTTATCAGAGCGGTCCCATTCTTTACAGGCCACCTCTAACAATCGCTTCTCTATCATCACCATACTGTACACAGACTTAGGCTGGTGGATGTGTATCAACTCCTGTAAAACAAACATCATAGCTTAATTTACAATCACCATTCTGTACACAGACTTAGGCTGGTGTATGTGTATCAACTCCTATAAAACAAACACCAACAATCACCATACACAAACTTAGGTTGATGTATGTGTATCAACTGAGGAGCTTTGCCTTACCTGTAGGGCATACTTCAGAGCCACAGGGACCCGGCTGGCAATGGACAAGGAAGGATGGAACTCCAGCATGTAGATGTTCCTCAAAGCTGGCCTAAAAAATCTTAAATGTTACAAAACCTAAAACAAATCTTCTTTATGCTTGCCTTCAATAATTAGTTGACCAATGAAATCATTCAGTGCAACCAATTTATGTGTTTTCAATATCCCAGCTGACCAATGACATGCAGTGTAATATATTCATGTTTTCATCATTCTAGCTGACCAATGACATGCAGTGTAACATACCTGCTGAGATTGATGGAGATGGGTTGTTTGGGGACCACTGATAGGGGCAGACCAAACTCCTCCCCCTCCCTACACACCTTCTGGAGGTACTCTCTCTGCTCTTCAATCTGAAACCAAACACACAGCTCAGGATACTATCAATTAGGGCTCTTCCCATTACAGAGAACAATTCTAATGAATTTTAAAAAAAATCCACCTACGGTGTTAACTTATTCCAGAAATTGTATTTTCAAATGTAAACACACCACTGTCTTTTGATTTCAAAGACATAAATTACATGGAAATTAAATATTTATTTTTTTTTTAAATCTAGATTTTAGCCAGACTCTTTAATTAACCTGTTTATCCATGATGTTCTTGATGAGTGTTGTCATGTGTCGTAGGATGGCACACTCGGCCCGGATGGTCTTTATGAAGTAGTCGGCTTTAAAGTCAAACCTTGGTTTCCTGTAAATGAGATTCATCATGACCTGCGCCATGGCTCGCTTCTCATCCTTGTCAAATACATGCTGGTACGCCTCACCGTAGCAGTCCAACAGCTGAAAAATGTAACATTAGTCTCAAATTAAATAGATGTTATTATAGAGAGGATCAATAACTAACAGTTACAATATAACACCCCCAATTTGCAAGTTACAAGTGTAACACAGGTTTGACTCTAAAATCTGGGTGCAGGGGAATTTCCCCATCCATTATGATGTAATCCCACAGTTATTCTGGTGTCTTTACTCAACCCCCTCTTTGGGGAATTGCTTTAAATGCCTTTAAATTTCATTTTTTAGTCTTTGTATCTCAATGCTTTAAGCCTTAATACTAATACTCTACCTCTCTTTTACATTCCATGAAGCAGGTGAGATTGTTCCACAGGTCCATCAGTACCCCGAATCTGTCCACTTCCTGATGCGAGTACTCCCCAATGTCAAAATCTCCAGGGGCCGAATGCTGTAATCAAAATTCAATGATTGTCTTAAATCAGTTTAACACCAACTGTAAAATACCTAGAATTAATAAACAGGTTACTAAATAGTCAAATCTAAATTCAACTGGGAAGAAAATGTATTGACAAAAAGTTTTAAAATACATGTACATGACAATTAAGTCTGTAATGTTGGATTGAATGGATTACATACTAGCTTCTTCCTGGCAGACTCTCTAGCTGATTTAGGAACCTTGGATTTCTTCCTGAGGTCTCTGTCCTTCTCTATATAGTGGGAGGCTATCAACAAAATCTCTTTCTCCATGTTCCTGCACAAAAAAAAATTATTTCTTACATGTACTAGACATTTAGTGTAATATGACATATGAATATTTAATGCTTTCTTTGTGCTAAGGATATTTTCCTAACATCAGTATTCAAGACATATGTCTTGAACAACAGAGTTCTATACAAACTCTCATGTAAAATTTTTTTTTCAAACGAAACAGGAATAAAACACTAATCTTATATAATACATACTTTATCCATACATGAATCAATATACCTATTATTGAAACACTGATTCATGTGTATCAGTACTAGTCAATGTATATAAAACATCTTTTTAACGGTCTGACTGACCATGTTGCTACTTCAATACAGTATTATATACATTAAATTTTAAATCAACCAATATTTGCAGACAGGCATAGCATAACATAATTTGCGGTACCACTTTGACTTGCTTAATTAAGCTATTCAACATTACTGAAGGAAGCTGTACTTTTAAAACCAAATTCATGTTGTCAACATGTGTGACCTCTGACCTACTTACTTAAGGTCATTTTCTGCCGCATCGTACACAATGTAGTACCCCCTCTGGTCCTGTACATGGACTCGCCCCTCCTCCACAGTGTAAAAATCATCATGGTTCTCAATGTCAGAAAATTCCATGAACTCAGACTCACTCAACCTGACAAAATACAAACAAGAATTTAAAACAATGACCTAAAAATGTATTGAGAAGGTCCGAAACAACCCAAAATCATCTTGATCAGAGAAAGATTTCTGATCCATAATCTACTCTACAACTATAGAGCCTAGAAAATCCTTAGCTAAGATGATTTAAATTTATATTTAAAATTATATTTGTAGAGGATTTCAATTTCCAGTATCAGTAATAAAAAAAAAGAGAGATTTCAGGAGAATGCAAAAATTAAGACTGACTTGATTTGTAAAATCAAGTATAAATAAGTTTAGAAATATAAGTACATGTAGCTGCACACACAGTTTTACAGAAATTCTATAATATGATTTTAAGTAGACTATTTCAATAAGCAGTATTTGCCTCAGATGTACTGAGTATTTTTTTCTCTCAATTATTCTATGTAATCATTGAGATATGGATAGGAAACCTGGCTTACTTGAAATCTGCAGGAGTGTTGTGCATGTATCCATGGTAACCAATGCCACCACCCCCGCCCACAGTCCCATCATGCTCTGTGGCTCTCCTGTGGTTCTGCTGACTGAAATAAACAAGAGAAACTTCCAATGTAAATGTCAGATCAAGGCTTATAATGAGAAATTCAAAGCATTTGTACTGTAAGTAACTTTTTATTTACCGGTATGAGAACTTTATTTTTGCATTATGTGAGTCTGTCTTCTTGTGAAAAATTTCTTTTGTTTATTTGACATACCGTTAAGAATATAAAGAACAGATTTCACAACATGCAAAAATTTTGTCTTTCTTCACCATAATAATGATCTACAGTACTTAGTTGTCTTGATATAATCATATACTTGTACCTAATTTTCTTGATATTACAAAATTTCTTGAAAAATCCATTTTTCTTGATATAACCACACATAAATGGATGTACCTAGTTTTCTTGTAACCTCCCACTTCTTGAGACAGACCAGCATCATTGATGGTAAGAGTTCTCTCAATGGAACGAAAGTAATTAAAAACACTCAGGGCCTGCAAATTATATTATAATCATCAATAGGTAGTAGTATTAAAATAAAAATAAAAATTATCTGATTTAATTCATCAATGAATAAAGATCATTTAATTAGAAGAATAAATTCTATATAAGCAGAAATTTGAGCAAGGATTCAATTTTGTCATTATTTGAAGGATGTTGGTGTTGCCAACAATTAACATTGATATCAATATTCCTCAGTAGAGGTAAACAGTTTCTTTCTATAAATTCACTAAAATTATTTCTCACTCAAAATACTGATTTTTAAGGACAAACCACTGAATTTGAATCTTGCCTAAAATTCCAATTACATGTATTAAATAAAGTAAAATTGAGGTTTCTTTTTCACACTTTTTACTAAAACAACAGATACGTGATATTTTCTCCTACTCTAGGTTTTTAGACTTGGTACCCACCGTCCTCTGTAGATCCCTGGTCCTGAGGTGTCTGAGGTGAAGGAATGCCAGGAACGCCCCCTGGAGGGAGGCGGGGTCCTGATTCTCCTGCTCCCCCTCATCTAAACCTGTAAGACACGCCCACAAAGGGAGATCATAACTTTGACAAAATAAACATTATCATATAACAATTCTTTTTATATTAAATATCTATAAAAATATTCAAAAGCACATTTAAACATATTTCTATTCTGATATGTTTTTTTTTAATTGACAATGGATACCTAATTCAATTTATTAATAAAATACATGTATAAAAATTGTCTGATAGTTTCAATAAAAATCTGCTTTTCTGGCCAACAAATATGTGAGTACATCTTCTGGACTAATGTGCTAATATACCTTTTAAAATTACAGATATTAAAATTCTTTTGTTTTGGTTTCAAACTCAGTGCAAAATTATAGCATTTCTCTGAAAGCAATGCTTGCATTGTGAATAAAGTGTACATTGTAGCCATTTTGACACGGTACAAAACAAATGTAATGACCCATGAACAAACCACTTTCTCACCCAAAAACTGATTCAAATAGCATAAATTACATTATACTTATAAATGCAAACATGAAAACACAAAACATCTAGCTGGATACAAAAACGTACTGATTATTATGCTAGATTTTTTTTCAGAATTCTAGCAAAAAAGTGCCATTTGCACTAAATTGTCAAGTACAAGTAACATTTAACATCTTTTTATCACCTTTACTACAAATATCTTGAGCTGTATTGTCCACTAAAAATGAAGAATATGGTTAAAAATTAAATTAAGGTTAAGAAGTATACCTAATCCTCAACTCATCATTTTTATTACTTTATTTATTTTTAATACACAAGCCTAACCCATCATTACATACCAGTATCCATTGTTAACCTTCACCTTAATGGTAATTACATGTATCATGCACTAATAAATTGTTAATTGAAGCTTATTTTATGTGTATTGTAAATTGTTAAGATTAGATGATAATTAGTTAATTTTTATCTTGTCTATCTTCTATATCAGAATAAAAATTCTTCATGAAATCTAAAACTTAACCCAGTGGCATTTTTTTAATCACTTTTCTACAGATGCCTTAAAGAGTCCATTCCTTCTATGACCTATATATTGTATAAAATACCTGTAAACTTCACATTTAGCTCCTCAAACCCTGTTATACAACATGTTTGAATGCATAAAACATACACATAGAAAAAAATTTGTTTTGCCCAAAATCATTTTTATAGTTGATGTATACTATTTCATAAAAATGTAAAAATTATGTTCTTATACAAAAAAAATAATGTTCAATTCAAATGTGAAATAAGTTATAAAGAAAATTTCATTAAAATTTAACTATGAAATGGGAATGGAACACAGTATAAAATCCACACAAAAACGTGACAAACTGTGTGGCCCCTCACCAAGCATCTGCACCGTGCTTTTGTAGTCGTAACTGTCCTTCCGTCTCCGAGCACTGACAGCCCGGGCCGACTTACTTCCTGTCCCGCCCAGTTCTTCATCGTCCTGGACATTGTCGTCTAAGTCATTACTGAAATACATAAAGGTAGTTACATACTACATTCATTACTTTATATAGTTATAATTTATTCACAGCCTAAACATGCAGTTAGCATTCTACAATTTTACAGGATGTTTCATCTGAAAAGAATAATCACAAGATTAATGACTTGATTAAAAAAATTTGTAGCATTTAACTATGCTAGAATTAGATAACTGGACATAAACTGAATAACTATTCCTATTCTCTATGAACTAGTATAAAAATATCAATGTCCTTGGAAATGGCCCCTCTTTGACATAGTATAACAGATTAGAGAGATCCTGATTGCCTTACTCTGCGTAAAGGTCGGGATTGGAGTAGATTTTCCTCCATGTCTGTTTTGTGTCATACGTCTTGTGTGAGCGGTGCGTGGTGACGGTGGCTTCCTGTGGTTCCGGGGGATTCTGTACCATAGTGGCATGGTCTCTCAGAGTCTCCTGAACCTTCTGCAGTATCAAAAAGAGGAATTTTGAAAAAAAGCAGTGATTATGAAATGTAACAAAGTAAATATCTTTCAATCACATTTTTGGTGACATTGTACTACATGTATAACCTTAAATTACCAGTAATAAGCTTTACTCTAAATGAGACAAAGTCAGGTCAAAAAGAGACAATGCTGTAATAGATGACCTTCATTTTAATGGAAGAAGTAGATTCTTAACATACTGTGCAAATACATAAACTGGTTTATTCAAAATACAGTGCAAACATTGAATATTGAGTTGTTGGTATATTCATGGATTAGTGCTACACTCTATTGCACCGTATATTGTATTATTTTATGGTTTCTTAGCAGTATTAACAAAAGGTTCACCATGCTAAAGCCACTAAAACGTTAAGTCTGGTTTTTTTTTTCATAAGTACATTTCACCAAGACACAAACCTGAGGGTCACTGACAGACGTGAAGGCCTCCATGTATCGCAGGATTTCGTCCACGTTGTTACGATGCCTGAGATTGGTCCACTCTATCTCCTGCTGGGGGTCACTCTCACTTTTGAGGGTCACGAAGGGGATCCAGTTACTCTCCTGTCTCAGGCAGTGGGAGGGTGAGTCAGATCCCCATCCCTGCTGACCAGGCTGTTATAACATGTATAAAACAATCAATATGGTTACTGTATGTGAAGGAGATAAATGTACACCTAACATCAGCAGACTGCTTATAAACAAATTATTTTCTCCCTTTTTTAGCTCACCTGAGCCGAAGGCTCAAGTGAGCTTTTCTGATCACATTTTGTCCGGCGTCCGTCTGTCTGTCTGTAAACTTTTCACATTTTCGACTTCTTCTCAAGAACCGCTGGGCCAATTTTAACCAAACTTGCCACAAAGTATCCTTGGGTGAAGGGGATTCAAGTTTGTTCAAATGAAGGGCCACGCCCTTTTCCAAGGGGAGATAATCATGAATTTGTTAAAAATTAATGGCATTTTTAAAAAATCTTCTCCAGAACCGCTGGGCCAGGAAAGATGAAACTCATGTGGAAGCATCCTCAGGTAGTGTAGATTCAAGTTTGTTCAAATCATGACCCCCGGGGCAAGGGTGGGGCCAAAATGGCCGACCCAAGTTTTACATAGGAATATATAAGAAAAATCTTTAAAAATCTTTTTCTTCAGAACCACTGGGCCAGGAAAGATGAAACTCATGTGGAATAATCCTCAGGTAGTGTAGATTCAAATTTATTCAAATCATGACCCCCAGGGCTAGGGTGGGGCCAAAATGGCCCATACATGCCAACTTTTGAAAATTCCCATGGGGGATTTAGCGCGTGACTACAATTTTCAAAGCTCTAAATTCGCGACATTTTGTCGTGAAATTAAATGATAATGAAATGATCTTTTTTTAATTTATAATATTTGATATCACTTATCATATGCCTATTAATACAACTAAAAGATTAATTTAACACAAAAAATTAATTTAAAAATTTTTTTTTTTGCTAAAATAAGTGCCTCTCTCATTAAAAACATGATTTTTTTGTTTACCAGCTAGGACACATAATTTAGTGAAAAATTGAAAATTGTACAACTTTTAAATCAATTTTTTTTAAAGGCTAAAAAATATATGAGGTTTTGATACTGTAAAGTCCTGTTTCTGGAAACATTTTTGAGAATGTTTTATTTATATTTCAATTAATTAGAAATTCTAATAAGGTTAGTATTAAATTTACTGAAATTTATACCACCTATCCAAAGGAGAATTATTTTTTTTACAGTCATGAAATTTGTCAGGCTTGATGGTGCCATGTGGGTATTTCCTTAAGTCATGCACATATCTAAAAAATATAACTTTTGGGAGAAGGAAGGGAAAAGAAATTCTTATTGACATACACTTGATTGTTTCATCTTAATTTCATAATATTTTAACTGGCAAACTTTACAATATTTTTCATTATACGTTGATAAAATCAGCAGCTATGCTTTGTAGTTTTCTACTTTTGTTTTCAAAAATAGATCTCTTTGGATTCCGATTTTATAGTTTGATTAGTAATTCATTGTCTTTAATTTATGTTTTTAATAAAATGACCAACAATTAACACGTTAATCTATGTGTTTCACCTTGCATACCCCTTAAAACTGACAAGATAATCCCCTAATTTCCCCAAGCTATAAGCTACTTGTACCTGGACAACTGCGTGCGTTTAAGCGTGAAGTGATTTCCTGTGGCTAATTAACATTGTTAGATAAACAATGAAACTTATCTGAGTGCATTGAATAAACAAGTTTGACATTGTTATCCCGATTGTCAAAATTCAGCGGTAGGGAATCTTTTATAATCGGAAATTTTGGTGATTTTTTCAAATCGGGAAATTAGGGCAATTTTGCTTTCCTGATCGGGAAGGCGGGATGAAAGGGTAAAATCGGGAGGATCCCGCCTAAATCGGGAAAGTTGGCATGTATGAATGGCCCCACCCAAGTTTTACATAGGGATATATAGGGAAACCTTTTAAAATCTTCTTTTCAAGTACTTCAAAGCTATGATTAGTGATATTTATATGGAATCATCCTCAGGTAGTGTAGATTCTAATTTGTTCAAATGATGAACGCCTGGAGGGGGGGGGATAAATTCAAGCCTGATGTGCTCAGGTGAGCGCTGTGGCCCCTGGGCCTCTTGTTCTTGTTTAGTCACTTTAAACATGACATTTGAGTCTAAACAATAATAAAAACTATATCTGAAACACTGTGGAAAAACTAACAAACCAGGAGGGTCAATACATGTACTAGGCTCATCTCAATAATCTTGATCTTTAAACCTAATCTTTGATTAACTGAGCCCAAAACACATGTACATGTTTATCCTCCTTAAAGTTTTCATAACTTTACCTAAATCTTTAACTGTTGCAAATTATCAATTCCTTCTGTCAGAATCTTAATGAGCCTCACTTTTGTGTGTTTGTATTTTACAGTATCATCTCACCTCCAGTCTGTCGTACGTTTTAAACGTTTTCATGACTTCCTGTCGATTGAAGAGAGATTGAAACTTTCTGTTCACGGCTGCATACATTTCCATCTCATCCGCGGAATTATGGATGGAATTTAAATCCTGCAAAATACAATTACATGTAAACTGATTGAGAATTAGTTTCTGTAAACTAATTGACAGAGAGTTCCATAGGTTTCAGTATTTCTTTAATACAACAATAAAGTAAAAGCAATGACAACACGACCTTATACGTAAAAATGTAGAGATTCTCAGCAGAGCATATCATATGATACAGAAGAAAATCATTGCATGTCTCTAAAAATCATTATTTGAATAATATCAATTGTTCCCATGTTAAAAAATAAAAGAAATGCAGTTCTACATTCTTGTAATGTCTTTTCAATAGACTTTTCAACAGCATGCAATTTATCATTTTATTTTTTCTGCCTCCTACCTGTAAACTGCCTAATACATGTTGATATCAAATATTAAATGATGTAAACTACCGTAATCAGTTATGAATAAGTACATTGTCACCCAAAATATAAGCAAAGAACATGAGATGGAGCATATGTTTTACTCACATAATTGATGCCATAGATATTCAGTAAGAAGCTGAGGTGGGGTTTGAGAGTTTCAAAGTCTACAGCGTTTAATGGCAGTCCCTGAGTCGACTCATCTGTTGCTATACCACCACCTGGTAAAATAAATCAATCCAAGATACCATATACTCATTGGCATGACGCTTAGAACAATTAAAACTTAACTAAAAACTAAAGAAATTTTGGTTGCAGTACTTTACTTGAGCATAAATACATTAAAAAAGAAATGATCCAAAATGTATAGGATTTTATATGATTGTACATTTTAAATGGATTCACACAAAAAATAATATGCTAAAATGTTCATATTCATAATATATGAAAACAACTGGTATGAATATGCTCTGCAAGGTATTGTCTAAAATTTCACAGACACCAGTGGTGACAAGTGTGTCTGACATCTTACTGGTGGCGGCGGCAGCCATTGTAAAAACAGAGGAGGGTAGAGGGTTTGTGGACAACAGACCGGGGTTGATGGGAGGGGCGGTAGGGATGGGTCCGCTGGCCTGGACTGACACCGCAGAACTTGGGCGAGACACCCCCGACTTGGGCCGCTGAAACAGTCCACTCAGAGAATCGTCACCGTATCTGGAGGCTATCTTAGAGGCCGTGGTCCCTTCCTCCTGTTCAAAACCATAACATTTCATTTTCTGTCAGAAAGGCTTTCAAATATGAAAAATTATAATGCCAAAATCATTTCTCATGCCTAAGATGTAGAAAACTTCTACATAAAGGCTATGTATAGGTACTGTACATACCAGGTCTTCTCTCTCTTTCTCTGGGGGAGATGTTTCAGCTCTATGTGTTAGAGGTAGCCATTTTAACACCTGTCAAAAATAATCTCTAGTACATTTGTTAATATTAAACACTTAAATTCAGAGAAGTCTTTGCTGTTTGATAATATGGTAAAGCAATATAAAAAGAAATGGTAATCAAAACATTAAAGATTAATATTAAATGCTACGATATGATGCTGAAAAGTTAAAAAAAATACTAAGATCAGTGAAAAAAATTATCTTTATTTAATGATTAATGATTAATATTTAACACAGATGTAGACACGTACCCTGAGATACTGGTTGACTCTTTTCATGGAGTGGAAATGACAGACCATCCAGCGGAGATAAATAAGAATGTCCTCTATTTTGACCTCATTAACGACCTGCTCGGTGCCACACAGAAGGTCCTCACGAGCCAGGCTCAGTCTGTGAGCTCGCTGGACACTGTCGTGGTACTCCGCCATTATGTGACTGGAATAAACACCATCATTCCGAAAATAATGACAAAAAAAATAACAGCATATGTTTCAATAAATTCTGATAAAAATATAATACAATTATTCTGTAATTCAAACACTCTTTCATATTTATAAAATCATTTTTCAGTCTGTTTTAGAAGATTGTTTTTTATTCCATACTGATTTAGAAGTGGGTTTTTTTCTTCAGCCTGGTTTAGAAGTTTGTTTTTAAGCATATATTTATTGTAGTTGCTTACTTGAGTCTTTTAGTGTAATGGGGATACAGAGACTCGATAGTGCTTGTATGTTCACAGAAGCGTTTCCACCTCAGCATGTGTAAGTGTTTACACTGGACCAGCTGGTATATCTTCTCTATATAGTACTGTAAATTTAAAAAAAAATGAGAAAAAAAAACATCTTATTTGAAAGAAGCTTCTATTTCCATATGTACAAAAAACATTTTTTTTTTTCTTAAAATGTAAAAGCTATGTGCAAAATATGTAGTTTTATGAAATCTCCCACTTTGATTTGTGGTTTTATGGATATGGTTTAATTATGAAATTTGTTGTGTATTTGTTATCCTCCTAGAAGGCCCAAGGATATAGTTAAAAAATACACTACATATTTGATGGATAATAATCATATCCAACCACAAACAATGGGAGATTTATTACATTTATCTTAGTGGATGTATGAAAAAAAAGAATTCATGTGTTCAGTATCAATATCATCAAATCTTAATAAGTAGTATCAGTGTCTTTAAAAAAATATATGAAAAATATGAAAATCATATGACAAATATCTTTTAAAATAGCATTGACAATTTGTGAATACAGCCCAATTTATCAAAAACAACAAGCTTCAGATACGCCAGTCCTCTTACCTGGTGTAAAAGGAGAGGAAGACTTTTAGGGGAGTATTCATTCTCTTCAGCTGACATCATTTCTTCTTTCATGATCTCTGCCTGCATTTTTAATGGCTGGGCTTCACTGACCTTTAAAGAGACATGTTGCAATGGATGATTAAAAACTGTTTATTTTTAGGTTTATGAATTATACCACTGTATAATTCACAAGACTTGTCATTAATAGCATATTAGCAAGAAGTGTGTCAGTGCTTCATGAAAAATATGCCTACATGCTAGTTTGTGTATATTATATACTAAAATTTATAATCTGAAAAAAGTTATATCTATAATGATAACTAACAAGATTATTTAAAAAAAAATTCTGCTGCCTTATTATCATCTCAGTAGCCTTATTGTGATGTCCCAGTTTCTTCATATAGATTTCTAAATGTGATTATACAAAACTGACAAGATCCATTTTCAAATCAACTTCATAGTTGCTTGAATTAAAAGCACAGCAAATGAAAATACATAAAATAATATTTTAAAAAGTCAGATCTATTAAAAGAGACCATTTCATGGTAAAGCTGCAATAACTTAATGTAATTGAATTTCAGCTGATAAAGTTTGAACGTCTACTCACCTGCAAGAGGCGGTCAATAATCAGTTTTCTCTCTCTGCGAAAGTAGGACACATCCTTTGGCATTGGTATAGAACTGAAAAAAAATTATACAAATTAAACTTAGTCAGAAAAAAGTCTTATAAAATGATACTTGACAAAATCTTTAGAAATTCATGTACCAGATATAGGCATCCTTATTATTCTAATATAACATTACCATTCTTCAGTTTTTTGTTTAGTTGGGAAAATATTTATTTGTTTGCATCCATATTAGTACTTGTAGATCTTAGATAAAAGTCAATTCAATCAAGCTAGTCTATGCCTCCTTGCTTTTTGAATAAAATTAATTAACACCTGATCATTTTGACCGGTATGTGGTCCACAATATTGTCCTCTATGTCCTTCTTTAGGTCCTCGAGATCAATGGCTAGCTCCTTCTCCATCTCCTGGACCTTCTTGGAGCCAGTCACCTTGTAAAGATCTGATATCTCCAACATTGTGCTGATTCTTTGACTTTTCTTGGGATTTGTTCTTATCTATCTCTGTAAAATCCAGGAACACTTTTACACTTTGAAATCAGTCTTTCTGTCGAAATTTTCATACAATAATGGCTTGTCCATGCAAAATAGGAAATCCGTGTATAGTTTTAACTAAATAAACCATTAACGATCAATGAACATTTGATAACTAATGTTACGTCATATAAAAAATCGTATCTTTTAAGATTGTTTGCCAAACTGAGGAAATTCGAGTAAACGTAATTTGGCGCGCTGTGTGGGAATTCTTCAATTGTGCAAAAAATTACTATTTATTCAGCATCATTTCCTGTCATATTTAAATCAAATATCATGCACGTCAATTCTGCTTGTGTATTAAAGAGACAATCACCTCATTTTATACGAAAACTATGTTGTTTATCCCAGCAAAGTGCGTTGAGCGTTTCTCAGCAACATAAGTTCAACATTGTCGATTACAAGCTTCAAAAGTAAATGACAAACTTACCAATATAAAGCGTTTGAGCGACCAAGATAAAACAACTTGCCTGGTTCGCTTATCCTGACTTATGCATTTTACGTGATTGAGCCTAAGGGCTTCTTCAAGGAAAAATCTGCTTCTCATTCGCAACTTCTCGGGGTTTTTTTTCCTTAAAAAAGAAAATTTTGGTTTCCAAGGCTAAAACGTGTCTGCAAGTGCGTTATCAACATGTTCCGTATTGCCAGAGAACCAGACAATTCAACGTCAAATTATTGTGGCGATATACTGTTTATATAGGTTTTAGACGTTCGGGGAACACACCGCTGAAAGTTATCAGGATCAAGAAATCTTGTGAAGTTTTTCCACTTATATTTTGAGGAGGATTTTTCTTCCCAAAATATTCATTGTAAAAATGATGTTTTCATAGATTGAAGTAGATAAAGACAGTACCACTTATAGTGACTGTGATAGTACATTAGGGCTGCGCTCAATATGGTAGCGGCTGTTGGACATGTTAGATATTACGCGCACTGGCGTTGGAAGCAAACTGAAAGTGGTGGGGGGGGGGGGAAGGGAAGGAGAGAAAAAATCAAACCTACAAAAAGGGGGATCCTATTTCGTGGGGAAGGGAATAGGATCGAACTACTTTCAATGCCTTTTTTTGCAAACAATACCAACCAATCCCCCTATTTAACATAAACTGTAATGTGCCTGGTGAAAATTGGGGGTTTGGGGCTAAACTTCCAAATTTTTAATGCCTATATTATGTCCATCTTTGCAAAAAAAAAAGTCGGGGGAGGCTAAGCCCCCCCCCTCCGGTTCCAACGCATATGACATCTATTAAAAATCAATTTACATGTAATATCTAATAGATATATTCTCTTGAATAAAATTTTGTAAATCAATATTTGGCGCATCCCCCCTTTTTTGTAGGTTGGATTTTTTTCTCTTTCACTCCCCCCCCCCTTTCAATTTGCTTCCAACGCCAATGCGCGTAATATCTAATAGATAAGCAGAGTTAGCCGCTACCATTTTGAACGCAGGCCTGAATTTCTATCACTAAATGATACTGTTTTTGTTTTCTTCAACCTGTGAAAACATCATTTTTACAATGAATATTTTGGGAAGAAATCCTCATTCAATTATATAAGTGGAAAAACTTCACAAGACTCCAATTAATTTATTAGTAATATCTAGCTTGAATAAACTTTTTTCTTCCAAAAAAAACTGGGGGGGTTTACTATTAGGGAAATTATTTTTATCCTAAAAACGCTACATCGTCCGGTATCTATAAGATACCTGCTGAGTTAGCCATTATCATATCGAACGCAGCCTTTATAATATATACTATCACTTATAGTGATACTGTCATCTTCAATCTGCGGTAAAACCTTTCCATAAATATAAATGTTTTTTTACCTTGACTAAGAGTTTGTCTCACTTTAAAAAAGACAACAACTATTGAACATAACTTTTGAACAGCGGGTACAAGGGCCTTCATATTTTCACAGGTGTATTCCATGTGACAAGACTTTCCTCTGGATGCAAAGCAATTGTGAACTCTTGACATTGACCTTGGAGTTTGACCTCATTAAAAAAATTTAACCTTTGGCCATAACATGCACCTTTTGAAAAATTGGAGCAAGGACTTCATATTTTACATCTGTATTTCGTATGACAAGGCCGTCTCATGGGTATATTTACGTATCCATGCTTTTTGGTTAGTGCCTAGGCTATATAATTCACAGGTACAAAGTATACTCATTGAGAAAAAGTCCTTTGTTTGGGTAAAAACATTTTACATCTCAATTGATGTTGACATGCACTTAGAAATTTCAACCTTCGCCAAAAAGCTGTCATGCAGAGGCATCGATGCATCTTCCTTTTTTTACGTGCAAGTCGACATATGAATAGAAGTAATTTAACTATTTCACAGGTACATTCGTATATTTAATGAGACAAGTCCTTTCATGGGCTACCACTTTTTTGTTTAGGAGGTAACACCTACTTGTAGCTAGCACGATTTCTACACCTATACACTGGGCGTTTCTATCTTGTCAGAAATTTGAGATGAACCCCTACGTTTGTAGTAAAAACGTGCAGCTAGGCCAGTGTGGTTAAACTTGTCTGCAAATACACTAGCTGTCATATATAGGCCCAATATCAATGTACAGAATGTATTTTTTTACAGTCTTAATGCATGGATATTTCGTTAGTTTTATAATTCATATATACATCAACGATATCTATAATTTTCAGGACACCAGAGGGAACCTATAGTGCAAATACTGAGTATGCTTGTTCGTTTTAATGGACAATTGCATATTTTGAACTTCTTTTTGAAAACTATGTGGTTAACTGTCTTCTAAATATTAAACTGAAACTGCATGTCAAGGAAGAAAGCACATTCTACCAAAACTGCGCTTTTCATGTAGCCCCAGGCCGGGCAAGTTTCTGCCTCCGGGGTGGAGCCATATTCCAGTGGGGGTGTCTATATTTACATGTATTTGATTAAAAAAATCATTTTTTGTGTCGATTGCGGAACAGAGCGGCACTAAGGGATCACTATACCCGGCGTCTGTCTGTACTAAGGTATCACTATACCCGGCGTCTGTCTGTACTAAGGTATCACTATACCCGGCGTCTGTCTGTCTGTCAAACATTGTATCTCAAGAACTGTATGAGATATGGACTTGATATTTTGCACGTATTTATTGCTTGGCATTATGGCATTTGTAAATTGCCATGGTTACATGTACCGACCTCGTGACCCTTGACCTTGTCTTACTTTACTAAAACATTAAAAGTGCCAATATTCAGCATATTTTTGACATGTATGGGGGTGATTCTGTGCACTGATTGTCATAAAACATTGTGAAAAATACCAGCGTTACAATTCATTTGACCTTGATCTATTTCACAAAGAATACCCCGGACAATATAAGACTTTTGAGTGGCGAGTGTTGATAATTAACATTAATATTATACAGACTTTGAAACACGTATTAAAACTTAAAATTATAAAAAAGATTATTTATGATTTCAACTTAATTATTCATTTGAGGGATGGTTATCAAATATTTTTGATTGAATGACAAACTCTATCATAGTCTTATACTATTAGTGGATGTTTTGTGCATTTATGAACTATCATACTACTAGATTGTTTTGCATGAAATACTGATTTCCTTGTAGGCTGTGTAGCATATAAATAGCTGACCACTCTTAGATTTGTTACATCTTTAAAACACATATATTTCTTTGAACACTCTAGTTTTCTTTATCCATGCATGCACAAATAGATCTAGATAAAATTACAATATTAAAGAGGAAGAGGTTTGAACATTATGACCATAGCTTGAGAATCTAACCCCAATACAGTCTGGCTAGCATTCAGTTTCTTGAAAATCATCTTTAAGCACCAGGCATCCTGAAAGAAAATACTACAAGACATGGTTAATATCATTTTATTTCTTAACATTTTTGTGCATGTTTTGAATAACAAAGATAATATTTCTTTTCATGTTTCTTTTGTTTCACACTCTCACATCATTTAAATATTAATACTAACTTCCTGCCTTATTTTTCATTGCATCTTGTTAAGGAAAAATACAAAACTACTTTTCTAATAAAAGCCAATATACATTTAAAAAACACTTTCAAATTAAAGTTCTTATTAAAGTCATTGTTAACAATTGTGCACTTAATTAAGAATAAACTTGTAAGTAACACATTTTAAGACACTTTATGTAGATGAGTGCATAAAATGCAATTTAAAAATGGCATGGACATATAACTTAATAAAACAAATACAGATATGCACACACACACACACACACTCTCACACACGTATTTACTACGTGAAAAAAGAAACTAACAAAATATATTAAAATATGTAAACACAAATTCTTTCAAAAATCTCATTTCAAATCAATAAATAATGGGAAATAAAAATCAATTTCACATGGCATTAGCATATAAATATATTTATAGACTAACATCCGCTGACGAATCCTCGCCTGTGATGAGGGGGCGTCTTGTGGGGGACACGGGCCCGCACGAATCGTCTGTCTCAGAAGATTCTGATTTATCGGTGGGCGGATCCACTCGCTGTTCCTGCATCTCCACCTCCCCGTATGTTGGTGGCTTATCGTTGTCGTCTGCCAACTGAAAGCTGCGGTCATACGCTTTGTCAAACTCCCACTGCAGGCTGTGAGCGAGATTAATTGATGGAATATTGGCCCCTATAGTTCCGATGGTCCCCACACTTCCCAAGTTTTTCTCCATCATTTCGGAAGGTTCGGTGTTCGTTCTGTGCAATGGTGCATTTGTAGCAGGAACATTGCCATTAGAACTGAACGCCATATTGCACATACCAGAGTTTGTGGTAGAAACCGCATTTCCATGGAGAAGGTCGGGCAAGCTTGCGGCGCGGTCTGATACCCCGTCCGTCAGATCATCCTCACTACGAAATCTCACGAGTCCTTCCTCAATCACGATGTGGGTATGTTTACAGGGTTGGGGACCATTCCCATTTTGTTCAACCATCACATTTTTATTTTGTTTCTTTGAACTTTTTGCATCACTTGAATCATACTCACTATCTGAGAAACTCTTGAAGTGAGAACTCCCAAATGAGGTGTTTTGGTCGTTTTCAGAATTTTCTTGACTAGAACAGCAGCACTTTTTCAATACAAAACAAAACAGATAACAAGGCTTAGAGTCATTTCTCCGGTTGTATTTTATTGGTTGCGAACCAACATAAACCATTATTGCACACATGATTATTTCGAACACACGCAAAAGGAACTGATGCACATACCATGGCCAAGGTTCTGGTACGTACCCAACTGTGAACATTCGAAAGACGTAAAAAATTCCAAAGAATTCTAAAATAATGCAGAATAATCCACAGGCGGCGGCAATCAGTGTCACAGTGATTGCAGAATTCAGCGTCGATTTATTTTTAGATTTTTTCGGTCTTGGAAGACTTCCCATGGAACTAACTACCGACTTCCTTGAAATATCAGAGGGATAAGAAATTGAATGCTTCTTTAGCGTTTTTCGGCGTTTTATAGCTGATTCACGCAATCTTCGGAAAATGAAAATATATCCCAAGAATAAAATAATTCCCCATAAAATATAAAAGGACTGACAAATTAAAAGCATGATTTTAGCGTCCGTGAAAAATCCCACGACAAAATCTGTTGAGATGGAGAGAATGAAGTGGAATGCAATTATACCAATAAGCACTGAGGACTTCTGTATTTTGGAAGACAACATTTTCATTTTGGTCGCGAGAAGTAATGCATAAAACAGAATACTAAACGCTGATGTTAAACATGGGAAGGCAGTACTGTAGAGAAAATATGCCAACACAGGATGGTAGGTTCCACGCACATTGTAAGCATCAATCAGTAAATATGATGCCCGGAGACCACATTTGAAGATGATTAAAATGTTTAGCACCATGAAGTAGTTTTTACTCAGCAAATGTTTGATTTTCCACAATCTTATAACACTTAGTAGGCTCAAGAGAGCAATAAGTAGAAACGAAGCTGCAAAGAAATACACAAGAATTTCCCAGCCCCATTGCCATTCTTTCATAGCTACATCCCATACTGGATGAGGCTCTGCAAAGGCCGCCCCCTCAGCCTCTGGTTCTGGCTCAACCTCTGGTTCAGGTGAGGATGATTCTGCTTCTGGTGTTGGTTCAGAAACCAATTCTGGTTCTCCAGTTGGTTCTGAAACAGGTTCACCTGTAGGCTCTGCTGTGGCCTTTGGCTCAGGATGAGGTTCTGCTGTTGCATGTGGCTCAGAAGTTACCTCTGGCTCTGGTGTTATTTCTGGTTCACTTGTAGGATTTGGTTCTGGTGTAAGCTCAGGCTCTGCTGTTGATTCTGGCTCAGAGGTGGGTTCAGGTGAAGACTTTGGTTCTGGATTTGGCTCCGGTGTATTAACAGGTTCACTAGTTGGCTCTGCTGTTGATTCTGGCTCAGAAGTTGGTTCGGGTGAAGAGTGTGGTTCTGGATTGGGTTCAGGTGTTACAACAGGTTCACTAGTTGGTTCTACTGTTGATCTTGGCTCTGAAGTTGGTTCAGAAGATGTTTGCTCTGGAACTGGTTCTGCTGTAGACTCTGGCTCACTTACAGGCTCTGCTGTGGATTTAGGTTCATGCGTTGGCTCAGGTTCTACAGTTGGTTCTGCTGTAGATACTGGCTCATGTGCAGGCTCAGGTTCACTTGTAGTCTCTGGCTCTGCAGATGGATTAGGTTCAGATGTTGGCTCTGAAATAGGCTCTGCTGTTGAGTTTATCTCATGTGATGGTTCAGGAATTGGTTCTGAGGTTGTTTCAGGTGCAGGTTCGGATGTGGAATGTGGCTCACTTATAATTTCAGTTGTTGCCTTTGGTTCTACTACAGGTTCTGAAGTTGAGCTTGGTTTATAGGTTGGTTCTGGCTCACTCTTTGTTGTTGGCTCAGGTGTGGACTCCGGTTCTGATGATGGAACTAAAGATGAATTTAGCACAGAAACTGACTCAGTTTTAGTTACATTTTCTGTCCTATTTGAAACAACTGTTCCCTTTAATTTTTGATAGCTTTCACTAACATTCAATTCTGCATTAAAGGTATCCCTTGCATATCTTCCAGGTTTGAATCCTAATTGCCTCAGTAAAAGCTGACCTCTTATTTTGTTGACAACAAGGTTCAAATCCCCACCTGAGGAAATCCGGACTGAGCCACACCCATCGCACCAAAAAAGAATCAAAAACAGGGCACCAAACAGAGAGACTGTGATCCGTAATAGGTTCATCCTATCTAGGGCTTATGTTAAAATCCTCATTGTTTTCAGTGGCGTTATTGTTGTTTAACTTTACCATCCACTCTGGGCTGCTCATTGTTTAACTCTGAAAAAAAAGAATATTTAAATTAATTACATTTTAATTAATGCACTCTAAAAGCGATGACAATTCAAATACAGGATGTAGTTGTTGTTTAAGAATTAACTTTTATCTGTCAACCTTGCATAAACTAGCCCACAAAACCACAGTTTCTGGCAAAAAAAAAATAATCATACATTTAAAATGGACCATGGATTCAGTTTAAAAGTTAATGCTGGGCATAATATCCTTTTACATTCTAATTAACATAATTATTTTAATTTCTGTAAGTGCCCTTAACAGCCAATGGATATAGGAACTGACTTGTATTTAAAAGTCAAAAATATTACTCAGAAAAAGATGGTACATGAAAATTTGTCAAATCTAGTTCCGCAATGAAAATGTTAAAAAAGATAAACAATACATTTGTACAGCATTGTTTATGAGCTATTCCTTTCAAGTCATATCTATCATTTACAGAACACTGCATGGAGACCGAAAAAGAGAGAGACAAATAATAACATAATATTACCCAATATATCACAGTCAACGTCCGGTTAACATGGACGTTTTATGATGATTAGGAGCTATAACCTCATGTTTGTTATGTGTATAGCCGGGCAGTCAGTGACTGTGTCATAGCAGACAGACTTGTACAGATCATGTACTGATAACCACAGACAGACAATCCAATAATCATGTACTGACCACCACAGACAGACAATCCAATGATCATGTACTGACCACCACAGACAGACAATCCAATGATCCTGTCCTGACCACCACAGACAGACAATCCAATGATCATGTACTGACCACCACAGACAGACAATCCAATAATCATGTACTGACCACCACAGACAGACAATCCAATAATCATGTACTGACCACCACAGACAGACAATCCAATAATCATGTACTGACCACCACAGACAGACAATCCAATAATCATGTACTGACCACCACAGACAGACAATCCAATAATCATGTACTGACCACCACAGACAGACAATCCAATAATCATGTACTGACCACCACAGACAGACAATCCAATAATCATGTACTGACCACCACAGACAGACAATCCAATAATCATGTACTGACCACCACAGACAGACAATCCAATAATCATGTACTGACCACCACAGACAGACAATCCAATAATCATGTACTGACCACCACAGACAGACAATCCAATAATCATGTACTGACCACCACAGACAGACAATCCAATAATCATGTACTGACCACCACAGACAGACAATCCAATAATCATGTACTGACCACCACAGACAGACAATCCAATAATCATGTACTGACCACCACAGACAGACAATCCAATAATCATGTACTGACCACCACAGACAGACAATCCAATAATCATGTACTGACCACCACAGACAGACAATCCAATAATCATGTACTGACCACCACAGACAGACAATCCAATAATCATGTACTGACCACCACAGACAGACAATCCAATAATCATGTACTGACCACCACAGACAGACAATCCAATAATCATGTACTGACCACCACAGACAGACAATCCAATAATCATGTACTGACCACCACAGACAGACAATCCAATAATCATGTACTGACCACCACAGACAGACAATCCAATAATCATGTACTGACCACCACAGACAGACAATCCAATAATCATGTACTGACCACCACAGACAGACAATCCAATGATCATGAACTGACCACCACAGACAATCAAATGATCATGTACTGACCACCACAGACAGACAATCCAGTGATCATGTAATGACCACCACAGACAGACAATCAAATGATCATGTACTGACCACCACAGACAGACAATCAAATAATCATGTACTGACCACCACAGACAGACAATCCAATGATCATGAACTGACCACCACAGACAATCAAATGATCATGTACTGACCACCACAGACAGACAATCCAGTGATCATGTACTGACCACCACAGACAGACAATCAAATGATATTGTACTGACCACCACAGACAGACAATCAAATGATCATGTACTGACCACCACAGACATACAATCAAATGATCATGTAATGTCCACTAGGGAGGTAACACAGTACTGTTTGTGGACAAGCACCTGTTTGGTGTAAGGGTAGGTAACACAGTCCTGATTGTGGACAAGCACCAGTTTGGTGTAAGGGGAGGTAACACAGTACTGTTTGTGGACAAGCACCAGTTTAGTGTAAGGGGAGGTAACACAGTACTGATTGTGGACAAGCACCTGGTTGGTGTAAGGGGAGGTAACACAGTACTGTTTGTGGACAAGCACCAGTTTGGTGTAAGGGGAGGTAACACAGTACTGACTGTGGAAAAGCACCTGTTTGGTTTAAGGGGAGGTAACACAGTACAGTTTGTGGACAAGCACCAGTTTGATGTAAGGGGAGGTAACACAGTACTGTTTGTGGACAGGCACCTGTTTGGTGTAAGGGGAGGTAACACAGTACTGTTTGTGGACAAGCACCTGTTTGGTTTAATGGGAGGTAACACAGTACTGATTGTGGACAAGCACCTGTTTGGTTTAAGGGGAGGTAACACAGTACTGTTTGTGGACAAGCACCTGTTTGGTTTAAGGGGAGGTAACACAGTACTGATTGTGAACAAGCACCAGTTTGGTGTAAGGGGAGGTTACACAGTACTGTTTGTGGACAAGCACCTGTTTGGTGTAAGGGGAGGTAACACAGCACTGATTGTGGACAAGCACCTGTTTGGTGTAAGGGGAGGTAACACAGTACTGTTTGTGGACAAGCTGTAATGTCAGTTTTCCTAGCGTGATATTGGTGTCAACTAATTGCTACTTTGCAGAACAGCAAGAAAAACTGGAAATAAATTGAACTTCATGTACCAAATAATTTTTTTCAAAAAAACTATAATCTCCTTTTATTTGTGTAATTCAAGTTTTATACATCCGATTTGTAGCAAGGAACATGCAGTCATTAAAAGTAAAAATGAGATTCATAAATATTTTTAAAAATTACCTCTAGCTGTCATATAAAATAATGGACTCAAAAGGTTAATTTTTCTACCTACCCCTTTAGTTACTAGTACGTATCTTATTTCTATAACAATTTTGGGAGGTAAAAATTTATAAATAAAATGACTTCCTCAAGGTAATACACATGTTAGGTTTTTTACTTATATTATGTTCCTTTTACTTTGTATTTTAGTTGTAAACATTATTCATTCTAAGTTTTCTGTAATACAATATAGTGTATAACTTCCTCTTTGTTGAGCTTAACAGGTAATTTGAGATCTATGCTCTTTTGATTTCTTTTGTCTTTTTCTTTGCATGCATTCTTTATCTTTCCTGTTGGCAGCAATATGGAGGTAACTTAAAGTTACCATTGAAAGAATAACCATAATATCTTACGTCAATACAAATTTGATAATAAGGATATATTTGAATTACATTCAAAAGCTGTTAAGTTAAGGTATACTATAATGAGTTTATTAAGATCAATTCTTCTCAAAAGCTGTTAAGTAGGTATACTATAATGAGTTTAAAGATCAATTCTTCTCAGGTAGTTATAAAACAATTTTTAAAAACCCAGAAAAATAGAAATTTATATTTCATCCAAATTTTGGTCAAATTAAATTTTAGCAATCACAACACCTTGTAAAAAATGCCAGAATTGAATCCTCACTAAATTTTCTGCTTATACAATAAATAATTTTAATATATACATCTACACATAATTATACCTGAAATGTATAGTCTTTAATTATCCAGTGCACAATTCATAATTAAATACATGTATTAGGTGTAAATATAAACCTAAACTTCCTCTTCAACGTATAAAAACATTGGATTGTACATAACTGGTGAAAAAAAAAAAAACAAGGCAAAGTTTATGGCTAATTAAAATCAAAACATAACAAATGTGTGTATTCTCGCAAATAAAAACACACGGTCATGCATCTGTAAAAGAAATGTAATGACTTTGGTGAACTTTTAGCAATTAATCATGAGTGATTGATCACTGCAGATTACCAGGAAAGAAATATAAAACTTTAACACTTGAATATTTTACACCAAAAAAGAAAGTTAATTAAAGGAAAATATTTTCAATTAGATTAATTCTCACAAACCTTCAAGATTTGCAGTCCTAAGATCAAGCAAAAAGCACTGAAAATGTTAATTTGCTGTCAATTTCATCAATATCGTGTATGACCCTAGGATAATTCAAGTCATAAAAGTTATTAAGAACTGACCCCTGGGCACCTGGTTTGACAGTTAACTGAGTTATCAAATGGGCAATCATTTACAGCTAATGGGCCAAAGTCATTTAACCTGAATATGGTCACAATGGCCTTTACTTTGGGGTAAAATGTTTGTACCATCTGAGATACAAACTGGGAGTTCAAATTTTGTTATGTAGCAAATTTAAACATGTTTATATATAAGTAAATATTTTCAAATTGGTTGAAGCCAAAAATAAGTTAAATATGTATATTCATGCAGTCAACATCTGGGAGAATTTACGAGGGAAACAGCCTCAGCTAGTACAATGCCTAAAGAATAAAAATGTTGTTTTTCAAAGGGAATCAGGTAAAGTGCAATCTAATTATTGCAAAAAATGCAGGAAAAAAATCTAATGCTTGCGTCCTTAAACAAGAATTATGTACAGCAAAAGTACACGTACGTAATCCTTTTCAGACTCAAAGTCTAATTTTTAGTTGCTTTTTATTACTTGTTAGCTGAAACTTAAATGTTAAAATAAACCAATTATGTTCAAAGGAAAAATTGGTATTTTGGAACAAAATTATGATGCAAATTGTAAAACTGAATCATATACCTGATAAAATTTGTATATTCATCCCATTGGAGAAATTTCTCAAAAAGTGAATCAAAAACAATTTTACCAATATTTCTCAGAGCACAAAATAAGTCACAATCCAAATTGCTTCAATTGAAGAATGTCTAAGGTACGTAACATTAATTTTGTTGTTCAGGGTTCCAAGAAAATGCACAAATACCTCCATAAAAAAACTTGTTTCATCATCTCTGACATATGTTTAACAAACGATCAGCATGTCCAGTAATGTCCAGGCAGGGCCTCTGGCCAACTGTCCCTATCCTATGGTAGAACTCTGTGACTATTCTGTACACTAACAAAGAAGACCTTCCCAATAATATTCATAAAAAAGTCCCACATTACTTTATGCGAGTCATGTCCTTTGATTTATGTGGTTACTGTTACACCATAACTCCACTACTGGCTGTCACACAACAAAAGACAGCAGAAAAAAGTAAACAATGAACAAAATAAAAAAAAGGTATGCAAATAGAGAAATGAAATATATAAATATCAAAAGAATTAATTCAAAATCTATCAAATTGACATTACATACAGCAAAGAAATGACTTGGATTGGTGGATAGATACTTGCAGGTGAAATTTTAGTTCCTGATACATTTTGTAAAAGTTGAGTACATGTACACTAAAATGTTGATAATGAATTAAGTAAATTAAATCAAATAAAACTATCTAGCAATTAATGTAAACTGTTAAAAAATGTAATGTTCTAGTGAACTATAATGTCTAGTCTCATTATCAAGAAGTGGGTGTTTTTAAATTTTCACAAAAATTTCTCAAAAAAAATCATATTTAAAATTTTTACATAAAAGTAAATCAAAATTTTTACATAAAAGTAAATCAAAGGTGCACACCAAAATGGGGTGCAAAAAAATCCATATAAATATTTTGTTACATGTAAAAATAAGAATAACTTACAAAACATAGCGCTTTCTAACAATGAAGATCCCTTTTTTTCTCATCACCTATAAATACATTTTTACAGCTTTTAAGGCTCTGTAAATAAAAAGATTTTTGACTTCTACATTAGCTTCTTACATACCAGGTCTCTAACCTCTTGACCCTTTCTGTAACAAATCAGCCTTATCCTGATTAAGATACGGAGCCTACTGTCTAACCTTTCACAGCAATATTTATAAATCACGGACTTAAACTCAAAACATGATACTATCATCCGCTAACCTACATGTACATATATAAATATTGCAAAAACCCTTTTTAGCATTCTGAATAAATTTCTGTGGTTTCTAATTTCAAAATATATTATATAATTGGCCCGTATTTACATTTGAAAATTATATTTTTCATTATTAATTTTTCACACTCAGAGAACATCTGGAGAGATATACATTCTCCATTATATACTCATTAATTACAATTGTGTAAATTATTTATCACTGAAAACTGATTAAGGTGAAAGTCTTGTAAAACTACATGTATGTATCAACCAATCAAAATGACTATATATATTTCCATCTTGAAATTTGTTAAATTTACCTGTGTGATAGGTTAAATTTCCATGTCACCTTTGTACAGTGAAAGAACTATTTCTATATTGCTTTAATCCTTATCATTAACACATTATATGACTGACGTACACATCCTAAATCGTCCACCTAAATTTTCACCTCTCCTAAGTCATGTAAATCAGTACAATGGACATCAAAATAGACGAATTTGTCATCCTCATTCAGGACATTATATTTCCTGTTGGTAATTTTATGGGATAATGTTAATAAACTGACCGAAACACCATGATGAATTGTGTGTAACAGGATTATTAATAAAGAAAAAAAAGACAATGTGAAGTTACGATTATTCAAATTTATGTGCGCAATTCAATGAAATAGGTACAGTGCAAATGACAACAGCTGAAAGAGCAAAGAACTCCAGATTCAATACATTGTACTGAAATTTCAAAGTTTAATATTTATCATTATATTTTACATATATGGTAGATTTTGTGGAAACGTTTTCTATTAGATGACCATAACAGAAATTCAAAAATATAGGTTTTTGAAATTTTTTTTATTTCTATATTAATAGGCCTAAATTATATATAACATGCAAATTACCCCACTGTGTTAGATGATAAGCATACTTTGTGCACAATTTGTTGACTATTTTTATGAACATGCAGCAGTATTACTCATCAGTATAGCTCATTATCAGGGTGAATTTTTTTTTTTTTTGCCTTTTATTTCTATCTAGCAGAATTTATTATTTTACGAGTATATTTTGTAAGTGCCAGTATCATGTTGATATAGATATAAAATGCTGCCAGATATAGCATATTAATATGTCTGCTAGTACAATATAATGTTGCAGATCCAGTATTTTTTTCAGGGGTGATGTTGGAGGGTGGGGTAGGTGGGGTTAGGACAATCAAGTCACTTGGCAATTTTTTCATCAGATACATGACTCCCTGATATTACGTAATCCTTTCTATTTTACAAGTGGCCCCTCTTTGGACCCCCCCCCCACTTTTTTACACCAATGACAGGTGGGTGGTAGGTGGCTGGCTTATGTTTCTGAACCCCATCTCACCTCCTTCAATCTTCAGATTCAAATGCAGCATTTAACATCATTAACATCATGCAGAGACATTTCATACTCCATTTTTTAAAATAACATTGTAAACAAATTCAAAACAAGCTACCGTGAAAAGTCTGGTGAATGCGTTCTTAAAACTTCAAAATTAATATACTCTACAAAGACTTCTTTCTTAAAACTCATTTTTAAACCTACCACTCTCCTTTGGAAAATTCTTGCGAAAATACGTGAATAACAGTGTGAAAAAGAAAATCAGAAACTATAGGCAAGAGTAAAATGGCAAAATATGATAATAGGACCCTGGCATGAGTAGAAAACTCCAGTACAAACATTTTTGAATAGGAAAACAGAAAGCCTGCTAAGTTTACTAAAAAAGCTTGAGCATATGAGCATGTGTTAGAAAAGATAAACAAACACAAAATTAATAAAGAATTAATCAGATACATACCATATGATAAGGAATGAAGCCTTCTAAGCAGCATGCAGCTAATTAAATGTATATACAGGGATAGTGTATTGCTGTTGATTAAATCCTTAGTCACCTTCCCGAGGCTACAAGAGAAAGCTCTGATTCAGAGTGTACCTAAATGTTATTTAATCTGTGTATATAGTATTCCTTCATTCATCAAAGTCTCATGTTGTCCATTTAATAATGATTTACCAATGACTTCAATTTAAATCTTACACATAAATAATCAGTGATGCTCCGTTGATGTTTTAGCAATTCATTGGGAAAATCTATTAAAGTAATCTTCAATTTAGTTAAAATCTTCTGGATGGATACACATGTTTGGACAAAGGCTTAAAGCTTTTAAGCTTGTGTTAAATGAAAGTAATTACAATTAAATTTCTACAGTGTCAACATTTTTCTTCTCAACTTTTGACTTCGTCAACAAGTGCCCCTTCCCATTTCAATGATACAATGTCTGTGAAACTACATGATAAACAGATTTCATGATTAAGCAGGGGAAAAAATGAACAGTACTGTCATGATTTTTTTCTTGATGTGTTGATCTGTTGTAGAGTTGGAAAAATAGATAAATCATCCTCAGGTAGTGTAGATTCAAGTTTGTTCAAATCATGACCCCCTGGGGTAGGGTGGGGCCAAAATGGCAGATCACACTTTTACATAGGAATATATAGGATAAATATTTTTAAAAACTTCTTCTCAAGAACCATTGAGACAGGAAAGATGAAACTCATGTGAAATTATCCTCAGGTAGTGTAGATTCAAATTTGTTCAAATCATGACCCCAGGGGCTAGGGTGGGTCCATAATGGCTGACCAAAGTTTTACATAGGAATATATATAGGAAAAATCTTTAAAAATCTTCTTCTCAAGAACCACTTGGCCAGGAAAGATGAAACTCATGTGGAATCCTCCTCATATAGTGTAGATTCAAGTTTGTTCAAATCATGACCCCCGGGGGTAGGGTTGGGCAAAAATGGACGATCAAACTTTTACATAGGAATATATAGGGACACCTTTTAAAATCTTCTTTTCAAGTACTTCAAAGCCATGATTAGTGATATTTATATGGAATCATCCTCATATAGTGTAGATTCAAGTTTGTTCAAATCATGACACCCTGGGGGGTTAAAATCCAACCCCACTCCCAACCTCAGTAAACTTTCATTTCTGATCAGATATGTGCTTTTTCGTAGCAGATGTGCTCAGGTGAGCGCTGTGTCCCCTGGGCCTCTTGTTTTGTTGGGGGGGGGGGTGTAAATTTCTTTAAAATTCAATTAACAGTGTAAAAATTATTGAATGTTGATGCTATCATGTTTTACACATGTTTATTTTGGCTGATCTGGGGTAATAAATTTATTTAGGCTCCTTAGAATGAGAGTTTTTTCCTTTTATTTATTTTTTGAATTGTCTAATGAAGTTGAAATAAAATGTTTAGAGTATACTTATGAAGCATATTTTAACACAATTAATGATGTTTATGTCCTTTCCTTTCATTTTTTTTCGCCTTGTATAAATGCATAGAGTTTACTTGAGAGAAAAAAATGTAAAAAGAAATATTTTTGGCAGGTGACAGCACAGTTGCAGTTCCTGCATCATACGACTAGTCTCCCATTTTTCAAAAGGGCGAGCGGGCTGGCCGAGGGTATAACATGAAAATGATCTTTATGAGTCTTATCTGCTAATTGTTGAAATAAAGTAATACACATACATGTACATGTATTATATGCCGCCTTGAGATATCTTTCTGATTTTCATATCCTGGAGATTAGTAAATGACAATCAAGATATTTTTATCAATTGCTGACCATGAAGGTTTTTATTACATTATAGTCAGGAGCTGCAGAATTTTGTCAGAATTCCTCTACACCTGATAAAAACTATCAGTTTGAAGGAAAACATCAATGGCACTGCTAGGCTGCCGTGTGAACAGAGACATCTAGCAGGGATTTCTCATTATCTCTGCAATTTCAGCAGAAATTTGTACTGCTTGCCTGCATGGCTTTTCACTTTCTGATAAATATAGGTGATTAATTTTTTCATGTATGATAAATATTCATGTATATCCAACTTACTTCTGTACATTAAGGACCTCAGATCTAAATGCAATAATTAAAGGAAATGATTTTGTACACATGTTGTAAATTGGAAAATTTATTTTGTATAAAATTGTAGATTTTGATGTGCTAATCTACTGTATGTAATTTTCAAAATACTTAGGGTACATGGCAGATAAAATCAACTGTACTATCAAATAAGCACTCCTGGTTCTGACAAGTAGAGCTTACATTAGAGCGGGGATCATACAAGTCTTTTAGTATACTCTGACATGGCCCCTCTTTATCTACTTACTCTTTGATACATGGTCCTTGGGTGCTTAAAATGCCTAGGGAATAATGGATGCATCTATATGGCCTATTTAAAAGATTTCTTATTCCTTTGCTACATGCTACCATTGGGTTATTACTCCAATGTTGCATACCTCCAAGTATAGGTCCTTTAATGATAGAGGCTGATATAATCCGAGAAATCCTCAATATTTCATCATGTTAATAATTTTAATATTTCAAAAAATTTTGAGTATATTTGTGATGGCTTCAAAATGGTCAAAAGTTGAAAGTTGTAGTTTTGATGTAAATCAAAATGAGAGTCAGCACATTTACATGTATAATAAGATAGCATATCTAATCATAAACATCATGGAGTTCATTTATAACTTGAAAGGGGGGGAGGGTCTGTAGAAAAAATTTAAAAGGTTTTCATCAGTACATGCAGCTTCATGACTACATTTATTGCAAAAGAAAATAATTAAACAAGTCAGTATGAAGAATTGAAGTCTATTTTTGAAGCCTTAGCTGCAGGAATCATAGCTCACATGAAACAGAAGTCGTCATGAAAAAACATTTATCTTTTGTAAAGGTTGTAAGCACATCAGAAATCTCCATCATGCATGCATTCTTCTGTGTAATTAGGCTTGTAACAAAGAGATGCCCCCCATTCTTCATGTTCCCTAACAAGCCTTCAACCTCCCATGTTTTGAAATCTGTCTGCATGTGTACAACTGATACAAATATTCTGCATACTGACCTGATGTTAGCCCACAGTTTCTGTCTAGAGCCGCCTTCATTCCTCAGTGAGTCTCAGTCATAATTAAGTTCTGGATTTTCATAATACATACCAGCTCTCTGTACAAGCCATATGACAGCCTGTCAAAAAAATCAAGGAAATAAATAAAATTGTGAATATAATAATTGTCACACTGCTCTCTGTTCATATTTTAGCTCTCTCCTGTCAAATGATTAAATAATATGAAATTTTTTGCATATTAGCATGCAACCAAAGATTTTTGAAAAACATGCATTTTACATCATTCCATCTGCAAATCTAGCCTGATATTAATTCATTGACTTACTACATCTAAAATTCATATGATTTGACAATTAGTTTATATTAGAACAGTCCGTTTTCTTCTGTGAAGATAATTGAATCAATGAACACAATAAATCAGATTAATTTTATATATATATACCTTTAAAATTTTATTGCATTCATCACTCATATTTTCACATCCTCCACATTTACAGATGAAGTTCAGTGACAACACCTTTAATTATGAGCTACAGGTGAGCTCATTATTGAGATAGGTAAAACTGCCGTGTTACCACGCTCCCCTAACTTTCTATACCTTATCTATAACCAACATCTAATAAAAGGACAATTTAATGTACACATACTGTTCCAAGACCATGAACAGGAAAAATTTCATCCACCCAAATATTCTCAGCACATATTTGATAAACTTACAGTTTCTATATTTACTAATTTCTAATGAAAAGTTCCAGGATATTAGCCATTTCTTTTGCTCCATTTTTACTTTAAAGTGCTTTATTTATATGGTACACTGACATACTTTTAGAAAACTCACCATTTCTGAAATCTTCAATTCCAACATTCCAACATGTAAAACTACCGTTAATAACACATCACATCAAATCTCCATCAAAAAATTCTCCTGAGGGTGTAAACTAATTTAAAACTAAGCTTATACACTGACACTCCCAACATAAAGAGAGAGGGAAAATATAACAATTACCAGCCCAAATGATAAAGCTGGCACAGAAACCAAATAAAAATCCCTCTCATGCTAACTTCAAGGGAGGCAGAATTTTCATAATCACCCAGGCAAAACAAGGTCTTGTACTCAGTGTTTACAAATGAGATTTGTTAATCCTTACACTCTGATAAATACTGTTAGGTGCTAAAGCCTGGATTTGCATATATATTTCTTTCCAGATGGGAGTTATACATATCAGCTTTTTCAAATTTTATAAATTCAGGATTCAAGGAAATACTGCAAGCCCTCATCAAATGGCACAGAACATTAATTTAACAAGCTTATCAACTGCATAAGATATATCTTTCTGCAATCCATATTTATCAAATAAGTTGGCATGTTTACTAACTTAGATATGTGTGAAACACAGATATCACACTCTTATAATCTTTTAAAAATTCAAATCAAATTACGATCCCTCATGTGAATGAGACCTAAACATTTTTTAAACTTAATTCAGAAGTTTGCTGTAATGGAAATCAAAGATTATAACCATATTGGCATTCAATTCAATCAATTCATTATTCATAATAAATACTTATTATGTAAAATGGATTCAAGCACTTTTCATGCATCAAAGATCTAACAAGAAGGTCAAAGATAGAAAATATAAAGGCCTTTACAGAAACGAAAAAATGCAAGCAATAATTTACTTTGTCATTATATCTAAAATATATACATGCATACATAGCCTTTTTAAAAAATAAAGGGGGGGGGGGGGG
>PRKT01000039.1:57871-102412 GCA_003671525.1 Saccostrea glomerata | reverse complement strand
GGGGGGGTTTAGGGCAAATTTTATTTTCAATACCATTTCCTTTCCTTTCAATTCACATATTTTTTGCATAAAATACTACATTTCCTTAATATTACTATACTTTAGTAAACAGTGGTGGGGTGGGTGGGTGGAAGGCAGGCAGCCTTCAGTGAACATTTTCAATAGTTAAAGTAGTGTGTGGAAAAAAAGTTGGGGGGTCCCCCTGCCCCCCCCCCCCCCCCCCCCCCCACCCCTGTTGCTACGTTCCTGGAACGCTAGGCTTAAGGTATGATTCGGGAAGTCTAGAAAGCATCAGGGGCGGATCCAGCAATTCAAGAAAATAATGGGGGGTTCCAGGTATAAGTGTCCCCAACACTCGTGCACAAAATCACAACACGGGCACCCAAAGCCCGTAGCAGCGGATTTCAAAGGAGACAATCTCCAAAAATAATTGACAAGAAAAACAAAAAAGCAACCTGTTCATCACACTCTTATATCCCATAAGAGGGGGGGGGGGGCTTATACTTTTCGGTACATTAATATTTTCTTTTCTTTCAATTACTTAAATTTGCATATTTTGACCTTTCGGAAAATAAAAAGTGTCTCTGCAAAAATAGGATGGGAGTGTTCCAACCACTGGAGCCCTCTTGCTATGAATCCATACATTGATTTAAATGGAGAGGTCATTTTAATGGAAATTAAAACGCGGCATGTAAAGATGGAATAATGGATCCTTTCCATGCGCCGAACATGATTTGAAATGTAACTAAATGTACATTATGCCAAAAAAAAAATACACGTATTAAGATAACACTTCGTATCTATCTACTTAGGTTCCAATATTCCACATAACGAATTCCTGTGTATCTGTAGCTCCTGTGTCTGACGTACCCCCTATATCACCGTTGACAGGGAAAAGTTCATAATTCACGTGTTCGGCATCGGAAAATATGGACTCGGAAAAAGAGAAACAAATCAACGAAACGAAAATTTACAGACGGAGATGGTACATTTTGATTTTGTTTTCACTATTTGCTTTTACGCAGGGGGCTTACTGGAACACGTGGGGACCTATCGCGGAATCCAGCGAGGACGCACTCGATTTGGAGGATAGCGACATCGCGTTGTTTGAAAACTGGGGACCAATAGGTTACCTGGTAGCCGGGTTTTTTGCAGCTTGGTTTGCCGACGTGAAAGGTACTCACAACGGAATGTATATTTTAAAACAAAAAAATTTTGGGTGCTCCTGGATTGTAAAGGTATAATATTTTTTTTGAGGACTTGACGATTGATTGAAATCTTCAATGAATATTATGGTGTTTCCAGTTTCATTCCAAACAAATCGTGTTTTTCAGGATTACGCTTTTCCTGTTTACTATCTATGTTCCTACTAGCAGCTGGGACTGGGGTTCGATGTATTACAATCGAACGCCCGTATGTCACATGGTAAACGTTTTATTTTACTATTAAAAATATTATGATTTGATTTGTTAGAATATTCATATTTATTTATAAGTATACTCCCAATTAAATATACATATACATGCAAAACAGACGAAATGCCTTAAAACGATCACATAAAAAGAAGATAAATATGTGAAACACTAATGCCCTCGTATGGCAGTTCAAGGCCAAAGCTTAATTTTTTTTCAAATATAGGTCAATTTAAGTTTATGTACATAAAGAAAGCACAGGCACCCGACGTTACTTATTTTTTTTTAATAAAAAAAAATATACCCTTACCTTATAATAAGGTAAGGGTATATTTTTTTATTAAAAGAAAAATAAGTAACGTCAGGTGCCTGTGAAAGAAAGGTCTTGTCAAAAGGCGTGCATTGGGGAAATATGAAAATCCGACACCAATCTAACTGAAATATGGCTAAGTAAGTCATACACCAAGGCCAAGGTGTTGAGGTCAAAATATGTTGGTACCAGTGCATGGAAAGGTTTTATCGCAAGAAATACTAGTACGCATGAGAAACATGAATGGTGCATACTCTTCAAAGGTTACAGACAAGGTTAAAGTTTTTACAAATGTAGGTTAAACTCAAAGGTTAGAATCAGAAGCTGAAGAGGTTGGTGTCCAAAAGATAATTTTGTCACAGTGAATAATCAGATGATGTATGAAAGTCTTTGAACAAACTCTTCGATGGTTATAAGAATGTCAAACTTTTACTAAACAAAGTCAAACTCAAAGGAAAGATGATGGCACCCATGCAAAGAAAGGTTTGGTAATATGAAGTATTCAAACATGTGAAATATAAAAGCCATATGATCGTCAATCGTTGAAAAGTTCTGAACAATGTCATTGTTGGGTAAAATTTTGTGAAAAAGTAGGTCAAACTCCAATGTCAAATATATATTTTAGTATCCAAAGGAAGGTCTATACATCAAAAGTTCAAAAGTGCAAGCTTAAACTTTCTGTGGACAAAGACAGAGCATAAACAGCATGCCCCAAATCTTCGATTACGAGCCTAAAATGGCCCTGAAAGACGGTCACTATAAAGTCTATATATATATACATTGTGACATGTAAGCTACTTACATTTTATACTTTATATTTCCTTACCAATTTCAGGACTGTCAACATAGGACAGGCGCTGAATGGGTTTGCCGGTCCTATAGCTATGGGTGCCCCGCCTCTTGTTTCCACGGTTTGGTTTCCGGTACATGAACGAACGACAGCCACTAGTATTGGATCTGGGTTTAATCTCCTGGGAATCGCAATTTCTTTCATTATAGGTATAGTCTGCGCAAACCATAGACGAGGAAGGTATACTAGTATGCGAAATAATGTACTTTCCATAATTTAAAAATTATTTTTCCATAATTTCAACATTTTCTTAAACTCTGCAATAGCTCACATTTTGTTTGTTTTCGTTTACAAAGAAAATAAAAATGATAATGAAAAAGAAAAACCTGCGTAAATATACAATTTTCATTTTTTTCCATTTTGCAATTCTTCTGTAAAATTAGAGAGATATGCACTCATTATCCATTAAATATGAGTGCAATTTTTAACAAAACTCTTTGATATATTATGACTGTACATTATGACAACAGTAACACGTCTACATGTAAATCATTTTCTTAGGATTTTTTGTTATTGACAGGGCCACGTATTGTTCATACTTCTCCGTCAACATTAGAAGTAGAAAATAAAGGGTATATAAACATTATCTTAATTCTTTTGGTAAAATAATCATGACGTCAAACTCAGATTCTTAATTTTCTTTCCAAATGATCGAAATGAATCATTCTGTTCTGATCTTTAAAATTTATTTCAGTTGAATTAATCGACTTAATTTTTTCCTTCTTTTAAATATGACAGTAATCAGACAGTGAACCCGAATGACACCTCAGCTGATAACTCCATCCAGGGGCGGATCCAAAAAGAAAAGAATGAGATAATGGTTTTAATGTATGTCGGTAGGTAAAACTATATTTTGCAAGACGTGCATCTTTTATTGGTTTTAATTTTTTTTAGCTCACCTGAAATCAAAAATATGCTTTCTGACCACCTTTGTCAGTCTACCTGTTAAATTCTCTCCGTTCTTTCTCCAATGTCAACTCAATCTAAATAATCCTTGAATAAGCAAATTCAAGTTTGATTCAAGTGTCAAGTATTCTTAATCGGATGATAATCAAGAAAGGGAGGGGGGGGGGTTGTGACTTTTCTGTTGCCCAATAACCTCTGATACAGAACTTTTTTTTATCATGACATAGTGAAGAATTACGATTTTTCAAAAAGTTTTACATGGGAATACATTTTGGAAAAAATACTAAAATATTTTTAAGAACAGTCAAACCGTGATATCATAATAATTTGGAAGAAACTTCAAGAAGCATAAATTCAATTTTCAATTGAAAATTCAATTCAATTCATGTCATATGTCATATGTCATTTTTTAACAAATAAATGTAATATTAAAGTGGAAAAAATCTTATAAGAAAAAGTAGGGTGAAAGTGAATAAGGTGAGCGTTGTGGCACATGGACATTTTGCAGACTTTAGGTAAGCATTATTTTGTGTTTTTCTAAAGAATTTAAGTTGATTGACAAAAGGAAGGATTTCATTGGTTGTATTTGTATATTGTAGAATGTGCGTGGGCGGTTTTGTTATTCGTTGCCATGGTAATTTATTTTCCGAACAAGCCACCACTGCCTCCAACAAAAACAGCGGCCATTCCTCGAATCGAGTTCAAAGATGGACTAAAAAAGATTGTTAGGTACTTCATCAATTAAAAAACTAGATCTGTCAGTGTGGGAGAGGTAAAAGCACTACTATTATTTTGCCAGTTCGTTGTAAATGTATGTATGTTGTAAATCAAAAAGCAAAGAAATGTTTATAAAATGTTGACCCCCTTAAATATTGATAATATAAAGTTTTGTTCACTTCCATTTTTTCTCAATTTTACTTTGCTTTCAAGGATTTTCTGTTATTTACCCCTCCCCCATTTAATGAAAAATGCCTCCATGTACAATTAATTACATGTAACTCCAATTAATAAATTACAATATCGTACTTTTTCAACCAAAGACGTTTTCTATCTAATTTATCCATCTTTTCTTTAAAGACTCCGTGAGTTTTGGATCATAGCAGCCATATACAGTGTATCGATGGGAGTTTTCAATATTTGGCAAGGTGTCCTGGATGTCTACTTAAAACCGCATGGATTCAGCCAGGTCAGTACACACTACAGTGTATTTACATGTATGTATAAGATTTGTTGGACATCGAACTTTTCAGAGCTATATAGAGTTATCTCTTTTATTAATTTGTTCTTTTGTTCAAACATTAACTATTCTGTTAGATTTCCTTGTTAACATTAATTGACATTCCATTATAATATATATTGTACAAAATTACATGTACACTGTATCTATATCTATCTGCAAAATGACTACATGTTGTTTAAAAAAATCATCCATAACTGTGACAATTAAAGTTATTTATTATATATTGTATATTGATTTCGAAGGGTTAAGACTTGTAATTGTCTTCGAACCTCGACGCCCCCCCCCCCCCCCCCCCCCCCCCCGAAAAAAACCCAAAAAAAAACTAAGTTTGTAACTCACTGTCCACGGATTTCGACATGGTTGTTAATTAAAATTCAATGGAAGATGAAGCTTAACTCAATGTCTATTTAATCAGCTGTGCAGGTGAGCGTTGTAGCCCTTAGTGTTGTTTGTTCTCTTTCAGGACCGGGCGGCCTGGCTGGGGGCGTCTGCTATCATGGCTGGATTTGTGTCCAGTGTTATAATCTGCAGGTCTGTCTACTCACTTTATAAAATGTTAGATCCCCGGGGAGGGGGGTTAATTTTATTGTATACCATTTTAGATATTTTTGGGCATTCGACCACAAAAAAGAACCTGTTGTCAGTTATTTCTTAGATGACCAGGACAGTTTATTATTCTGTTAACTGAAAAAGCATGGATGGAGGGGTAGGGTCTTGTAAGGTCCAGTCAAGGTCAGGTTATTTATTCGCCATCTGAGGACAGTTTTTAATTTGCATAATTCTAAGCCCTCCTCCCTAATCAAATATTCTTTTTATTCCCCGCTTTCGCGAAAGCGATGGGACATAAAATCTCATTCGTTTGTCTGTCCGTCAGTCCTTAACCTTGTCCGTCTGTCATAAATCATATCTTTTCAATGAGAAGAGATAGGACTTTCATATTACACATGTGTATGTTTTACCTATGACAAGACCTTTCTAAATACACTATGATTTTTGACCTCGTGACCTTGAAGTTTGATCTACATTAACCTTGGTCATAACTTTTGAATGAGAAGATATAGGGCTTTCACACTTCACATGTATCTTTCGTATGACGAGACCTTTCTAAATACACTATGATTTTTGACCCCATGTCCTTGAACATTGACCTTTGACCTATTTTCCAAAAATGTTACGTGATATATCATAATCACGGGTGTTGAATGAAGTACAATTGAGTTTAGCTATCTCTAGATAAAATCATCCAACCGAATAACTAAAATTGGCCAGATTCATAATTTTTCCTAATTACCTTTAAGAGAACGGTATCTTTTAATCCTTATTTTTCTTATCCCGTCAAAAAATAAAATTACTATGTTGAAATTTTCATATTTACCTGTTTTACTGTACCGAGTCCTGCAGAAGATTGCAAGCAAATATTTTTTTTTGATTAAGATGGCCTTGCTCTTCTTTTTTTTTTTTTTAAAGATTTGCGGATATATTTAGTCGACATCTTCGCTTTTTCCTGATTGGTATGTACTCGGTTGGGGGAGCGGCCTTCCTTTGGTTTGTTTTATTGGTAGAAGACGCAGTGCCAGACTCGGAAGGTATTATATGTATATCATTTTGAAAATAATTATTTGCATAAGAAAACTGATTTCTTTTTTTACATACTCAGACTTGTATTGCACCAAATTTTCTGCTGTTTAAGTTTCAATAAAACAAAGGCAAGCCTCGGACAGCGAGGTACAATTGGCGATGATCGAAGAGCTATTTTTGCTTATTTATTCGTAATGTTATTGAAAATGAATTTCAGCATATTGTCAAAAATGGCAATTAAACAATTAAAGTTTTCTGCATTTTTATGCCCCCGTTAACGAAGATTCGGAGACATATAGTTTTTGAATTGTCTGCCTTTTTGTCTGTAAAACCTTTTTGTCTGTAAAATCCGTAATGATGGCCGTAATCGGACAGCTTCAGATTCGGGTTTCATATTTCACATTTCATGAACACGTAACACGTAAGGCATTCCTAAAAATGGGTACCAAATTTTCTATCTTATGACCTTGACTTTCGGACTTTGACCTACTTCCAAAATAACGGTCACCTTTGCCGTGAGCTACTGTTAGGTTAGAGGGGGGGGGGGGTGTCGATCAGATTACAGAAACATACATGTATATCGTTTTCTATTTCAGTATCGCTGTACATTTCCATTATTCTGGGTACCCTTTGTCTCCAGGCGTCCACCCCGCTGTACTTTGAGATGGCTTGTGAGGTTTGTTACCCCGTGGCCGAGGGACTGACCAATGTCCTCCTCACTATACTGGTCAATCTGTCCAGCTTCATCTTCCTTCTCCTACACATGATTCCAAACATAGGTAAATATATACGTAATCAAACATGGGTAAAGGAATATATAGGCAAACAAAAGAAAATTTTATTGTCAAGTTAACATAAATAAGTTCTGTGATGGTTTCTTTTTCATAAGTATACTATTGAAATGTATTTCTTAACAATGACGCTATTTTCACTTTGTCCGTCTGTTTGTCTTTCAGGTTCGGCGTGGGAGAATTGGTGTTTGTTAGCAGTTATCGCCCTTTGTATTCCATTCATGTGTTTGTTAAAAGACAGTTACAACCGATCTAATATCGACGAAGAAAACGAGAAACTTTGATTTTTTTTTATTTCATCAAAAACCTTTATTACAGTTTTTCGAGCCGCTGTAAAAATTTTAGTGAATTCAATGACATTTTTAACATCAACGCAAATTTTTTTTAAACAAAAACACCGTTTTTCCCTAATATATAGTTTATTCTGAATATAACTTTGGACAATACAGCCCATCGGTTTACAAAAACAGCAAATAGCAACATATATATTACAAAAATGACGAATTAATGTTACCTACCTTTTTATTAAAGCATTTGTTAGAATAACGGTATAATTTTAATTTATACCATTTAATTTATCTTCAAAATCTGAAATTTTAATCCGTTGCATAATTATGCTGTCACTGAAAGTGAGTTCTGCTCATCGTTTGACATAAGTGATTGTTACGTCATAACTCAATTTTATTCGTTGATCCCGAGAAGTGTTCAGACCCGAGGCCGACGGTCGGAGGACAACAGACTGAAATGTTGTTCTTTTGGGTAAATTATATATCAAAACTAGATGGTAAGTGATCTCTCGTTCCTTTTAATAATCAATTGAATTTTTCATTAAGATTGTCACGGAATTCGAAACTGTATTTAATTCTTCAACATTTAAAGTCCCGTTATAATATTTTAATAGTAAATCAAAGACACACAACTGCCCAATATTCTTTCAAACATGTACTTCAGACAAGGTTTTATTATTCCTTGTTCATTTATTAATTGCATGCCGAAATATAATAAAAAGCGATGTATACATTTGTTAGGAAAACTATTGACTTGTTCGATGACTGTGCATATTTTGGACAATCTTATCGTCTATCTGCTCACTGCCTTGTCTTACATGTATATTAACTAATGATCATGTCAGATACCCCTTTTTTGTGTAAAGAGTATACAGAGATTTTAACTATCATTTAAAAATATATTATCAAATATCATATAAATTGTTAAAAGTTAATTAATCCCATTTTTTGAAATGCAGGAACAAGTAGATTATAACCAGATTATCTCAGACAATCAAGTTTTCAAGGCTGAATTGGGGGATGATTGAGTATTGAATTCCTTTATTTACCACGTCTTTGTGAAATCGCCAATGTTTAACTTTAGAATTATATTTTTACTAGGTTTTTAAATTATCCTTTACACAAAAGAAATAAACATATACAAGTACAAGTAAAGTTCTGACCGGGGAATTTAATATTGAACAGCAACCATAAAAAGGCCGTTTTCGCCTCGAGTTGCCATAAAACGGAAAAATTATGGGTTTATAGTCCAATCCAGCCTACAATCGAATTAATACTGCAAGAATTGTAGAATTTATGACGGGTAGAGAAGAAAGTATACACAGATGTCAGAAATATGAGTCTGAATTCGGAGTCCGGAAAATCGACGACGAAGACTTGTGGAAATCTCAGGGAGGAATTCAAGCTGCAGAATCTGGGATTTGGTGGCAGCCGTAGCAGGAATTTTGTGACGTCACAGGTAAGTGATGAGTTGAAAAAAATCAAAGCTAAATCCATGGACCCTTTTCATTCTAAACTGCATGAGCAACGTAATATAGGAGATCATTGAGAATTTGAGTAGTTAAATGAGCTGCATGTTTAAAAGTACAGAAAATTTGAGTATTTAAAATGAGCTGCATTTTTAAAAGTACAGAAAAATTAATATCATTTAACATTAATTACTAGTATATACTACAACGCTTGAATTCGTACTGTTTATTGATCTGGAAATCTTTAATTTTGTTTTTTACATGTCAATAATTCTTTTTTCGATTAACTTTACTTGAGTATAGCATTTTATATTGTAAGAAACATGTTTCTGTGAATTCCATTTTATGACTTGATTTTCATGAAACAGTGCTTCCAGCAACATCCCTTCTTCCCGGTATGGACTACAGGCTGGGCGTTATTTCACCTGGTGGTCATTTGTCTACAATTTTACTTCGAAGACGACCACTCAAATCCAAAATGGCTATCTTTCCTAACAAACTGGGGCTACACCCTTCTGGCTATGTTCTCCATTTTGGACTGTGTTGTTACTTTATATGCCAGTATTTCAAATAAGGAACTACTTCGAATTGGTATGTATCCAAAGAATTAAAAAGTAAGCATTCGACAATATTTTTTATCAGCATTTTCTTTAAAAAAAAAAAAGCATTCCCCGCGCCATTAAGTGCTTTTATATATGTCAGTACATATGTATGCATCGTAGTAATTTTATCGTGACATTGACGTTAATATTGATAAAGAGAAATTAATTTTTAAAAGCTATCAAAAATAATTTATGTATTTTATTTGGACTACACATTACTGGAATGACTTATATTTACTGTGTATGTACATATGTAAAGAACACACTGCAATTTTGATGCTTTTTCGTAAATCTTGATTTCGTTTGAAATTGCAAACGCTAAAACTGAAACCAATTCTAATTTAGAAAACATCATTAATTTAGTAAATGTTGAGCTTGATAATATACAATTCGCTCTTTCTAACATAATAATACAGCTCCTATGTATTTTGAAGGACGTTGAACCTATCTAAGTGGTACTTTGAACACTATACACTGCATTCGTTTGTAAGATCGCGATAGAATTTTCTTTTTCAAGTGTAGCACTGATCTCTAGAGACAAGCGAATGACTCATTTGAAATAAAAATCTTAAGTTTATTTACTTACCTCAAAAACATCAATTCGCGAGTGAAGAAGGAACTCGATATTTGATTAAAATCCGAAAAAGTACAAGATCACACTTTTCATTGCGTGCAAAATAAAATTTGAAACTTACGACAGGTTTCTAATTATTGATTTAGTATCAGATTACGTAAAGGATTTAAAATATTTAAATTTTGACAAGTTAAAAAATACACTCGGGAGTTTTTTGAAGCACGTTAAGAAATATATATCGGAGAATAATTCAATTACTATGATTCTGCGAGCACGCACGACCACACATATAAATATATTTTAAGCATAGAATCGTTTAAAAAAATGATAAGGTCTTTCAAAATAAAACAATTATTTGATGAACTGCACGCACGTGTACCAGAAGGGAATACGTTAGGTGCATTTGCACCCATTTAAAAACACATTTCAAAGTATTTAGTCTGAAACAAAATAACGTAATGCATCTGTTTGCAAGTATTATGTATATTGCTGGTTTTTGTGTGTGACTTAATTATGTTATTAAAACCCAATAATAAATTCGAAGTCTGAAATGGGAGTCCTCCACACTCTCTTGTACTTCAAGACATCTCACGCTACGATTCTATACATACGCTTATCCAAACAATCTTTATTGAAAACTAAGATTAGGCGGAATGACAAAACTTTAGCAATGTAAATCTTATATTTTTACCACACAAATTCAACAAAATACAAATTATTGCTCAAAGGGACATGTACATTCAGTGCCACATCCTCTTAAGCTACAATCTACATCTTTTTCAGAAAACGACGATTTACCTTGGTTTATCAAGATACAATGGATTTTATTCAACGTTTCCACAGTAACGGCTCTGGTGATAACGCTGCTGTTTTATACACTTTTGACACCAAGTGAGTATAGTCAAAATACCAGTAAAAAAATCCCAGTACCCACGCGAAGTTTCATTTCTCCAGGTTATATGTATGTGTGTGTGTGTGGGGGGGATATTAGTACATGTACATGTATGAATTTTCAAATAGTTTATTTAATGAACATGATGAATTCTTATAGAAATTGCCACTTCTGTCGCTGGTGTGGAACCCATTGCGCAACGCGGAGTGTGTAGCTGCAGATCTGTAGCTCTCCGAAAAAAATATATTAATAGACCGGAGAGCTACAGTGCCACCCATTGAAAAAACTGTATATTTATTGCGCAAAAAAAGTGCGCTCGGTTCTTAATTAATTCTTCCAAATTCTTACCTCAATTGCAAATAAGGAAAGATTTCAAAAATTTCCTTTATCTTCTATCAAGTACTCTCGTAGTTGACATCCGAACGAAGCATACTGGACCGCATTATCTTTGAAACCAAAATGGCAGTATAAATAAGCGAAATGTTCGATGATTACAATATCAGGGTCAGGAGAACTATAAACAACAATTATGAGGAATGTTTGGTTGTGGAAACAGCGAAAGAATATGTTGGGAACGCACGGTTAGTAATATTTTGAGATTAAAGTTTTAAAAACATGTAGAAATAAATCGAGAACCGAGCGCACTTTTTTTGCGCAATAAATATACATTTTTTTCCATGGGTAGCATTGTAGCTCTCCGGTCTATCAATATATTTTTTTTCGGAGAGCTACAGATCTGCAGCTACGGAGTGTGTTACTTTGGATTAGACCGTAAAAATCGAGGTCGTATGTCGAAATCCATAAGCCTATATTTATACATAATCAGTAAATGTCTGTTGAAGTTAGGACAGAAAAATTAAAACCAGCATTCACAGGCGCGTTATGTATTTTTTGTAAAGCTTACACTAATTTCATTCAAACAAAAGAGACGAATAGTTTTTTTTTTTTTTATTTAGAAATCTTCAACTTCAGCACTAAAAAGACACAGAAATATTGATTTTATCATTGATAGCACTTAGGATTTACCGCGTGGTCTCATTAAATATTAAAACGTTCCTCATATCTGAAATAGTTACCGTCAAGGGAATTTTCTATATACAGTAATTTCCACATAATAACATAGGTAATCAGAGATTACAGAGCTCAGCTCAACGAATGTTGTCTTAAAGTTAGGCAAAGTCACAAAATAACCCAACAAAAAGTGTACATCCCAAAATGCAAAATTTTTGATATGATACTTTCGAATAGACCTATATAAAAACTTCAAACTAGTTCTTCATCATGAAAACGTAATTAAAATCCAGCATCTGAAGCAAGTTTGAGAGTTTTCATCCCTTGATGCATCATTTGTGCAAGTTGGGTTTGTATAAGCCTTATAGTTTCTTGGTAATAGACCTGCACCCATAACTTTTACGAGGTCCATTATCAGGAAAATGTATGTCGAATTCAGCAAGTCCATTAGTGTGCATCCTAAGATGTATCATCCATGCAAGTTTGCTCAACATAGAGCTCAATGTTATTTGGAAACGAAACCTGTATAAAAAACTAATTTTTTCACTAATCCAGAAAATGTAGGTCAGATTCAGCATCCGAAGCAAGTCTGGTACAGTCCCTGAAACGTTCTACTTTCCCATTTTTCCGTTCGCTCACCGTGCGTACACCGTTCGTTCAGCGTGCGTTCACCGTTCGCTCTCCGTTCACAGTTTTGCGTTTACCGTGCGCTCGCGTTCACAAAACGTTCACCGTTCGCTCTATACATCCTACGATGTATCATCCATGCAAGTTTAGTCATTATAGGGCTCATAGTACCTTGGAAATGAAACCTGTACAAAAACTTAAACCTGTTCAGTCGTCCATTAAATGGAAGGTCAGATTCAGCATCTGAAGCAAGTCTGGTAGTATGCATCCTAAGATGTATCATCCATGAAAGTTTATTCATTATAGGGTTCATAGTACCTTGGAAATGAAACCTGCACCGAAAACATAAACCTGTTCAATCATCCGGAAAATGTAGGTCAGATACAGCATCCGAAGAAAGTCTGGATAGTTTGCATCCTAAGATGTACCATCCATGCAAGTTTAGTCATTATATGACTCATAATAACTTGGAAATGAAACTTGTACAAAACATTTAACCTGTTCACTCAACCGGAAAATGTAGGTCAGATTCAGCATCCGAAGCAAGCCTGGTAGTGTGCATCCTTAGATGTACCACCCATGCAAGTTTGGTCAACATAGGGCTTATAGTTACTTGGAAATGAGACCTACACCAAAAACTGCACCAAAAATGTTAACCTGCTCCAAAAACATTAACCTGGTCATTCCTTTGCTGAAATTGCAGCATCTGAAACTTTGACTGGTACAATGAAACACACTAGAAACATCTTCCATGCATGTCTAATCAATATAGGACATAGAAGTACTTAAAAAAGAAAACTGCTCCAAAAAACTTAACCTTAACCCGGGACGCCGACTCCGATGCTGATGCCGGGGGTATTACATAAGCTCCCCCAACTTCGTTGAGGTGAGCTAGAAATAGGAAGCAAATGCTCCTTCGCCAAGCACTCGGCACTTTGAACGCCAAGTGGCTCATTCGGATGCTATTAGACCTTTAAAAGAGGTCAAAAGTCAAGGTTGGATTTGCTCCTACTTTCATTTTCTAATTGATTATCTCTGAATTACGGAAGCCGGTAGATATTTCGATCTACAGTGGACCATCAGATATCCGGACGCCAGATATCCGGATGCTTCAGTATTTGGACGACTTTTCCTCAGAACAGAATTTTTAAATGTTATTTTGCCTTGTTAAACTAGTAGTTCAGATATCTGGATGCTTCACATATCCGGACATATTGAATAGGAACCAAAGCGTCCAGATAAATGAGGCTCCACTGTAGTCGAAATAAGCTTATGCTACACAACGGCTTCGGCGTCCCGATTAAAGTTTAAGGAGCAGGTCCATTCCTATGGATGATGCATCTGGGGATTGACACTATTAGACTTGCTTTGGATGCTGGATTTGCAGATAAGTGTTACCAGGTTAGAGCTTTTGGAGCAGGTCCATTTCCACGTAACTATATAAGCCCTATCTGGACCAAACTTGCATGGATAATGTATCTACACGTAGGGATGGACACTACAAGGTTTGCGTCGGATGCTGGATATGACCTATTTTCCAGATGAGTTACCAGGCTCATGTTTTTGGAGTATCTTTGTAATTTTATGGCCTGTTATGATTTAACTTGCATGGATGATGGATCTAGGGATTGACAAATGCAGACTTGGCTTTGATGTAGGGGAAAAAGATATTTTCTTGATTAGTGATTTTGTAACAGGGCAACTCCCAATGATTTAAAACCTACACAAACAGAACTTGCATGAATATTGATATCAGGATGCATTCTAACCATAAAGAAAATATAATGTGAGATTTGCATTATTTCAAATAATAACAATCGTCGAGGTGAGCTTCGTAATCTTTGATTTTACATATGTTTTTACCTGGCACCAACTAGTTTCAAAACTAAATACATAGATATTTTCTTTATTTTATTCCAGACCTTACTGCCAACAGTATACTGACGCATGCTGTGAACTCTGTATATGCTCTATCTAACTTCATATTATGTGCCAAACCTGTACGGATACTCCACGTATACCAGCCTGTCACACTCGCCGCTCTGTACACCGTGTTTTCTGTGATCTACCACCAAGCCGGGGGCGGATCAATCTACGATATTTTAGACTGGGACAAAGTTCAAAATACTGTACTTTTATCGCTCGGCGTTGTTTTTATAGTTGTGCCTTTGATTCATTTAGTCTGTTTTACTATCTATAAATTACGGGTTTTCGCTTCGAAATCATGTTGTCGAGGGAAAACTACTGTTAACATCAACGACAATGGTGGATCTAACCATTTTGAAAATTCTGATGCTTCAGGAAGGAGTGACAATGTTGCTTAAGTTGATATTCTTTTTCTCTACTGTGTTCGCCATAACATCTTTTTGCAAACTGGAAACCATTGGCAATATAAACGACGATTGCAGGTTTTATCATTTCTACGGATTCAGGAAACGTTGCTCAGGTTAATGATGCAAAAAGATGCATTTTAGTTTATGTACTGCATTTCATTAGATTTAGGATGTATGTAAATATCTTTAAACCATTCATTGAATTATGATGTTACATACATGTAAGTTGTTCCACCGATATTGGAAATCCAAATAAAGGTGCATAGACACAGTTTGAAGTTAATATTTTCTCAAATTCTCTGTATATATCTACTTATAATTAAAATTATAATGTGTAAAACTGCAAGGATGTGTATATCAAATCCGTCCAGAAATTCGAAGTTTCAATAATTTCGAGATGAAAAAAGATATTAATTATATTTTCATGTGAAATTTCTATTGCAGTACTCAATATTGCAATAGAAATTTCACATGAAACTAGAGGTACTTTGAGCAATGAGCTTACTAAATTATACCCCGCCTCCCATTTGAATATAACGGGAGTGTCCATGTTTTCTTGCGGGAAACCCAAAATATGTGTCAGATCAAAAAGTAAAGTAGGAGGTCACAATGGCAATACTAGTATGTAATGAAGATTCTGTGAAAGTTTCATCAAATTTCATTTAGTGGTATGAGAGGAGTTGCGGATAAGAGATGGGTACCTCAAAGCGTAACAGATAGACGGACGGACGGACATACCGATTACTATATACCATCCTGCTTTTCAAGCGGGGGTATAAATATATAAGCCGTGATATTGTACAGAAAATTTGAAATAATATTAACTTCAAATCTATGACTAAGCACCTTTAACTTTACACATAACTTCTTCTTTTACTATATAATAAGTTTTTACAAGTGAATTTAAATCATTTTAACATTAAACATTATAGCAAATGAAATATTGCATTTGTAATCTTTTTAAAGGATTGGGGAGTTTTAGCCATTCTGACCTACATTTTTCAGATGAGTGACCATGTTAAATTTTTTTGGAGCATGTGTATTCCCAATGAACTATATGCCCTACCTGGATCAGAATTAGAGATTGATGTATCTGGGGATGGACTCTTCCAGATATGCTTCGGATGCTGGATATAACCTAGATTTTCCAGATAAATAACCAGGTTAAAATGGTTTGAGCCTCTCCGTTGAAAAGTAACTAATGATATATGCCCAACCGCGACCAAACTTGCAAGAATGATTTATCTACACTTAGTGTTCGACACTTATATACTTGCTTCGGATGCTGGATCAGACATTCATTTTCCAGTTGAGTGACCAGGTTAATCTTTGAAGCAGGTCCTTTCAGAGTAATTTGATCAAATTTACGTGGTTGATGCATTTTTCAGATGAGTGTCGTAGTTTAGGTCTATTTTAAGTAATTTTATGGCCTTCTTTGACGAAACGTACATGAATGATACATCTAGAGATGAACTCTACCAGATTTGCTTCGGATACTGGATGTGACCTATATTTTCCAGATGAGTGACCAGCTTAAAGGTTTTGAAGCAGCTTCGCAAAGTAGTTTTAAACTCTAACTGAACAAAGAAAATTACATGGTTGATGCATCTAGAAATGGACCCTACCAGACATGCTTCGGATGTTGGATCTGACCTTTATTTTCGAGATGAGTGACCAGGTTCAAAGTAACCTAACCAAACTAACGTAGATAATGCATCTAGAGATGGACAATACCAGGCTTGCTTTGGATGCTGGATTTGACCTACATTTTTCAGATGAGTAATCGTTGTATTAGAATGCATTGCACCAAAGTGTTTCTTTTCACTCTTTATTTAAATCAAACATTCCCATTAGCGTAAAGTAACACCTCGTTCCATTGGCTGACCTTTTTAAAGTTGATTGTCTGGGGCAGAGTCAAATTAAAGACACAAAGCACGTGCAATTTTTGTAAACATTAATTTGTACTACGTCACAAAAAGTTAAACCGATTCAAACCATATTGGCTCAACCTACTACGATTTAATTGGACGGCGATTGTTAATTCCTTTGCGTTATACTTAGTAACCCGTTGTCAAGTATATGTTATTTCAACTTATTTGGGATTTAACTTATCAAAAAACAGAAAGATAACCAATGAAATTTTTTTTAAAAAATGAAGTAAAGAAGAACTCAGATTCTCACGTTATGTGAAAAGAAACACATTTGTGCAATGCATAATATTTCTGGTGTAGCTTAATAATTATACGGCCTATTATTATGATTAGACTTGCATCCAAGGGTGGTCTTTTGCCTATTTTGATCTAAATTTTAAATGGAACCTTGAATTGACATTTTTGATTATTCATTTCACCAAGGTGTTTCTTTTCACATTACATTCTTAAACATTTATTTATTGGCTCTCTTCCTTAGCGCTGATTACCCCGGTAGTTAAAAAACCCAAATAACATTTAAATGACAACGTGTTATTACACAAGGGAATAAACAATCACCGTCCAATTAAATCGTAACAAGCGAAACTAATAAGATTGAATCGGTTTAAAGTTGTAGTACGTTTATAGAGAACGTGCACGTATTTTGTGTACGTGTGTGTGTCTTTGACTCCGCCCCGACCAATCAGCTTTAAAAAAGTCAACCAATGAAACGAGGTGGATGTTTGAATCAAATAAAGAGCGAAAAGAAACAGAGAAACCAGAGGTGAATCAGGTGCCTCGGAGGCAAAAGTACATGTACTCCCTGTTAACTGGTTACACCCGCCATTAGCCTTATCTGTTGATCAGCTAGACGGAACATTCCGTAGTCAAATTCAGTATAAAAACAAAACTTTAAGTTTACAATTAGAATGAAACAATTCAGCTAAAATACGACCAATGATAGATTATATGAGTGGTGATAAAAAAGTTCGCGAACTAATTGAATAGATTTAACAAAAGAAATGATTAAGAAATTCATTGTTGAATTTTTAAAGATATGAAAGTAGTCCTCTCCAATTTTAACGCGCATCTGCAACCGTTCTGCCCATGCGCGGATCACGTGATATAGGCGGTCACGTGACATGCGCCATAGCGAAGCTGAAAGATTTTTGCGACTCTTTTTATATCAAAAACAGTCCATTTGTCAGAAATGAATGAGCATGGTTACCGTCAAAACCCAAACCCTCTGTCTTTGGAGCGTCGTTTATTTAATGTTGAAAAAGTATTGGTGCCTTCTTTCCATCATATCTGATAATGTTTATACTCCTTGCTTGAAAAGCCTGAGGGTATATAGTAATCGGGATGTCCGCCCGACTGTTACACTTTGGGGTACCCATCTCTTATCCGCAACTCCTAGCTTTCACTGAATGAAATTCTAATTAACATATTGCCATTGTGCACCTCCTATTTTACTTTTAAATCAAACACGAATTTTGGGTTTCCCTTAGCAAAACAGGACACTGCCATTATATTCATATGGAAGGCGATGGGTATCAGTGAGCTCATTGCCCACAGTACTTCTAGTTAAAGTTTAAAGTAAACGATATTTTAGGGATTTGTTAATCATATTGTTGTTAAGATATTCAACTATTTTCCCAGCTGTAAGTTGGCGAACTTCTATATCAAACTGCTTAACAAATGACATAATATTGTATCTCCCCAAGCTTGCTTTAACTGTGCTACAGTACAAATTTATATCATCTTTAAACATTTCCCTTCCCTAACCTCACCAAAACAATCAATCCAATTAATGACAAAACTTCTGGCAAGTCTTTTGTCTTAATAAACCTTGTACAAATTATTATCTGCTTCCGCAAAGAAATTTCCCAAGATATATGTTTAACTTTACATCGTTGCTCGAATATGAATCAACATTTTTTTGTTACAAGTGATCTATGTATTGATGTCATTTTCATATCGTGACGTCACATACATGGGGCAAAACATTTTATTACATACCCTGGTATGCTTTTTATAGAACATGTTTATGACTCTATATCTGCCAAATTCCATTCTGATCTGTATTGTGGTTTTGTAAATATAGAATTATTCTGCGAAGTTTTTGATCACCCCTCGTAATTCCTAACAAGTCATTGCAACGGCTACTGAAGAAGTACTTTTTTCCACGTAGTATTAATTTAATTTACGTTATGAACGCGGTCACAAATTTTCCGCAGAAATTTATACAATCGAATCTATTGCAAATATAATGCATATAAAGAGAGTCTTAAGATACCCGCGTAATTTTCTACCAGTGGATCGGAAAGAATAACATATTCCGCGGAATTATGACCCCGTGAAAAAAAGTACGTCTACAGTATATAATTTTCGAAAAAAAACCCTAATTAAATAATTGTTAAAATCCCTGTAACATTAACTTATCTGCCAGTAGCCTGTCTTGATTTAAAACGTGATTGTTCTCAGAGCATGCTCGTGAGTATTAACATTCACTGTCGAGAGGTCTCACCTGTCGTCAGCCCTATGCACTAGTATGGATTACGGGCACATGGTGTTTGAACTCCCTTCGTTTCTATTTCTTAATTTCTATTCAAATACATGTACTTGGTCAACACACCCTTTTAGTATTCTAAGAATTCTAAAATGCACTACATATTTTTGATTAAATACACATTGTACATGTAATTATTTTGTCTTAATGAACAGTTAATAAATATTTCTGATTCATTAGATAAAAACATAACAATCGGTTTGAAGCAGGTCCGCCAAATACGATATATTTTTTTTATAAGGTCATTATAACCATTATGATCGAATAAAAGTCACACATTGTTGTCTTTCAATTAATGGAACAGTGTACGCTATACAATTTTAAACTTTAAATGCTACAATGTGTATACGCAAGTCCCTAATCTCTCTCTCTCTCTCTCTCTCTCTCTCTCTTTTAAATGAAAATTTGAACTATAAAAATTATTTTTTGTAGAAACAAGTCTTGAACGATATATTTTAAAATTTTTATAGAATAAGCATTTCCATAATCATTTTTTGGTTGTACATGTAATATTGAAGGACGTTCCTGGCGAGTTCCTTCAATACAAAATATCTGTAATTGAACATCATTATTACTAGGATACGCTCTTGTTCCAATGATTCTTTGAGAAAAGACTGTATTTGAGATTGGCAAAGTCAATGAATGGATCTTCTTGGTTAAGTAAATGTAAATAACAGTCATGGCTACGATTTCTAGCGAAAACAGAGTCCTGCTAAACCCGAAAACAAGCCTTTCGTGTTTCCCAAACATAATACCTGGAATACATGAATATGCGTGTTTTTCTGTGTGCGGTAAAATTATTAGAGTGAAAACAAATGTAGAACAAAGCACAGAAACTCCCAAAAATATCACTCGACTTTTAATGGTTATCATTTTTCGAAAATATCTATTTGTTGACATGTTGAGGGCAAAACATCTTTCGATACAGAGATACAGTAGATGCAATAGGATATTTTCCCGCCCAATTCCAAATAGAAGAAAGACGACCAAGCAGACGTATTCAGTGTCTCCCCTCCAGAGAACCATCACCAAGTACATAGCATCAATAAAGACTTCAGTCAGGGAGATGATGATGTAAACCAGGGCTTGGTTGCGTTTTCTGAGTTCCTTGTCCTTCACGAGGATTACACAACAGACAAAATTCACAGAAACCGCCACAGCCATAATCGCTCCTAAACTCCAATTCAAAAGAGTTACGTGTTCTGCAAATGGTTCCAGAAAAGTTGTATTATGCCTTTCCATCACAATAGGTGTAAGAAAGACTTTTATTTAGAGTCTAATTCTGATCGAAATGCGAAGTAAAGTTGACGGACGGTACATTTATTTCCGACCCTGTTAACTTACACTTGTATATTATAGGGCTCATTAACACATTCTAAATTTCAAGTGTGGTTCCTTCTTAAATCGATACAAATGCCTTTATATCTATTATGCTAAGTTATACAGATATTAATAAGTAAGCTCATTAACAATAATCTAATAAAATCAATGCTTTTTCATGCACAATGCCTTGCCATGCAGCGTTCATCAACGATATGAAACATGTTAATATGTTGTTGCGAAGCATCAAATTAGCGACATACTGCAGATTATATGTCACGTTATAATGCCGATGATCTCTGTAGATGATGGACATGACAGTTAATATATAGATAAAAACAAGATGTATTTATGAAACACTATGCGCCCGGCGGCAACAAAGTTCAGAAAATAGCTATTTTTAGCATTAAGGTCACAAGGTCATTGACCTTGGTGTCATTTAAAAGGACCTGGTTAGTGGAGTTTGCATACCAAATATGTAATCTCTATCTTTTATGGTTCAAAAGTTATGGTGAAGGTTAAAGTTTGCAGAAAAAAGCTATTTTTAACATATAGGCCACAGTTAAGGTCACAAGTCAATGACCTTGGTGTCATTTGAAAGAGCTTTAATTAGTTGAGTATGCATACCAAATATGAAGTCTCTATCTTTCATGGTTAAAAAGTTATGGTGAAGGTTAAGGTTCGAGACAAACAAACAAACAGACAGACAGACAGGACAAAAACAATATACGCCCTGGATCAATCTATCCGGGCGCATAAAAATGATAAAAGAAGTTTTTAAAAAGTTCATTAAGTAATTGGGATGAGTAGCAAGTTCAGCAATATTTAGTATTATTTTTTCCTTCTTTGTTTAATTTGTTAATGTCGATTCGTAGTCAGAATGTATGGCACGCCAAATTCACAAAAATGAGCAAAACATAGTTTTACAGTCGATAAACTAGGTTTGTCGATTGTAAATTATAGTTTACGGACTGTAAACTATAGTTAACAACGTTAATCTATATTTTACATCTGTAAACAATAGTTAACGCGATAATCTATGTTTCACAACCGTAAACTATACTTAACACCGAAAACAATCATTTGCGATTGCAAAACATAGATTATCTGATGAATAAAGTTTCACAAATGTTAACTATGGTTTACAACTCTTAACTATAGTTAACGATCGTAAATTATAGTTAACAGACGTTTATCAACAAAATCTATTGTTAACGTTTTATTACAGACAGATAAACTTAGATTAGCATTCGTAAACTATAGTTAACAACCGTTAAATATAGTTTTACAGATGAAAACTATAGTTAACGAATTGTAAACTATAGTTCACGAATTGTTAACAATAGTTCACAGTTTGTAAACTATAGTTTACAGTCGATAAACCTAGTATATCAATTGTGAAACTAGGTTTAGTTCATTTTTGTGAATTTGGCGTGCCATAAGAATGAACAAAGGCAGTCACGTTAAAGAGTGACGTTGATCATGTGTGGCATCAATACTGAACTCTGATTAACAAATTATGCTGGCATAATCAAGCGAGGATCTTTTCCTTTGTAGAGATCCATTTGCAATATAAATGCATTGAAATCCACTGCTTTGTCAAATTGTCAGGTCATATAAATATAATAAAATAATTCATTGTCAATATCAGTTGCATGATTTATCCCATTTGAACAAATTCATGGGAGAAAAAAATCCCCCAGGAGAAAATAACCCATCTGACATTTTTTTTCTCCAATGGGAGAAACGTGGAATAGTTGGTTGGACAGAAATATCCAACCATTCTCCCATGGGATTCTGAGTTTTAGGACTTCATAACTCTAGAAGTGGACATGTTTGTGAGCTGAACATAAGACCCTGGGATACTGCTAAGAAATCCCACAAAGTGATACTGTATATAAAAATATTATTTTGATATCATAATTAGGAATTGTAGCAAAAAGTCTGCACTATGTTGTGTCCGGAGTTAAATGTCGTACTGGTAATTGTGCGTCCGTTTTCGAGGAACAAATCCAGTACTTTTTTGTGGAATATCATTCATTGTGTGACCACACTGAGGCCATACTCTTTTCGGTTTCAATATTTAAACATTCGTTTAATACTAAATCTCATCATATTTCTGGTATTTGAGATCCACATTTCCTGCAATTCATAAGCAGATAATTCGCTTTAAAAATTCGGCAGTTATTTTTTCAGTACTAAAACTACTATGAAACTTCCACCAAAACCTTCTCAATCAACCTTGAAGAAACTCTCGCCTTTTTCTTTTAGGGACATCAATGATAAGAACCATTGCATATGATTTAATTATACCGCAGCACATAATTATGAACACACAGCATATAATATTAAGGATATCCGATCCTCAGATTTGAAATGCATCAAAATTAAGCTCGAGAATGAAACTTTTTCCATGCAACAATTTTCATTTTATTCATCTTTGTAAGATTCAAGGTCTTTGGAAGTCTTAGGAAAGGTCTTATAAAAGTTGACATTAATACCCTATAAAAGGGGAAAAATTTATACAGTTTTAGAGAAATAAGATTTTCTTGAATCCAGCCTTAGATACCAATGCTTTTTAGCATGATATGAAATGAGAAGTGATTTATGGTGTCTTGCAATGATAGCAAATTTAAAGCCTTTTACACTATGTATTATAGAATACATGAGGGAAATAGAAGACAAAAAATACCAAATAAGTATAAAAATCGTGACCATTTCTCTGAATGCCTGGATACTTATCGCGTTTAGCCTAAAATATATTTGTTGATCAATTTGCAACTAGAAAATGCATAGCTGATATTCCAATTCGCTTTTTCTGCAAAAATATTGGAGATTTTGCAATTGTCCCTATATAATATGATTAACTTTGATCTTTAACTTTAAAGAAATATTGTGGATAAAATTACTTAACTTTGTGGATTCAGAGTTACTTTTATGAGTTTTTTTGATTACTTAACTGCTAGTTTTATAAACCTGAGGATCTGACTACCTTAAATGGACCCACAGCATATTATATAAGACCCACAGCATTTAATAAAACAGTTAACATTAGGCAGCCATGACGTTGGTTTCTGTTGTTTTTTTAAATGTCTTCGTTATTTCTCATTCATGATCATGTATCAAACGGCTGTCTTATCTAATGAAACATATGGAGATAACAAACAGTATTCAAGATCTTAAATCCATAAAACAATACAAAATAGGAGCAGAACAAGCACGGACCTCCAAAACTTCAGAGGTGAGATCAGGTGCCATGGAGGAGTAAGCATCCCCTACTGACCGGTCACACCCGCGGTATGCTCCTTGTCATGATGGGATTTAAGGGGAAAATTAGTCGCCAATTCAGTGTGTAAATAATGGACTAACAATAAGTATGAAAAACGTCAGTCAACATTTGACTCAATTGTATATATTAAAGAACTATATGCGGTCTATTGCATATCTTTGCCCCCACAACAGTCAAATTTTGAAAAATTCTTGAAATGTGCTGAATTTTATTAATTGTATGAGAAATATAAATTGACAGAACATATAATAGTTTCAAAGTAGCTTATTGACAATTTGTGTTTTTATGACGTCACAAACTAGTCGGATTTTGTATTATTTGTTCGAAAGAGGATCGACGAAATGGACAAAATTTGAACAATTTGAGCTATAAAATTTATAAAGCGCAAGTATGTTCAGGAACAATATTTACATATTTCATTGATTTTATCATTCTATACATAATATCAAAATATTGAGCTTAAGCAGACCTGCGCTCGGTGACGTTTACTTCAAAGGTGACGTTTACTTCAAATATCGACGCAATATATACACCGTAACATATTTCTGTAGAAATCATAGATATTTTAAATATACGTCATTTTGTGACGTCATTTCAAACATATGACGTCATTGCTTATGATAATATTCAGTGCTTTGAAGTCAACATATACCCCCCTGCTTTAGAACATGATTAAATAATTCTCCGTCAAAGTTTGATTTTGGTGGCAATTATTGGTCATTACCGAATAAAGTCCTTTGCTGACAAGGTCATGTATTGACCATAGAACTTTAAACATGACAACTTTAAACAAAACTGCTGATATTCTTGTTTTTTTCAACTTATTTGTAAATAATTTAACTCTTTTTTAGAAATTGTTCATCGGAGAGCATGCTCTTGCGTATAAAACTCAGAGATATAAACTCCGTATGCATGTGATGAAGGTATTTTGCTGCATAAGTAAGGAAGTTGACGATTGAAGAGTTTAGTCATCACGTTTAATATAGAGCTTGATTGTTAGATTACCATGAACGTCTTTTTCAAGTAAAATATCCAAATATAAAACAGATGTGTCCGATTCTATGGTATCTATGTATCAAGCTCACTGGGATATATCGTATCGACATAGGAATGGAATTAACCATTGATAATTGACAATACGTCGTCGATATATAACTAAATGTTGAGTTGAAGGCCACAGCAAGTGTTTTCTTCTTTTCACGTATAAGCTTTTGGACAAATTCTGCTTTATATGAATACAAAACTTGGTCTGCTAATATCTGGGCGCAATAAATGTACCCATGGGGATTCCAATAGATTGTTGGAAGATGTGTGTACAATCAGAATGTGTTTGAACGAAATATGACCAATGACAAGGTAAATTTACGTTTTATTGAGAAAGCAGCTGTAAATGATATCAAAAAGTATGAACTTTAATTTATCATGCGGAATGGTTGTGTATAAAGTTGAAATGTCGAGGTTTCCAAGTTATTGATTTTTGTAAAATCTTGTGCTTTCAATCTGTCCAAAACTTTCTAGAATTTTTTTTATTATCCACATCTGATTAACACTACTTCTTTAATATATTGTTGCACAGTACCCTTGAAGTTGCTCCTTCACTACTCTTAATATCTTAATTAGTAAGGAGTCAAGAAAGAGGCTTGGTTGAACATTTACTGGAACCCGCTATGTATCTTTGTTTGTAAGGATTTTTATGAACTTTTGGATTGGTAGTTCAAAAGAGCACATTTATTGCAATACCGGTATATTATGATAATTATTTATTTTCAAGAGGATGGATTTGATATCTATAGCTATAATATATACTTTCATGTAAATTTGTTTATTGTGATTGGTCAAGAAACATTTGTTAAAAAACATAATACCTGCTGAATAATGAAGCCACGTCCTCCAGCGTAGCAACAGTCAACGGTGCTTGACGACGGGTGATATTCCAAAAAAATAGCTACTGCGCAGAATTTATGCGCGCAGGGTTCACTGTTCTATATGTATTTGTATAAAACATTAAGTATAATATAATAAATATTGCAAACCATTGTCAACCTCGGCTACGCCTCGGTTGACTATGGTTTCCTTGGAGTGAAAATTTTCAATGTTACACTCAACTACATATTTATATAATATTTACATGTAATTTAACAAGAATTTAAAATAAAAAACTTGTGTTCTAAGTCTTCATCATGAAAATTTACATGTTCGTTGCAAGAACTATAGATCTAGTTACATGTAGTACAGAATAGAAATTTTTAAGAATGAACAAAGCTTCAATTGAGCATACATATAAAATTGTCCCTTCTGGAATACAATACTCTTCAGAATACATTATCATAGATGCTTAACCAGAATCTGATATTGACAATGCTGTTATGGAAAGGAGCAATATTAATTATACATGTATTTTAATATCTGTTACAACACCAAATGATGCACTGAATAAATCTGGAAATGTAATTCCTCGCATAGTTTCACTTTGATTCATCAGACGTAAAACGTTCACATTCCTAGAGAAGATTGGAGACTTGGGCGTTTCTTCGTCAGTATGGAGGCCTTGTATTGCAGTAAACTATAACATTTCCCGATGCACACGATGGAATACTTATCTGAAGTGATGGCTTTGTTTTCATTAGGTATGTTTTGTTGAAAGGTGATGTTTTGCAGTCAAACTTCAAGCATGGATTTTTTAAAATGATAATTGATATTAGTAACAGTAAACATGTCAAATAAAAAATATTAAGCCACAAGAAGACTTTATTTTTCAACGGTCATGTCCAGACTTTTATTTGACTGCATATTTCACACATTGATCGTTTTGTAATCAATTTCAAAGATGAAGGCATTTTTTTTTAAATTATTGTCTTTCACACTTATTAAGGTCGTTTGTTTTTTTAAATCTAAAATGCCGGTTTTAAGGTTCTTATCAAAACAAAAACTAAGTAAACAGAAATTCGATTCAGTTTTTGTAGATGCGGAATACTGTTTGTATTACACGAAGTCCTTGGATTGGACTAGCTTGTTATCAGATGAGAACAACACCTCTCTCTCTCCTCGATACAAATCTAAGATGTTCACAGTCTTCTGTAGCTATGGCAAGTACTGCTGTGGAAAGGCCTGCTGTAGGAACAAAACTAACAACAATTATTATATCAGCACTGACTATGACGATACTCACTACACGAGATCGCATGAGGACGGACTGTAAGGCCTACTTTAAAAAAATTCTTATATTTTATAGAAAGGTCTCGTAGGAAGATCGTTTTCAAAGTCATTCATATGTAAAGGTATGAATGAAAAATGGAAATCAGACATTTTGATGTAACGTAGGAGAATTTATAGATTGCAATATGCAATATCAATTAACCAGCGTCTTTATATAAAAATGTTTTAGTTAAGAAAAGAGGACAATTAGAATTGAAGAGTTGGTGATTGTGCACAGTAGTAATTTCAACATAATGTTCTATATAAAGTACTGGCTAGCATATTGTCGAATTAAATGTTATACCTCTCTCTTTTTTGTATAAAGGTCCACCGGTGGCACGTTTGGTTTAGTGTTCGCTCTCGTTTTGGCAATTTCAGTCTGTGCATTATGTTGCAATGCTTGCTGCAAACAAAACGGAAACGCAGACACACCCATGCCAGTCAGATATGTACCGGCAATTGCTGCCTTTTCTTCAAGTACGTGAAACATGCTTTCATTAAAAAAAAGTTATCTAGTGTTTTATTTATCAATAATTTTAAAATAAAATCAAGCAAAACAGGAAATATAAAAGATTTATTGTTCCGCTCATGATAAATGGTTCTCAAAACTTTCGTAAAACTTCAAGGAAACACATTTTCTCCGTATATTTACCCACTGATACATTTTTAAAAGCGAAAGGGTATTTATAAAGTTATCGGGATGTGCGTCCGTCTGTCTGTGCGTCCGTCCGTCCGTCTGTTACGCTTTGGGGTACCCATCTCTTATCCGCAACTCCTCTAACACCACTGAATGAAATTTAATGAAACTTTCAGAGAATCTTTATTACATATTGCCATTGTGACCTCCTTTTTTACTTTTTGATCCGACAAATGTTTTGTGTTTACCATATCAAAGCATAGACACTGCCTTTTTATTCATATGGGAGGCAGGGATATCGTTTAGTGAGCTCATTGCTCACAGTACCTCTAATTTAATCTTGGTTTAAGGGCAATTTTATGATGACCTAAAGTTAAATTTCAATTTTAAGATTACGGTTGCAAAACTCAGTTTATTAATTTCTTGTTACAGTGTTGTATATACATGTGAAAAGCGTTGTGTTTTCTCATTTAAAAAATATTGGACCAAGTTATGACAGACAAACAAACAGGCTGAATGACAAATGAATGAGATTAATTTTAACATTTTGCAAAAACATGAATGAGATTAATTGTAACATTACAATTGCAAAATCAGGGGAGAAAATAGTCAAATATATACTCTCAAATAACTTTGATTTTACAAATTGATATTGCAAAATGAGAAATCGGTGATACTCTCAGAGTTTCCTATATACTAGTAACTAGTGAAAATTTATAATGACATATGGTGTTTATTTGTTAACTTTATTTGTAGACAATGGAACGGTGATCGTACAGCACTCGCCAGTAAATGATGGAAACCGAATCAGGTCAACAACTACCTCAGACAGAAGACCGGGGCATTCCTCACCATCCACGGGGCGAATGCTTAGTCAAACACTTTCTTCACAAGAAATTCAGACTTCACGGTTTCCTATAGATTCAAATAACTATAAACAATGTTTAGATCTTACAGCTCCCCCGCCATCTTATGATGACGTCATTTCACAAAATTATCCTATATTAAATGAAAGTGAAACTAACAAATCAGTCAGCTGATACATGCCATTTAGTATGTTTATGTAATGCAAAATATCAGCAGTCTCGTTTGAAGTCATTATTTCGTAGGTTCTATGGTTCTTCAATGACCTTGTCAGCAAATGCAAACTCAGTTTATCATTGAGTCAAATGCTGACTTACGTTTTTCATACTAATTGTTAGTCCATTATTTATACACTGAATTAACGACGGATTTTCCGATTTCACTTATTTCCCCGATCATGATAAGGAGCACACGGCGGGTGTGACTGGTTGATAAGGGATGCTTACTCCTCCATGAAACCTGATCCCACCTCCGATGTTTTGGAGATCCTTGTTTGCTCTGCTCCTGTTTTGTACTGTTTTATGGACTTTTGATCATGAATTATACTGTTCGTTATCTCCATATATTTCATCCAAATAATTGGTTGGATTGCGTATGATTTTATTGATATCTTTTGACAGACGTCAAGCGGAGATATGCACTATTTAAAATTCTATCAATTAATCAGTAAATAAAATTGTGAAGTCTACAACCTGTCTGTTTAGTGTTTAAGTAAATTTAGCTGTCAGATAGTTGACAGATAAATAATCATTTGATATGCTGGGTATTTTTTTTATGCAGCCATATGATCAAAGAGTTTTTGGGACTTTAGTTTTTGCCCTGTCCGTCTGTCTGTTTGTCTGTCTGTCAGCGATATCTACAATCTTGCGCTATGAAATGACCGAGGTAGTGACTTTTAATTCACATGACTTTGTGTTTTTCTTGTGCCCTCTTGATCTTGAAATCTAACCCATTTTACCAAACTTTAACTATGGTCATGATTATTGAAACGTTTGTATTAGGGCTTTCATAAGTCAAATCCAACTATTCCAACTAACAATTGGACTTATTTAGGCGCTCATGTTTTAGAAATGGATTTGTTGTGATAAGACTTTGCCGTGCATACCGACAATTTTGACCATTTGACCTTTTCCATGAAGGATGAGAATTTTAAAAAAAAATAACCTTGGCAATAACCATCAAACCGTTGTTTCCAGGACTTCCATATTTCATGTTGTTTCTCCTATTTATGTTAAGGTTTTCCTCTCATGATATCACGATATTCGAATTGGTGACGTCATCACCTTTTCTATTTTGATTTGGGAGATGACTATAAGTATTTCTTACAATTTTAAATAATTTAATTTTAATTGTAACACGTCATTTGATTGGATAAAAGATTTTATCCATTTTGTATAACATAACTTTCCTACGTCACAATGAGTAACGTCAGAAAATGTATTACTCTGCATGACGTTACTTTTAAAATTTAATCAATGTGAAGCATTATTCTGAGTGAAAAATTGTCTCAATGTCTGCACTGAAATTAAATTATAAGGAATGAAGCTTATTTCAACTTATATTATACGATATAACAAAACTTGGGACAGTTAATCATGGATGAAATATCAAATGAGTTTTAAAGAGTAAATTTATAGCATTGATTTTAGACTTTTTTCTTCTCATGGGGTCGTACAGAAAACGTTTATCCTAAACTCTTAAAGAAGATGCAATAAACTGATACTTTAACAAATTAATGTTGCAGGGGTTGTTTATATATATGATGCAATAACAACCAAACTCCTGGCTAAGGGTTCATATATATTTAAATCTTAAGTATACAAATGAAATAGGAGTTTTCTTAGCGAAGTCTCTTTTGATCGAGTCCCTGGGGAGTACAAAACATACGGACAGACTCCTAAAGTAATAGCAAAAGACACTGTCACAGTAGACCGCCGATATGAGATTTTCTATTAGTTGAATGATGGTGAGAATATTGTCCGTAACTTACTGATAAATCTTCAGAAGATCGCAGGGTGCCAATTGGTTCTTCGGCTGTTTATGGAGACTAAAGAATGTGTATCAATGAAATTCCTAAATTTAAGTCGGACTCATCCAACTTCATTTTCAGCAAAGATAAAACGTGACGCTGTTTTACACACTTTGACGTTATAATCCATGCGCCGTAAGGTGATACAATACATGGCATAAAATCACATAATTTGTTTATTTATGCATATATTTATCTGAAATTTGCTGTGTATATTACTAAAATATGTACTAAATAATAGTGAAAATTTCAGAACGCAGTGATATTTATTTTTTACACTAGACAACTTGTCCACGATTTTACGGGACAACCCTCGTATATACAGTTTTTCACAAAAATGTTTCTGCTGAAAATAAACAAAAAGTCGCATGTATTTGACTCTTCCTACATGTACTGTGGACTATTTAAACAACAACCAAAATCAAAGATAGTTCTAACTTTGCAGCTTTTAAATACTTTTTTAAAAGCAAAAAGAGAATTTCTATTGTTAGACTAATTGTCCACTACCTTGGGTGCCTTGAGGCAAGGATAAGTATGATTGCTTCTCATTGTGCTGAACTGTTTAATACCAATCGATTATCTTGTTTAACATAATTGGTCTCCATTATAATATCATTGCAGAAGTAACTGTATCAATTGCTTTATATAGCCCCAAAACTTGTAGAACTTTGAGTACAAAGTCTCTCAAGGAGACGTAATTTAATGAGTGATTTTTACATGCATTATTTTAAGAAGAGTTCAAAGTTGTATATTATCACTGCACCGTGGTGCGCTTTTTTGTACATACTGAGAAAATTACATTTTTAAGAAAAAAGGGTAGTAAAATAGCTATATTAAGCTTTACTGAATAGCTTAATAAAGCTATATAGCTATTTAAAGCTATATAGCTAAATCAAGAGATTGTACTGGACCTGATAAATATATTCGCTGAGATGAAATACTGAAGATTTAGTTTTTATTCATAATTTAAGCTTTCACTCTTCTTTCAAACACTGATATATTAGCTAAATAGAAGTATTATAAAGATATAGAATATTAATAAAGTAAATACTTACTGTCAGGTCTGGTCAAAAGGTCTCAATTAAGTCTTTGTCAAAATATTCTGTAAATTAAATGCACAGCCAACCTGACCAAAACCTCTGAGTAGTCTACCTGAGAACAACTGAGAACCACCAAACCTTCTAACCAATAAAATGACAGAACCCCAACACTACAACCTTTGAACTCTATCGCTCACCGAGTAAATAAAGGGGTGGATCTGGGATTTTCTAATCCATAAAATCTATAGGGTTCACAATATTTATTCAATATAGTATGATATGTAAATTATATACAGTTAAAATACACTGTTACATTAATATTGGAGGGGAAGAATAAAGTAATTACAGTACCACAGAATGTATCTCCTGAAAAGTCTTGCTGCCATGAGTGTGCATCAAAACAACACATTAAGCTGGATGCGTTTTATGAATATTTGTCGGCTATAGCGCGCCTTACAACATGACTACATTATGAATTGAATGTGAATTGTGTGTATTATTTTAAGAGGTCAAGGGGTAATTTTTAGTGATTGAAAATCCTTATGTTACGATGTTCGAAGAAAAAAGAACTAGTTTTAAATACTATAGGTTCACGGACTTATCAATCTCAATGGAAGATTCTGAGATATGATACTTGATACAACTCACAGCGACTACAAGGTCAAAGAAGTATGGGAGCCGTAAACTGCTATTATATATTGGTGTGGTGGATATTTTTCATTCCTCTGCTGGGTAAACATTGATCTGTATAATTCGTACTGATACTATTTATAATGATGTCAATAACACTTTACCAGTAAATTTTTATCCATGGATACCATATAACGAGTATTTTCTGCGGTCGGATAATTTTGCGGACTTTTGCTGATTAAAAATAGTCGCAAAAATTACAATGGGAAAAAGAGAAAAAGATTTTTTAGTATTTATAAAGATATTTTATATTTGTATTTTATGCAAGTTAGTCTATTAAGTGGCGTAAAAGTCAGTGAACCTATTAAGTAGTTTAATATTATTTGACTTCTTCGATCCTTATAATGTATTTAATTAGGTAGTACAAAAAAGAAGTATGCTTGAGAATGTTATATAAAATGGATTTAAAAAGAGATTACGATACACTAAAAAGTAAAATATTTGGTACTTACATCAACATTTCTTTTTGTAATTCATAAAACGTAAGCGTCCTTAGAAACTGGTATTTATATCCTGTTAGTAAATTTTGCGGTGTAATGCAACTGCAAAAAGTGAAAAACTGAATTTAAAAAATCATTCAAAACACAAATTAAACAATTCTGTATACATTGGCGTTAATAAAAAAATCACCGTGACACTATTATTTATTACACATACCAACAAAAATATTAATTTTTATACATGTATTTGTATTTTTAGATGCTGAATTGTGTTACTTCTACGAAAAAGTCATGGATAAAAATTTGAATAATTGGAGTACTTTCTATTCTATGAATGAGAAAGATTCCAGAGTTCGGTATAAAATTCAGCAGTCCTCGTTTTATTGCTCCTTTAACCAATATTGCTGTAGGAAGGACTGCTGCTACAAGTACCAAAGCGAACCAGAGGAGGACAGCGAGGATAACACAGCCTTGTAAGTGTGTATGATTAAATTTAATTTATTACTTTTGATCCTTAATGTACGTATGTATGATAAAGCAGCTGTTGTTTCTTCTGATTCTCTGTGAAGAAATTAATGAAATGTTTTCTTTTAAACAGTCCTAATGCCTCTGTATGGGGCATTATTATCGGTGTGGGGGTTGGAACATGTGTGTGTTTATTCTGTTGTGTCAAGTTATGTAATAGTGACAACGCAGCTCAAACATCTATACCTATGGCTGTATCCCGTTCTGGTAAGGCACTACATTGTTCTCTTACAAAAATAAATATTTAAATATTCCTGGTTGAATTGGCATTTTTTTGTTCACAAGTCGAAACCTTATTATAAATAAGACAAATTGTACATTGAACAGACAACTCTTTTGATAATAAATGTGATATTATTATACCCCCCGCTTGAAAAGCAGGAGGGTATATAGTAATCGTTAATTCCGTCCGTCCGTCTGTCTGTCCGTCCGTCCGTCTGTACGTCCGTCCGTCCGTCTGTTACGCTTTTTCTCTTATCCGCAACTCCTCTTATACTACTGAGTGAAATTTAATGAAACTTTCACAGAATCTTTATTACATATTGCCATTGTGCACCTCCTATTTTACTTTTTGATCCGACACATATTTTGGGTTTCCCGGCCACAGCAAAACATGGACTTTGCCATTATAACTATATGGAGGCGGGGGGTATAATTTATTTTGAGTAACTTTGTTACTCAAAAAAAAAAGATTCCAAAACACACAGATAATTATTTTAATGTATGACGAAAGGTTTAGTATCCTTGCGTGTACATGTACAGTAGTCGTGGACCATTATAAGGTCTTTCCACCCTCACAATTTTAATGCTTTAAAGTACAAAAATTGATTTTTTTTTTCATTTAATAAAGTTTTAATTTACCAATTATTTTCAAAAATGTATAGATCGCCATATTATTTAAGATGGGAGACGTAAATAAACAGAAGCATGTGTGAACATAAAAAATCGTTCATTTGTTGTAAACAGTATCATAAATATTATGTAATCAAAGTACTGAAAGTACTGATGGGAGTTGATTATTAAATTAATTCGATGTATGATTGATTGATTTATATTGTTTAACGTCCCTCTCGAGAATTTTTGACTCATATGGAGATGCCATAACTATGTAAAAACTGATTCAAATGCATAATTCTGATGCTGAAAGTTCCTATATACTTGTTACTTATAAGATACTTTTTAATTGTGAATATCAGGAAAACTGTTATACATAAGAAGTGCAATAAAGAAAATGCCTGAATGGAGCTATCTGAGCAGGAGTTATTGCCCTTGTCAACATTTTTTAAAGATTGAATAATTGATTAAATAAAGAAAATATGCATTTTTAAATTCTTGTTCTTGACAATATTTATCATAACACGTATGGAAAATCATTCTTCCAAAAGATATTGCTCTTTTGAGTATAAATTTAATTTAATAACAGTTTTTGCAAAAACCTATGACATCATAGGAGGACGGAATTTCCTTAACTGTTTCTTTCCGTACAAATGCCTGGTTCACGTACTTCAAAATTATTTTACATGTAAATAGATTGATTGTCAAAATCAAGATTGAAGAGTTTGCTCTTCAACAAAGTGTTAGTAAGCTAAGTTACGCCTAGGAACTTGAACAATATACATTAATTTATACCTACGAAAGACCTAGGCAGAAATATTTCTAGAGTTTTATCACAACATTGTGAAACATTACGAGCCAATGGCTAGCATAGTTGTAAGTAAAATTCACTAGCTATTTTAAACGTATAAATGGACCAGTCATTATAAAAGATAACTTTATGTTGAATTGATAGTCCTTAAACTTCATGGAAGACATCATTATAACGTAGGTATACAAATACAAAGAAACTAACCATTTCAACTGAATAGAAAAGACGTAAGCATTGTTAGTTTGAATATGAGATGGAATTACCTGGATAAGCTCATTTAACTGAAATATTTAGCAATTTTCTTGAATCCCTGCCTGTTCGTATTATATGAAAAAGAAATAAAGCCTGACTTGGATACGATAATAGTCAAAAAATTAGAAGTTCAAGTTCATAACTGAAAAGAATTGATATTATACAAATTACACAATAGCTTCTCAATAAGGCATTTCTCAGTAATTTGTTATACAGCAAAAATCCGTTTGTATGAACAGGAATATAACGAATTACGGATATAGTGAAGTAATTTCATAGGCCCCATTGACTTCGTTATAACCGAGTTTTACTGTAATTGTAGACAATGGAACAGTTGTTATCCGTCAGAGAAATCCGGAGGAATCTGATGCTGCACCTTTTACGCCTCTCTTTCCCGACGGACAAAACATAGAGCGACACCAAGAATCAAGTCTGGAGCCTGAGCGTGGAGTTCCTGGCAATCAGACAGACCTTGGATCGACATCATATCCAAATGAATATAGTGATAGTTCACCTCATACCATAGACTATACACTACCCCCACCGTCGTATGAATACGTCATGTCACATAACTTTCCTGGTAGTGAGAGTGTGCATTTGAATAAGCAAACAGATTAAATGGGAAGACTTACATAGTATGCATGGTTTATATTAACGGTTACTTCATTTATATGTCGATTCGATATATCCTACTGAACTTGAAGTAAACATACATGTAGTCTGTTTTATATTTGGATAATTTATTGATTCCTGAGAGTAATGCTACGTTCCCACTGTCGTGCGGTCAGTTACGCACGTCACGATAGATCAATCGTAGTTGATCGCAGAGTTTTTATTGAACTTTATACCAAGATACGGAGAGATGCGTATAGGTGCGTTTTCATACGTTTCGTTACGCTTTCATGCGCTATGGCCACGATGGATAAATTTCATGTGATGCGATCTCTGACGATCTGACTACCGTTCAGATAAGATGAATTACGTTCCGTTAGGATTATCAAGATTTAGTCGAAAAAAGACCTCGATCTGTCACGAATATCACGATCCGAGTTCTCGATTAGAGAGGATCTTCTACGTTTTAATACGTACTCATACGATATAATACGTACATCGTGCACTCTTGCGCTAATGTACGATAGAATAACACGTTCATAGCAATGTCTTTCATGATCAGGATCAAGATAGAACACGCTTTGAGCTACGATTGTACCCCGATAGACATATAAAAATCTGGCCATACTGAATCCATTATATTTTATCTATTGAAAATTAAATTAAACATAAACATACAATCAATGATAATGGCAGAAGTAAAGGTTGATGACAACTTCATAAAAGTGGTGTATGTAGTGTAACTATAGTCATATGTTACTGCTGTCAAAGTAGAGCAAAAGCAGCAGTATAACTATTTCTTATCTTTTTATTTTATTTTTTCAATGATGTTGCCTCTGATCGAACGGGTTCTGGTTCAGAAGAAAATGGGATCTCCACTCTTTCTTTTTTGTACCTGTTTTAGGTGGCATCTTTAGAATATTTTCCCAAAACTCAGACATTTTTTTTAATCGGGAATGAAACGCGTTCAATTTTCCCGTTTTTTTTGTTTGTTTTTTTTTTGCACTCGTAATATAGCGTGATTGTTCGCAACAAAGCGTTAACACTCGTGTCTAATGGCGTTTACTCTCATACGTCCGTATCAAATCGTCTTCTCTGAGAGCGAAAATATCGTGTCAGCTCGTGAGCAGTAGGGCCACGCAAAACGTCCCAGATAGTGACAGAGCGTAAGGTATCGCATCGAATCGTCATTCAGCGGGATGTTTGTCCTTTCATAACTATTTCTTATCTTTTTATTTTATTTTTTCAATGATGTTGCCTCTGATCGAACGGGTTCTGGTTCAGAAGAAAATGGGATCTCCACTCTTTCTTTTTTTGTACCTGTTTTAGGTGGCATCTTTAAAATATTTTCCCAAAACTCAGACATTTTTTAATCGGGAAAGAAACGCGTTCAATTTTCCCGTTATTTTTGCACTCGTAGTATAGCGTGATTGTCCGCAACAAAGCGTTAACATTCGTGTCTAATGGCGTTTACTCTCATACGTCCGTATCAAATCGTCTCTGAGAGGGAAAATATCGTGTCAGCTCGTGAGCAGTAGGGCCACGCAAAGCGTCCCAGATAGTGACAGAGCGTAAGGTATCGCATCGAATCGTCCTTCAGCGGGATGTTTGTCCTTTCCGAGATAGATCCCGATGATCACGATATGAAAGCCAGATTAGATGCGTTTACTTCCGATGCAGCTGAGGTTAGTTACGATGTAATGCGATTTGATGCGATGATAACGATTAAAATCTAATCGTGTTAATCGTAGAAAAATTTTTGACAGTCAAAAAAATTTCACGATCAACACGATGGTCACGAGTGAACACAAGATTTGTTTAGATTTGATACGAGCACTACGATTTGTCCACGTTCGAGTCCCCGATATCAATCGTGGCGCCAATCGTGATAGTGGGAACATAGCATTAGGGCAAACATACAGCTAATTAAAATTGTTTGACAATCGAGATGATTTCAATTTTTCTTATTTATTTCTCAGTAAATTGATATACTATAGTATCGCTATCATCTACGAATGGTATCAAAATTTTCCTACGGATTCGATACTCAAGAGCATGCACCCTCTGAGTGCGATTAGTTGTTTTTTAAAGTGAGACAGCCTTCTGCATAATATATATTACAGAAATTCCAACGACCGGTGAAAATCGGCATTCAAACATTCTGTGGTCGTAAAAATGGTCTTGTTAGCAAATATTACATAAAGATGTATATTGTTTTAAGATAAAACGTTGATCTAAAAACTTTGTGGATACAGCGTTTGAATTGAAGATTATAGACTTTAATTTCAAGTATAAGGTTTTAAAACATTCATTTTAAAACAAATACATGAAAAGAGGCAAAATTAGGATCCATTGATTAACCAAATAGTTGGAAGGTCAGACTTCCGTATACTGTACCACCTAAATAGTGTCAATGAACACTGCAGCATCTTTTAAATATCAGCCTCTGAATAATTGTATATAAAACCATATAAATAGCTAAGTAGCTCACAAAGTTGAGGATGTATTGTCTCACATTTTTTAAAAAATATTCAGGTAATTTCATTTCCTTAGTAAAAAGAAGTCTGAAATATCTCAATGTTTGTATCGATGATGTTGAAAATTTTCAGAAATTGATTCTGCGTAACTCTCAAATGAATATGTTGATCAAATAAATGATGAATGATGAATGATGTGTTCACTTATGTAAATATTTAGCAAGTATGTATACATGCATTTAATGCAAATAAAGGTTTATACTTAAAGGAAACGTAGGGTCTAGAATAAATTTTTGATAATTCATTCTCTGAACGATCATTTATGGATTTTACCTGATATTGCCATTTGTTTTTACTTAATTATAAAGTAATAAGACACCAAAGTTATATGTGAATTGACTCCTGGAGGCTGCAATGTTGGAAGATAAAGTTATCTCGCTTGCTAAATATTTCCCACAATCCTCACTTGTATGACGTATTCGGGACACATTGGCTCTAAGAGTAAACATTATCATGTCGGATCAAGTGAAAATATGCCAATTCAGTGTTTGGGATTTCATATTTAGTCTGAATGTTATAAAGGAAATATATTTTCACATTCTAATGATTCTAGTGTTTTGGAATTAAGGGAAATAAAAGAAGGAATTAATAATAAAAAGGAGTAAACTGGGCATTAAACTTGAATTTAAAACTAAGCTGCAAAGGTTGTATATTTTACTTGATTTTAATTCCAACTTTTTTTTAAAAGTTAAAGAAGGAGGTTAATCTTTCCCCCATAAATAAACAATTGCTTGAATTAGCTTATTTTTGATGTAAGGAATTTTATTTCTCTGCAGTCATAAGCGCATTTATTCTAGCCATCTGGCATTTTATCTGTCTCCACTACGTCAGCAGCAGCCATGATAAGGTTTTCCGGATACTGCTCCAATTAAGCTATCAACATCAAATTTAACCGCTGTTATCAGCAGTGCAAAGTTATAAGATTCAGCTTTTCTTTTTATATGAGAGGTACAGATTTATAATTATAGAAATTAAAATTCTGACCATTCTGTTCCCTTTAATCCATGCTGTGGTTTATAAGAAATTGGTAAATACCCCCTCCCCGCCCTTCTTTTGATGTATTTTTTGGAATTAAAGTAACTGTTATTATCTATTAAATTGAGAGCTATATAAGTTCAAATTCTGTAATACAGATATGAGTAACCCTAGAGCTTTTTTTTTTGGACATTTTTTTGAGGTATTTTACGAGAGTTCTAAATGCATCCTTGAAATTTTCGATACATTCTAAAGCGTAAAATTACAACGGTAGATTTTACATTTTTTTGTTAGCATAAACATCCATAACAATAAGCTATAAAAATTAGTGGATTAAAATACCACACCCTCCACCTAGTTACTAGAGTAGTTTAAAATCCATCAAAAATGGTCACTTTTACCAAATATTGGAACAATGCCAATTTCATGGCCTTTTAGCACTAAAACAAAATGAACGTCAATCATTCCGACTGTGCATTTAAGGAGAAATGACATTTATTCTCTTTCTTCAAAATAGAGTTGCAATTTTAATTCTCCTCAATATATGACTAAAATGAAAAAAAAAATACCTTAAATTTTGTTGCATAAAACCTATTTTTAGTAACATGCCACAAAATTATATGGGTTTGATTAGCTTAATAAAAAAAATTTTTTGATTTCATTTTATGGATAATACATATGGCTCACAAAATGTGGAGGCAATCGGAGAAACTAACTTCCGGACTATTTTGCATGCTTTTCTCTGAGACAGGCACTTAAGTGTTATACCTCTTTTATTTTGTTTGAAGGTCCACTGGTCGCCCACTTGGTTTACTTGTTGTGGCAATTTCAGTTTGTGCATTATGTTGTTTGCTGCAAACAAAACGGAAACGCAGACTCACCCTTACCAATCAGATATGTACCGGTCATTGCTTCTTTTTTTCAAGTACATGGAGCATGTTTTTAATACAAAAATATGTTGTGTATTCATTAATAATGAATATTTATCATTATCAAGAAAAACAGGAAATATTACAAAAGATTTATGGTTACACTCTTTCTGAATATAAATGGTTCTCAGTGTTCCCAAAACTTAACTAAGGAAGAAATATTTTTTCTCCCTATTTTTACCTACTGATACATTTTTTTAAAATTTTAGTTTAAGGGCAATTTTATGATGACCTAAAGTTAAATTTTAACTTGCGTAAAACTTTAATGTTAGATTGCAAAACTCAGTATATATATTAATTACTTGTTACAGTGTTGTGTATACATGTGAAACTGAAAAGCATTGTGTTTTTCTCATTAATAATTTTGGACCAAGTTATGACAGACAAACAAACAGGCTGAATGACAAATGAATGAGATTTATTGTTTACCTTAAATTTGCAAAATCAGGGGGAGGGAAGCAAATAGTTAAATAAAACCGTCTCACTCTTCTTTGATTTATAAATTGATATTGCAAAATGAGAAATCATAGTTACTCTCAGAGTTACATGTGTTACCAATGAAGATTTAGAAACGACAGATTGTGATTATTTGTTAAATTTCATTTGTAGACAATGAACGGTGGTTGTACAATAATCGCCAGTAAATGATGGAAACCAAATCAGGTTAACAACTACCTCAGACAGAAGACCAAGGCATCCCTCACCATCAACGGGGAGAATACTTAGTTTTACACATTCTTCACCATCCACGAGGCGAGTGCTTGGTCAAACACATTCCTTACCATTCACGGGGCGAATGTTTGGTCATACACATTCTTCACAAGAAATTCAGACTTCAAGGATTCCTATCGATTCAAATAGCTATACATTTTGTACACAGTGTTTAGATCTTACTGCTCCCCCGCCATCTTATGATGACGTCATTTCACTAAATTATCCCAACATTGAGTCAAAGTGAAACTTACAACGCAGTCAGCTGATATTACTTGTCATATGTTTATTTAAGTAATTGTCATTATGTTTTTTAATAAAAACAATTATGACAATATCTTGATTTTTAACTTATACTGGCAATTTTGACCATTTGACCTTTTCCATCAAGGATGAGAATCTTTTGTAAAACTTTAACCTTGGCAATAACTTTCAAACCGTTCAGAACGTCCATATTTCACGGTTTTTTCTCCTATGATAAGGTCTTTCTCTCTAAAACAGTTTTGACTTTTAGCTCATCGCCTTGGAGTTTGACCTACTTATCAAAAATATTAATTTTCCTATCTAAAAACAGTTTTGACTTTTAGCTCACCACCTTGGAGTTTGACCTACTTATCAAAAATATTAATCTTCGGATATATATATAAAATAATGTATTTCATAACAACTATATATGTACAATAATGTATTTCATAACAACTCGGGAAACTCTTGCCATCAATAATAGGGAAGCAAAGGTAAAAAACTTAAGTAATTGTTTAAAGAAATTATGAAACAAACCCCTAAGTATTAAAAAAATATCAAATTTTATAAAAAAATATTTGTCATGCTTCAATCTCGCTTACAAAGAAATGCCTTTATATACTTGTCACGAATAGACTTTCATTTGATCTTTAAGTGCACTTTCGACTTTTAATGTTGCCAACAGTCACTGTCGTCTTTTTTTACTAACTTGATCCAAAGCAAAAATATCTTAGTCAAAACCGATTTTCTCTTTGCAGATATAGACAATAGTGCAGGTTTACCAATCTATTAATAGACGAACTGTTTGTAACACCATCTGATGTATTGATTAATACATCCTTGAAGGAGATGAAGTCGAAATTATTGCAGTGATATTTTCCATTGTGGTGGATAAACATATGTTCAAATTTCTTGCTATGATCAAGGTATACATGTATGTTAACTAAAGATAATTTCTATTTCTTGAAGAATTTTATTCCAACATAAACATAATTGATATCCCATTGTTTTAATTTCTTATGTGAAAGAAAAATGACCTACATAATTTAAGCTAATCTTGGAGAAAATGAAAAGAAAATGTCATGTGGACTTTTCTACCTTAGATATTGATGCTTAAACATAGAACTGTCCTTCAAAATGATATGTCATCACAAATCACCGTTGCACGAGAAAAGTGCAGTAATTCGGCAGAATGCGCACTGGTTTTCAGAAGATCTACATACGCTCAAACGAAATAAGCGAAAAGCAGAACGCACTTGGCGACGGACAAAGTTGACTGTTCACTATCTTATATACCAAGAATCATCTAGATCATACAGCAACTCCTTAACGCAGTGCAAGAAAGAATTCTATTCAAATAAAATTACCGAGTGTGGTAGAGACTCCAAAAAGCTTTACTGTTTGACGAACCAGCTTATGGGAATCAAGTCCGACCCGGTTTTACCATCATCTGCAAGCGGAAAGGAATTATCGGAAAGTTTTGCCGAATATTTTCAAGGGAAAATACGCAATATCCGAGTATCACTGTGTAAGTCAAACGCCTCGAATATTGATGTAACAGATCCCTTTCACGCTGATACTTCATTTGATGGTCAGCAGTTTTCAAATTTCACGACCGCAACTGCAGAAGAGATTCAGAAACTCCTAATGAAAGCATCAGTAAAATCATGTCAACTTGATCTCTTACCTACACATCTACTGAAGCAGTGTATTGGGAGTTTCTTGCCGACTATCACGTCAATCATAAACAAGTCGCTGTCGGACTCTAAAGTCCCCGCTGTCTTTAAACAGGCAATTGTTCGACCGTTGCTTAAAAAGCCAGGATTAGATAAAGATAATTTAAAAAATTACCGTCCTGTGTCATATCTCTCCTTTATTTCAAAAATACTTGAAAAGGTTGTAGCAAAACAAATCGACGCTCATCTGGAGATGTATCAACTGCATGATGATTTTCAGTCTGCGTACAGAACGGGACATTCCACGGAAACTGCGCTTATGAAGGTTCACCATGACATCGTATGCGCACTTGACAATAATTGTTGTGCTGTTCTTGTTATGCTCGACCTATCCGCGGCTTTCGACGTTATAGACCACGACATCCTATTTCAGCGTATGGACAATATGTTTGGTATTACTGGATCCGCGTTGAAATGGACCAAATCTTACCTCAGTGACAGACAACAGCATGTCGCTGTTGGTTCATCGTTGTCTGATGCTAGATCTCTAAAATTCGGTGTACCCCAAGGCTCGGTTCTGGGTCCGAGACTCTATTGTCTATTCTCTAAACCCCTCAGCGAAATCTGCAGACGTCATAAAATGACGTACCATATATACGCCGACGACACCCATATATACATCATCGTTGAACCTAGCGATAATTGGACCGATATGTGTCCCTGTTACGTAGTTGCAGTTCAATCCTTGCAAAAAAAATCCTATCCTCTGCCACCTTCAAGAATGCATCAATTTTTGGAAATATGAATTTTAGTCTAATTTTTATGCAAAAAAGTTTATTTATGTATGTCAATTAAAAAAAAATACTTTTTTTCTGTTATTTAAAATCTGTATAGTTGGGTATATTCACTAAAAAGCAAGGGGGGTTACTCTTTTCCATCATACATTTTAATGACTTTGAACTATCAGCATAATAAATCTTACAAGATTGAGGCTTTTTTTGCCAGAGAATGAATTAATTGTTTGAATTTGATACTTTGGGTATTGTCGCATAATTAAAATCATGTTTTGCTTTAATTTATTAAATCTAATTAATAATTAAGAGTATTAATTAGTGCGATATCACTGAAATTACATAAATTTGCCATTTTTTAAACCTAATTTACTAAATATATTTTTTTTGAAAATAAAAATCAGTCAGCATACCTAGATATTACTTAACCTAACCTTATGTAGTACAAAAAACTTTTTTTGCTTTATTTTTCCAAATTTAACCTATTCTGTTATTGATGTTTTCATGAAATATTCCCCCCCCCCCTTTCAGTTTTTAAATTTATCTATATCTAAATCTGACAGAATCTAAATTTTTCAATGGTTTGCTATAAAATGACTATTTTTCTTTGAATAATAACAAAACAAAGAGTTTATATTGCATATTTAATGAAGTAATATCAATAAAATGTGCATTTTCATGTAATTATTGAATTCTGCTAGGCCCATATAATCTGCCCACAATTGCCCAGGATGGACAGAATAATCACTTTTAGTATTCAGGAGAATGAAATGTATGTAT
>PRKT01000039.1:4810-54669 GCA_003671525.1 Saccostrea glomerata | reverse complement strand
AAAGTCAATGTATTCCTCACTGAAGAATGAATACCATTCCCCTAACATTGCTTGCAAAAAATACTTAGAAGAAACTAAAATTGAAATTTAGACATATAAATGCTTTACATGTAAACATTGATGCGGTTTCAATTTTTGAAACATAAAAATATAACAAAGAAAATTCTCATGTGTTATATACATACTGAGTGTATCATATATCAGGATTATTACTTATATAAAAATGAATATATATTTGAACAGGTATATATAACAGTGTTCACATTTCACTGGCCTTTGACGTTTTCTGTCAGTGATAAGTGACTGTAAATCGATAGTTGCAATGAGATAGAGCCATTGAACAAAATTGTTATAGTACCTTCTGGTTTGTGACAAATCGTGTTGTTAACACTGGCGCGTCTATTTATTATTACAAAAGCACTGTACAATGTAGGGACAGACAAAACCCTATGTCAATGCTGGCTTTCAAAGGACATGAGGTTAAATTCTGACTATGTAAGTATATGTTTTTGAAATGTATGATGTGCATGGTTGGCTAATACTCTAGTTTGAACATTGAGGAGAAATTTCTCCGAATGAAAAGGAGTTCAAGAATTGTCCTATCTTGAAACCTCATCATAAGACGTTTTTTTTAATTGAAATTTCTTTAAAAAATTTTTTTAATCTGTATATCAAACATTTTTTTTATCTTTATCAGGTAGAACATTTTTCATTTGCTGAGAAGACGTTAACGTTTTGTTTAAGCTATTTCATTAAGTTGCCCTTTAATATTAATTTTGTTTAATTCATTTGAATTTTAAACACATATATTGAATAACAATTTATACCATCACATGATCAAATAAAGCACACTACCTGGTTTTCTTAAGCTCTATAAAATACGAGCAATACATACATATGTTGCCCTTGAAGATTTATACATTCAATGAGTTCATTTCGTTTTAAGTTGGTTTTTTTTTCAAATCCATTATCTCTTCTCATTTTAACGACCTTCACCTTGACTACTATGATCTTTTTTATTTAAAAAAAAATCTTCCCTTTTCCAATGCAGAAAAACATTATGAAGTTCACTTATTATTTGTCAAGCCAATTTCTTCAATTATCAGAAGCAAGAAGATCATTTCATTTGCTTTAATTAGGAGACCTTCATTACAAAAGTCTTTTCATTTTGTTGGCTTCATTGGATTTGGAAGAAAGGTCGATATCCTTGCAAAACATGAATATAGATATACACAAACGAATATGAGATATACAAGGGGAATAAAATATGCATATGTTCACTAAACATTAAAATAATGTTTACAAATGAAGGTCCTTTTGTAAAGCTTGTGTCACTCTACTCTGCTTCTCTATATTTACATTCTCGATTTAGTCATTATTTACAAATGAAGCTTCTTTTGTAAGCCTGTGTCATTTCAATCTTTGTTTCTCTATGTTAGATTCTTGATTGAGCTCATATTTACAAATTAAGCTTCTTTGTAGGGCAACCTAATAATAACATCTTTCTTGTACCGTTCTTGATTGAGTTCATATTTACAAATGAAGCTCATTTTGCAGGGCCTGGGTCGCCCTTATCTTTGGGTTAATTATCGCCGTTGGAGTCTGCTTGATATGCCTCTTGGTCTTTTTTTGTATGCGATGTTCGAATGATAATTCTCGGAGGGAACAAAAAGAGCAGGAAATCTCTATAACTACGTCACAAACAACGATAGCCTTCCTAGCCACAACAAGTAAATTAACAACAATTGTTTATTTTTAAATATTCTTCTGCATATGTTTCCTTTCTACTTTAAAGATCCATTTCGCAATAAACATGTATACCAAATTAACCTGCTATTTACTATTAACACATTGAAAAGTATTTATGAAATAGTAGCATTGTATTTTAATAAATTAAAAATAGGAGTGGTTTCCATACTGTGTACATGTATATCGTAGTTGATTGTACTGTTTTTTTTCCATATATACCGGCTGTTCATGTACTTATTTTTATACCTAATTTTTATTCACAAAAAGTAAATGGAATTGATCAGTACGCATTGCCTATTTTAGTCCTTTCCCTAATACTCTATTGTCAAGATGGAACAATATTACGAATAATTATATGCACTCTAATTACAGGTCACAAAACCTTTCTTTTCGACGATTCCCTGTTTGCTTTGTCCATCCTTCCTAATGCTGGTGATAAGAATGAAGACGATGATTATTCTGATAATGAGAATAACGATATAAACAAAGAAAACAGCGACGCATAGTTTTAAACATATTAATATTAGATTTTATAATCTTCATATTATTTCTTTTGGGTTTTTCATATACATATCTTATAAATAGATCTACATTAATTAGATTTATTTTATTTGTATATCTTTTTGTATAATCATATATACCGGTAATTTATATGTAACTAGGTAGATGGATATATACAATATATATGAGTAACAGTACATTAAATAATGAAAGTGTCAATGTTTTGAACTATTTTTCAATGAAGACGTAATAAGGCATATATAGACTATATGTGTTCTTTGAGTGATTAACTATTATATTAGATTATTTCCATGGAGTTTGGAGACTGATTAAACTCTACGTAAGCGGTAGTATATTGTCTCATAGTATTTCTATTACGATCATCCTCTTCTTTCACCTCATCACAAAATCTTTTTGTTTGAAAAAAAATAGAATCTTGCACTTAATTTTCTATATTTCAAAACTGAAGAAATAATAGTTAACTAAATAGATACTGAGACATACAGACGGTGTTTAATGAATACAATGTTGTTATACGTGTACACAATATATGAGAGCTAAATGCGAGAGTTTTTATGAAAAAAATCCAATAAGCAAAATAAGTTAGGTCCATTTTTTGTAAAGATTTCTTATTAAATATAAAGGGTTATACATTTCAGATAGCGATAGACATTATTGTTAAAGAAGAGACCTATTCTGATATGTCTCATTGCGGCTTATTTTGTGACAATCATTAGGCTATCATTCGATCTTCTTTATAGCCTGGTAATTGACGCCCATATTCCAAAGCTCGGGATCCAATTTATATTATCAATAAATTGATTTATATTTCTCTTTGTGAATGAAACACTTTATTTATTATCATCAACTGCTACAATATGAATGTTAAGAAATTTAGAATGTTTAAGATAGAACATGATCACGAATAAAGGGTTTTATCTGTGCAAACTTGCTCCTAACAAAAGAGAAATATTGAAAACAACATTTAATATTCTTCTCTTGTTAAAGTAATCATTTCATATTAAGTTCTGTGGTCGATCAAATGACCTTGTCAGCAAATATAATTTATCATTGAGTCAAATGATGACTGACTTGTTTCATACTAATTGTTAGTCCATTTATTTAAACACTGAATTGAGGACGGATTTTTCAGTTATTTCCCAATCATGACACATAGCACACGGCGGATGTGACTGGTTGACAGAAAATGCTCACTCCTCCCTGACACCTGATCCCACCTCTGATGTTTTGAAGGTCCGTGTTTGCTATGCTCCTATTTTGTATTGTTTTATGGACTTTTAATCTTGAAAAGTGTTCTCTATCTTCATATATTTCATCTTGATATGGTTTTCCTTTCTTTTTAAAGAAGGAAATTGAATACCAGATAATGCTCAAACCCTATATCAAAGGAGTAATTCAACTATAGATGATTATATCTCTTAACGTCTTGATGATGTTTATTAAAATACTAACACATATATCTATCAAGGTTCGACTTATTCCAGAAGGGAAGGTTTTAAAGCTTTACTTTCTCTATAAATGCATATAGTTTTGTTGAACTCTTTCTTCCTACTTAGTTAAAACCTACATCATTGGGCTGTAATTTGAGCGGATAAAAATCTGTACTAACTGGCGATAAAACATTTTACCGGATACATTGTAAGACTTATTAAAAATTGTTTTGCTCTATATTTTCATGTAAAACATTGATCTCTTATAAGTGTAGCCCTCTTCCGATGATGGTTTGAATAATTTATGACTGAATATTTACATAAGCTGGGTTTTTCTACTAAGCCAACTGCGAAATTGATTTGAATACCATTTATTTAAGAAATAAAAAACAATGATAAAAAGTTCTGTGGGAAATGAACTTTGTTGGTCACGTGATCACATCCTATGCAGCCCGAAGGGCTTCTCAGTAGATTTGATCACGTACCAACTAAATTCATTTCCCAGTGAACTTTTTAAACGTTGTTTATTACTTATATTTACATTTGAGACGCATAAATTCCGAGTAAAACTGCATTTATTACACGAACGGGCCGCAGTATTGCTATGTTGTAACAATGACCTAGAAATTGTTTGGTCTTCAAAGTTCAACTCGCTCCAATATTTGAATGTTTTCATTCATGTTTAGCAGTCCAGTTCAGGAAGTATCTGTTTATAGTGAAAGAACCATGATCGCTGCTGAGAACAATCTTACTATTTCATGAATTCCGACGTCTCCATATGAGTGAAAAATTCTCAAGAGGGACGTTAAACAATATACAATCAATCAATCAATCATGAATTCCGAATATATTTGAAGTCAAAAGCGGTGGTATCGCCTGTTTTAGTTTACATAACGCCAAAAGAATTTTAGTTTATAAAGGTAAGTGCGGTTTTAGGATAATCATAGTATTAAAAAAAATTTTCACATGGAAAGAAGATTTAATGTACATCTCTTGTTTTAAATTTTTTTTTTATCTTTTATCATGAATATTTACTTAGAAAAATTCCAAAACAAGTTGCACCGTAGACAAATTATCTCGCTCTGAGATTCGATAACGCTATGACCTCTGATCCCCAATAAAGTTCATTCAGAATTAAACATATCATCTCTTCATTATGTTCATCTAAGAAAGATATATTTAAGAAATAAACAACAATGTTAAAAAGTCTATGGAAAATGAACTTTTAGTTGGTCACGTGATCAAATCCTGTGAAGCCCGAAGAAATATACACAGAGAAACTCGATCTAACGTGACGCCACAATGACGTTATTATAAAAATACATCGGTTTAAGGCAGCGAGAAATTCAATATTGAGTATGTTTTGATGATTTCTAAATAAAAGGAATGTAGCGTGAATTATTGGTGTGTAAATCACAGACTTGCACGTAGGCATACTTCTCATGAAGCGTTAGATACTATTTGATTTACACACCAATAACTCATATAAAACTTATAATCCTTAAAATCATTCCTTATTTATTTTGGGATGTTTTAACATTCTTATACTTAATCCTTGGTTAACTATTTTTGAGAAAAAAGTTCTCAACATTCTTCCCAAAATAATCACTTTGAAAGTTAATTTCCTTTTGGTAAACCATAGTATCCAAGCAGATAATAAATAAAAGTACGTCAGACAAAATGTTATTTTTCATATGTTCCAGACTTTTAGTTCCTGAGAAAAAAAATAAACAATTTACCCTATTTTTTGCCCATTACATGCATTTCTAGAATTTCCTCAAAGAGAAAAACAAGGATCACAAATAAAACATTTTAAAATGTTCTCCCTTAAAAGAAACCTTGTTGAAAGGTCCGTTTTATGGTTCTGAAGATTTGTAAATTGATGGGCGGACAGACGGATTCATGATAATATGAGTTTTTAATCCAGGTGGACTAATTTAAAGTGTCAATTTTGGTATTACTATAGCCATCCATTTATGTAGTTCTACAACCATCTATTTTTCTTTGAACATAAATCGATATACCTACAACGAAGCCATTGAGCGCTTGTTTGTCGTACGTAGCGAAATCTTCTCCAGTCAATATTCTGTGTATTGTCATAAATTCCGGTTGAATAGGAGAAAATACCCAAATTCTCCCAGAGGAAAATTTTCCGGTATATATATTATCTTTCTGTATCCTTGTTAGTTTCGATGTACAAAACGTGTCTTTGAAAAGAGTGCTTACTTTCGACTTGAAATTTTCTGACGACTCCAATATTTCAGATAAGGGGTAATATGATGTATATATTTTTCATGCTATTTATCGGTAAGTCCTCTTTAAGAATGTACGAATTTTTTTACAGGTTTTATTCTCGTGATTTTCTTTATTATTATTTTTAAGAACATACAATTGATAGAATTTTGTACAAAGGGGATTGTTAATATAATGTGTGCTTATATTCTAGACGAGTCCGTCTCATTTATTAGTACAGTGAAAAAACATCAAGAAATATAAATATTTTTTCTTCGTTAATTCGAATATTATAATTACTTTATCAAGTGTTTTTTTTTCCATCAAAAAAGTGAGATCTGTTTAAGTAACCAAATTTTTATTTGACCAAGCCATATAGATTAGCAAAATACCGGATAAATTAATACCGGATAAATAAAAAAGTTCAATGCATGAAAATTTTAAGAGATATGAAGTCGTCAACTAATAATATATATTAAAAGAGGACACAAAACACAGAAATTGAAAATACCACAGGTTGGATCAGGTTTGTCGGTGGAGTAACTGAAATGCCGTACATGGAGATAACAGGCACTATTCAAGCTCAAAATTCCATTAAAACAAAGCAAATCAGGAGCAGAGCAAACATGGTCATCTTAAACATCAGAGGTGGGATCAGGTGTCGTGGAAAAGTGAGCTTCCCCTGTCGATCTGTCACACATCAATGAGCTCTTGTCATGATCTGGAAATAACGGAAAATTCATAGACGATTCAGCGTGTTAAAATGGCCTAACAATTACTATTAAATCATGTATTTTCATGGGGTCATGATCATCAATTTTTTTTTAAGTTTTAGAAACAAATATTGGTTTGTGGGTACTTGATGTGTTAGGGCAGCGAGAATAATGCATAATATTATAAAAATTTACATTTCGAGGTGATCATGCATTCCAGGGTCTCTCTAAATATCGAAAACAAAGATAATTGAACCCCTATGAAAATAGTTATTTCAAATAAGTATGAAAAACGTCAGTTAGCATTGGACCTTGTGATAGATTGTGTCTGTGGGCAGGGCATTGTATTTACCATAGAGCGAACAATGACTTTAAGCGAGACTGTTGATAATCTTGTTTCATCAAAGTGTTTGTCAATAACTCACCTCACTTCAGAAATTGTTCACACGTAGAGCATACTCTTGTGTATCTAATTAACTGCATGCGAGATATCAACCCCGTTTAAGGATATATTGCTGCACGACGATTGAAAAATTAAAGTCATTCCGTTCATAAATAAAGTTTGTTTGTTAGATAACCATTCGATCATAAATATGAAAACTTGAATAATGTATACTAGTGATAATCCTTTGTCCTTAATTTTATTATACATGTATATATGATTTAAGGAACGCTTATTATGGCTTCATTATAATTTTAAAATTTTCAGAATTAATATGATGTAAAATATATCAATAAAAATATAAATCTAACATTTTGTTATTTGCCTTATGTAGAGAAATTGATTATTCTTTTGTATATTTTGGAAGACAAAAGTTTCAGCAAGGACTGTGAGTGGTATGAAAGAAAAGGCTACTACGATAGATACCAGGGCAGAGTGGTATATGAAATCTACAAGAACACCAAAGAATGCATTGATAGATACACCTGTTGTTCACCTGGCGGGAAATACTGCTGTATGGAATTTGATGAAGGGTCCTACGTTTTCACCTCAGATGTCGAAGACGACGAAAGAGCGTAAGATTGGGCTCTCTTCTCTTTCTTTTATTTCTATATTACATGTATAGTGAAAGGATATAAGTGTAAAGGATGGTGTAAATTTCATATTCTTTGCTTATAAGATATTATAATATCTGTGGTCATTTAGTTCTCGTAATGTTTGAATCTGTAAAATGAGATAGCAATTTTTCATTACACCATGCTTATACACAACAATGAATGACTAATTATTAATTTTGGTTGGCAAATTTATTGCCCTTGTTAATTTACTTTAACTTTTCTACCAGTAGGCGAATATTAAAAACATTAGCACTTGCATTTTAAGGGATACATGTTCTTATTCTCTAAACACGTTAAATTATACAACATTCAATCATGAACTATAGTTAAAGGAACTGAAATTTCCTTTTTAAAGAAAAATAACCTTTACTGTTCGCATTATCAAAAATGACAACATTGAAAAAACATTTATTTTTTTCAGACCAAGTTTAACCATTTATAAATGGTTGCGTTTCTTATGAATAAAAGCAAAATTTATCTCAAAGAATTATCAATCAGTTGTTCAAAATAAAATTTTCAAATCGACTACACATTTACTACGTCTTTATAGGTATTATGAAAACAAATTGCAATAAACCATCATCATCCTTCTTCTCAGTAGATTTATGTTAAGTTTGGTACAATTTTGATCGAAAACTCAGCTATTTAAAACATGTTATTTTAATAATGAATACATACAGGATATAATACAGATATATTCGAATTTTCTTAGCACTATGGGCCTTATCGTTGGCATCACGCTTTCCATTGCTGCTGTGCTATTTATATGCAGTGTATTCGGAAGAAAGCTGTGCAGAAAAGTACATGCATCTGCAAACAGTAGCAACACTTCCGGGAGTGACCAGGGACTCGTGACAAGCAGTGATAGAGGTTTCAATATTTTATATAAGCTACATATCTATGGAATACAACACAAACATGAAGTTCAAGGATTATTCCATTTATTTTAATCATCAAACTTAACATAAATTATAAGCTATAATATTCATCTGCATTTATTGGAGTAAGGTTGCTAAATTAATCCTTACAAGCTATACATTTACAAGAGCTTCGATTCTTTCATATGAACAATATGAATTTAGAGAACCTACATTGTACAATATTCCAGCACACTTTACAGATATTTTAATAATAAAGTACAATACTCCCCGACTAATTACATGTTGAACAATAGTTCCTGATTAATTACATATAATACAATATTTCCTGACTAATTATATTTAGTACACTATTTTCTGACTATTTATATATAGAACAATAGTTTCTGATTTATAACATATATTACAATATTTCCTGACTATTTCAGATCATGGCAGTTTTATTCTACAGTCCTCGCCTTCTTTGTCATCAGATTCATCGGTTTCCGATGACGTCGGATCACTGACAAGTAGTGGTAAATCTCTATTACACACACACGATGACTGCAAGACATTTCTCACCCTGCTGCATGCAAGAAGATACTATCCAAGTGAGCCACCTCCAGCTTACCATTACGTGATGAGAAACACAGAAAAATATCCACTGCGCGAAGATATGTGTCAGTCTTTTGGGAAGTCTCATGTTAATTTATAGACTTCTGGAGCAACAATCATACAGTTGTTGATTTAAAATTGTTTCTAAAAGTACTTGATCGAATGAATGGAAACTCGTAAATAGTCAGGTCTGATCAACCAATGGAAAAGTGCAACATTTAATATTTGTATTATTGAAATGTATGCCTTTTTTATCATTGAACTTGTCACCATTTTACAAAAGAAGATTACCTTCATTATTGTCTGCACACAGAAAAAAACATTTTACTTCTTACCTTATTTAGAATATCTTGAAATACATTTTTATCGGATGTTTATTAAATATAACTTTCAAATATTATCGATTCTAATACGTTTTTTCAAGTGTAAGTAAGTAAAGAGATTCATTTGTTACAATACTTTGTGTTATACAATGTACAGTACAATATAAAACATTTGAATACAAATTAAGTATTCAAACACTCTACACGTGTAGCCTATATATCCACTTTGCAGGAATAAATGAAAAACAATAATACATACTTTTAGGAATCCATTTTATTTTAATTCATCACACTTATGCAAATTCAGTTGTGACGTCGTAGCTGTAAGGTATCTAAAAATCCATTGAGTGATGGCTAAAAACTGAATAAAAATGCATCCAAAACTGTTAAAGAACTCAGACATGCTTGGGACAGGGAATGTTAACAAACCTAAATCAAAATAACAAATTATGGCATTTTATTTTGTTTTTCATCGTATTTTTTGTATGAAATCAATTGACTTATCCCTTATGTTTCATTAACTGTACATTTTAAAATTGATCCCGCATATTGCTTTTATAGAAAACAAGAAATCAGTAGTAACATAGAAATGCTTTGATGATATATATCCTTGTTTGATTATCTTATATCTGTCAAACTGGGGTCTTTTTTGCAATGAAACATTTAGAAATCACGATTAGTGCAAATATCACGATATTTCAAAAGGCAAAAAAAAAAAAAAAAATTAGGATAAACAGTAAAAAACATTTTGTTTAAAGTAAGTATCAGTGAAAATCATTATTGAGCTTAAAATCAATCCAAAGTTTTTGTCTTTGATATTCAATGACGTGGATTACTCAGCTAGCTTCTGAATGAACATAACGGCACATTGCATGAAAGAAGAAATTACCCTTCTAATGCTCCCTACATCAATACGCATGTCATACAAATGAGAGATACTTGGAAGGACAATGTCTCTTAGTTTTAGCATGTGAACAATTGTACGAGTACATATGAATTGCAGGTCAAAAATGAAAAAGTATGGAGATAGCGAATAATAATCAATCTCAAAGTCCATAAGACAATACAAAATAGGAGCAAGGTAAACACGGGTATCCAAAACATCAGAGGTGGGATCAGGTGCCAAGAAGGAGCGTGCATCCCCTGCCGACTGGTCACACACGCCGTGTACTCCTTGTCCTGATCGGGAAAATAACGGAAAATCCATCGACGATTCAGTATATAAAAATGGTCTAAGAATAAGTATGATTTATGTAAGTCAGCATTTGACTCAATGATAAATTGTATTTGTAATTGTATTTGTTGATAAGTCATTGAATGTTCCAATATATTTCATACAGTTTGTAGAAAGACCTGGCTTCAAAGTACTATGTAAAGGTTATCAGTGAAAATGAAGAGAAACTCTTCAATAACAATTTCAAATTTATGTGTAGAATTAGAGTAATATATATCAAAGTAACATTGGTAATGACCAATCATAAGATTTCAAGATCAAGGAAAATGTTCGGCCTTCATTGTAATTAAAAAAGCAGTTGTCTATGATATCGATCAGCCATGTTTTAATATACTGTACTACTTTAGATACTGTGAAAAACCGAACATTTTTTTAATTAGTTGCTGAATTGCAAAACTGGCGCTTTTAAATTCTGTAAAAATTCTTTGAATTACTTGAAAATCCACATTAATTTTGTTTTTTTCTATATTAGCTTCTGGAATATTCTGTAACTCAGTATGTCTGAAGTTTATCCTTATCAGTAATCCATTTTTTGTGAGAAATATAGATTGGGGATAAGTAGAGTCTTCACTTCAAACCTTACTATTGTGTTTTAAAAAATAACAAAATATTACTTGGAAAAAATAAATAAATGAATGTTTATAAAATTTGCGTTTTTTTTTTTAAACAATGAAACATATGCAGGAACAATGTGAGAAAACATGGATAAATGAGTTCACACAATGAATTGTTTTTCTTTTATCGCGTTCACGATCATATACATAACAAATTGTGTTGATGAAAAAGGAAACATGTTAGTGCTTATACTATTCTTAAAATGGTCATAATTCTTTTAAAAAAAGAAAATTAAAATATGTTTTAGTGTAGTGAATATATGTTAATCAAATTAAAATACTACATATTCTAAAGTGAAATTAAAGTTCTGATGCATGGCATACATGTAGTTAGTAACGTGCTTTATTCAACGGATGTTTTCCGTTATATCCCGATTATGACAAAGAGCACACAGCGGGTGTGACCGGTCGGCTTGGGATGCTCACTCCTCCATGGCACCTGATCCAACTTCTGATGCTTCAGAGGTCCGCGTTTTCTCCACTTCTATTTTGTAATGATTAATAGACTTTTGAGCTTGAATACTGTTCGTTATCTCCACATAATTACATTGAAGTGTCTTTGGTGTGAACTCATTGATACTACAACAGCCTACATCTGTATAACATACAGCTACCCTACATATGATTTTACTTCGTTTAACCCGCCAACACATATCTTATCGTTAAAGTTATAATATACTTTTTTGCTTCATCAAAAATAATCTTTGTATAAAGTTATATGTATCTGATATAAAGATGATATTATCTGAAACTCAATCGTCGTTATTTTCTACATAATATGCATGAATATGTAAATATTTTGCATCCGTGCAATTTAATTTGAGCGGCAAAATGTCTTATGAACTTTAAGTAGCATACATAAGAACAATAAGTTGCGCCATTTACAAATAAAAAGTGGATTTTGAAATACATTGTCCTTATAGTTGAGTGTTTTTGCTATAATGCTGCATGATTAATCACCTCTAGCTCGCTTATTTTATGTAGGTCTTATATATCACGATTATAAATATACACAGCATTCTGTTTACGCATCAAAAAACAGCATTTGTTTCATCTGAAGACAGGATATAAATATCTTTCAATATGGCAACACTAAACAGGATAATATTGTTTCTTTTATTTGGACCCATGTGCTCAGGTTGGTAACATACATTTACGCTTAACGTTTCACATTTTTGGGCTTTGTCTGGGACTTGGAAGAAAAAATTCATCTCGTTTATTGTAAATCTTTGTGTTACATATAAATTAGCATGAACACCAATTTAATAAAGACTTTTATTGTTGAAAATATATGTAAAAAATGTTTGCTTACTTCGTAAGGATTTTCACCCATTAGTGATTTTGCAATTATCACTGCGCATGCATGATCTGTAAGAGGCGGTTAAGTTGTCATCAAAATATGTGTCAAGGGCCTCCTCTGCATATCGCTTTCTTTCTTAAAGAGTCTACATCGTAACATCTTGAATCTCGGCATTATATCCTCATATTTTGAAAGATTTTAGCATTAAAAAAAGCTTGTAATTTATTGGATGGACATTATGCAGGTAAAAATTCTTATAAAATTGACATTCTTGTTGTATTAAATATCTTTGCTAAGACACAATTCATGTGTTTAAAAACAAATCAGATGATATACTTTTGAAACATTTTCAAATTAAATATTCAAAATCCACAGCTCATACATGTAATTCACATTTTTGAACGGTGCTTAACCCCCGAATTAAACAACGCATTTCAATTTCATTAGGAGGAGTAAAGGTCATGTTTCTGTACAGTGGTTTTCAAATTACATAATAAGTGCCAATAATAAATGCATATTACATAATAAGTGCAATCATTTCACAATACACACAATTAGCAAGAATGGAAGTGATGCAGAAGAAGTAAGAAAACAAAATGGGTTCAACTTGTAGCAGTTTACTAACACTTACAACGATGATAATTACTGTCCAATTTGTTCTAATACATTACACATAATCACAGAATGCATCAGAATACAGACAGTAATATAACTATTCCATATCAAGGTTCAAACATGTATGACGTTACTGTTGAAATCACTTTTCTCTTGGGGTCAAATTTTCGAGGTTTGAGGAAAAATATTTGTTTGTAAGGATTCGATTTCGTGGTTGGTAAATCTTTGGTAATGATGCAATTTAATTTTGTTGTGGTCATATACCTACTTTTCTATAGGCCAATAGAATTTTAATTTTAAAGCTTAATTAATAAGGGAGTATAAATACATGAACAATATCAGGCTGACAAAGAGTTATAGCTGTGCTCTTACTTGGATAAGAATTAAGCTTAAATGATCAAATTAAATATATAAAAAGAGAGAAAGAAAAAACAAAAGACACAAGGGAATAAGAAAAAAGAAAGCTTGACTAACAAAAACTGTGAAAAAATAAGAATTTTGTTGGGGAATTTTTTAAGTTTTAAACGGAAATTTGATAGCTTTAAATGCCTGTAGTAACCCTTAGCACTAATGTGACATAAAAACTCTTGGAAATTACCTAAATGTTCAACTTGCTATAAAAGTAATTTTTACGAAAAAACTTGAGGAAATGTTCTCCGAGATATATAAAATATCTCTGTAAGAAAGGAAACCCTCTTTCATCTGATTTTAAAATCAATAATCAATAAATCAATGGCTTTGTTAATCTATTTCGTCGCAATTTTGTTTTGACAAATGATAAACAAGGAATTATGGGTTTCCTAAAGAATATAAACTGTTTAAATATGCTTCTATTGTTGCATTACATGTCCATTTCATTGATGTTGAAATGATGAATAAAAAAGATTTCTGTCTCTTGTAGTGCTCATTTCAAATACATGTAGTTTAAAAAATTATTAACAAGAGGCCAATGCCGGGCCACATCGCTCACCTGAGCACATCGGCTGGGAAAACGCACAAATCAGATAAGAATTGAAAAGTTTACTGAGAGTAGGGGGAGGGGTCTTGAATTCTAATACTTCTTGAGAATGCCTCCATATCAATTCTGCATAATACTTCTTGAGAAAGTTCTTGAGAAAAACCCCCAGAGGGTACTCATGACTTGAATAAATTTAAATCTTCAATACATGAGGTTGCTTACATGTCAATATAATTTATAATAAAATAAAATTTTGATCGGCCATTGTCTTCCGACCCTACACCCGAGTGCCATGATTTGAACAAACTTGAATGTACACTATCTGAGGATGATTCAACATGAGTTTTATTTTTTCTGTCCAAACGGTTCTTGAGTTCTGAAGAAGATTTTTAAATATTTTTCCTATATATTCCTATGTAAAACTTTGATCGGCCATTGTGGCCCCACCCTACCCCCGGGGGTCTAGATTTGAACAAACTTGAATGTACACTACATGAGGATGACTCAACATGAGTTTCATTTTTTCTGTCCCAATGGATCTTGAGAAGATTTTTAAAGATTTAAAAAAAAAATGCAATTAATTTTTCACTAATTCATAATTATCTCCCATCTGAAGAGGCTGTGGCCCTTCAGTTGAGCAAACTTGATAATCCCCTTTACCCAAGAATACTTTGTAGCAAGTTTGGTTAAAATTGGCCCAGTAGTTCTTGAGAAGAAAATGAAAATGTGAAAAGTTTACGACAACGCCAGACAACGGACAAATTTTGATCAGAAAAGCTCACTTGAGCCTTCGGCTCAGGTGAGCTAAAAAGCAGAAATAGATACACCTCAGTTGTTGTTGTTAGTAAGTGTTGATTATTTCCTTCTTTACTCTCTTACAGGACAAAGGGAGTGCAAAATGACAACACTAGGAATGGAGTATTTTGGAAACGTGGATCACACCTTGAGTGGAAAAGATTGTCAATCCTGGGTTTCGCAGTTTCCTCATAAGCATAAGTTTAACAATACCCTAATGAACAGTAGGAATTACTGCAGAAACCCTGACAGAGAACCACAGGGCCCCTGGTGCTACACGACGGACAAGGAGAAAAGATGGGAATACTGTAGAATACCACTATGTCGTAAGTTATACACTTTTCGTTATGTTGTTTAAAGTTTCACTTATTTAGAAACATCATCTGCTGTTAAGATAGTGTTTGAATGTTTCGTACGTCGTAGCAGTGAGGAATATTAAAGTTTCATCTCAAGATCTTCAACTTCACCACTAGTGCTGGACCTTAAATAAGATACAGTCACTAAATTTTCCTATGTCAGGCTTGTCTCAGCACATGGATAGGGACTGAACTTACGACCTTCAATATTAAGAAATCAACTCCTAATCTACAATATTTGTATACCTAGAGGTATTGATGTGATTTTTTATTTATATATAATTTTCCTTTATTTAGCCATTACAAATGATGACTGTTATGAAAAGGGTAGCGGGTTTATGTACACGGGACAGATTGCTATCACAGAGACGGGTTACGCATGCCGACGTTGGGATTCAGAAGAGGCTTATGCAGTTTTTGGAGAGTTAGAAAATTATTGCAGATCCCCGGATGGGGCAGAATTTCCCTGGTGTTTGTCTACAGCTCCCGGTAAAAGATGGGAAAGATGCAACATACCTGTTTGTGGTAAGAAGTGATCATCTGATATCCTTTACGCATCAAGAGACAGAGTAACGTTAAAGGTACTTGGACACAGATATGAAATTATTATTTTCTCTATAATGTTACGACTTATATATTTTGACAGCATTTCACACAAAAATTAATTAAAATCTTATTTCATATAAAAGATATTAAAATTTTAAATTTTTTGGTGGGTTTGATTGACACATCCTTGCACTTTTACAAATTAATTTTATTCTTAATCCTTAGGAAAAGTGGCAATCTCGCTGTGTATAAATGAAAAATATAAATACTAAAATCCAGAAAATTCAGAGTAGACATGTTCGAAAGCAAAACAAACCCACAATATATTGTCAGTCCGTGCAGTTGTGGTAAGCAGACTGTGACGATTGAATGCACCCGGTGAATTGTGAACATCAACAAAAACAGAACTCTTGCCCTGTTTATAAAAAATGTGTACATAACACGAATGTGCTCGATTTGCTAAACCCTTTACGCAACTCTTAGTTCGGAATGACGATACTTGTGAAGGAGTCTACTCTGAATAAAATTATTTTTCTGGATAAAAGTTTTAATATTTCTCATTAATACACAACAAGATTGCCACTTTTCCTTAGGATTAAGAATACGGTTAAAATTTGTGAAAGTGCAAGTATGTGTCAATCAAACCCGCCGAAAAATTTGAAGTTTTCATAACTTTTAAATGAAATAAGATTTTTAATTAATTTTTGTGTGAAATGCTATTACAAGTCGTATCATTATAGAGAAAATATTGACTTCAAATCTGTGTCCAAGTACCTTTAAAGAACTAAGTGTATTTTCTGCAACATATCTATCTCTTTGATTTAGGAAAGTAATTGAGACATACAGATTTTTTTAGTAATTTCAGTTAAGTGTGAAGTTTTGCATTGAGTCATAACCTATGATGACAGCTGTGCTCAAGGTAAATAGAACACGCCTCCTAACCTAAGTTTTACGACTGGAAGTTTCTTCTTATCCCTGATTGGTTGCTCGTGCAACAGACTATTTCCGTGTCTATTTTGATAATATGAGTTGACCAATCACATAGCGGGGGCGTGAATTGTTTACGCTGGATGCATCTGTCGAAAAAGATAGTGACGTAATGCCAAACTTCACACTTAACTGAAATTACTAATAAAAGTCCTCCATACAATCTAAATAATTCAATTCGCAGAAGGAATTCGATCTACATTTATTTTGAGCACTTATTATTATTACTACTACTACGTATTATTACATTACTATTTATGTATATATTACATATGTTTCTTTGTAAAAGTTATTCTGTATTTTAATCTTTACATTAAAGCGCATAATTCGAATTCATGACTGTTACGATGGGTATGATCTCTGTTGTGCATGTCATAATTTCATGCATTTGACTTAAACGAGACCAAGTCTAATTCGACTGCGAATGCTTTTGTGCAGCTTTCTGATTTCATGCAGTCGTAGGTACAACTTAACACCTTTACATTTTTTGTGGAATTTTCATACAAAGCTGTTATCCGGTTCTGTAAGCAATGCATGACGCTAAAAATGACAGATAACTCGCTAGAGTATTCAAGACGTCCTTTGACATTTCAAATTTCACTTAAAACTGTTGACAGAACATTTAAAGAAGCACATAAGAAATCCGAAAAAAAAATATGTTATTTTTACCAGTTGAAAATCATTCATCTGCACCGATATATACATATGTCCTAACCATAGCCCTTAACCTACACAAAAAATATAGGGAAAATGTTATAATTTAACATCTTTTTAAATGCCTCCTAAAGACATCCGGATAGTAAACATTCGATAATAAAACGTTTTATTAAAACAATATGTAAAATGTAAAAGTAAAAATTTGCACAAAAAAGTTTATCAAATTATCTAGTGTAGAAATGATTAGACTCGGCCTCCTTAGGCATAAAAAAGAATGTAAAATAACTACTTGTCTTGAATTTTTTTTTAAATCTTATTACATACTTTTCAATTTGAATCAGGGCAATCAACGACAAATAAACCAAAAATCTCAACAACTGCACCCTCAACCACCACATCGATAACATCACAAGGAAATTCCGAAATAAATCCAGCAATACAGGGTAATTGACTAACAAGTTCAAAGTTGAAGATTGCATCATAAAAAATGGACAAGTTATGTTTCAATTTGGAGTTTCCAACTTAAAAAATATCTCGTGGTACTATTATGCTTACGTAGCTTAGATAAATTAGTGAAATACAATACAAAGAAGGCTTAAAACTTCATCTGTCAAAATTGATTTTAAAAAATTAATCACTTTTTTGTTTTCTTTCAACAAAATTTAATATTAGACTGCACCATTCCAATACTTTAAGGTCTTTAAATTTCTACTTCTAGGCCGTCTTCTGACTGAGAACATCTGCACTCAAAACAGCAGCAACAACAATAGAAGCTTAACCGCCGATCTAGTCCTCGCAGTGTTTACACTGATTGGTGTTTTAGCTGCTGTTTTCTTTAGTCTGTATAGTGTTATTGTCTTAAAACAGCTAAAGCTGCAAATCATGAATCAGAACTCTAACAGAGAAAAAGATGTATACACGGTAGATAACTCATATATGACAGGATTTTCCGATATGCAGCCTATAGTAGAAAGTCGTACATAGTTAAATCTTTTGATAAATTTCATATAGAGTTATCAAAAATACTGGACAAAATGTTATTGGTGATCCATTTATATTATATGTTTTACATACACTTTATCGTAGAAAACAAAATATTTTAGTATCATATTTTGTATTCACAGTTTGAAAATTAAACATTAGATGTGATAAGTTTCTTTGAAAACATGCTACGAATTCTTCATTGCGGTCAATCTAAAATTCACCATGTTGGGTAAAGACCCCATAATAAGATTTTTTTCAGAAGAGTCAAATCTTGGCATTAAAATGATTGCAAGCATTTTGTAACTTTCCGCGAGATAATAAGGACCCTACAGTGGAGACCCATGTTGGCTATAAGGCTTGCAAGGTTATCCCGAGAGATCTGTTGTCATTCCTCCTGCAACTCTATGTGAACCTCATGTCGATTCTGGAGAAGTTTCAGACGACATGAAATGCGTGGCTTAAAATGTCCCATACAGGTCATTTAGGTTTAGGTATAGATATAATTGATTACGATTTGGACTTTATGACGTCTAGCATTATCTTTCATTAAAATGATAACTCCCCAAAGTACCTGCAGTACATATAACAATATTATGAAGAATATCATCCCAATATTTTGAACCCCTCAATTAGCCTTAAATAATGTACAGATCGGTTTTGCAGTATGCCATCAAAAAAAGTAAAAAGAAATCGCCTCTTGTCTCAGAAGAGAACAGTACACTAATGGTAATTTCTATTTTCTGTGGCCTACTTTTAATCGATTTCTGTGATACCCGATTTTTAATACAGGACGTATGGCTGGTCCACAAGCTTTGAGATTTTTCATGAAGTCTGTTTCAAACTGTCTGAGTTGAAATCCGTCTACCAGTGGCTCTCTTAGAATCCGTATTAAGCTTAAGAACATTTTGGAAGCAGTGCCTCTTTGCAACATTGGCTAAATGCCGACCCTCACAGTTTGTCGTACACCTGGTACGTTCTGAGTACGCTTTGGAAAACATAAAGTCTTTCTGCAACGTGACGTTGCATTTTGCTAGCTTCTAGCATTCCTACTACGCTGGAGCAATTGTCAATGCTCAATTAATTGTCTCTTCATAGCGTCTTTCTATCAGTTCTGGCCAGAAATGCTGAAACTCTCTTATGTTCACTAAAGAAAACCCTCTTCGATATTTCTATGCTCTCATAGTTCCACTTACGTTTTTAACACTAAGTACTTTCTTGAGCAATATGCCACAAAACTCAGCAAATTCGTGTTAGTTAAGTATAGAGTAGCATAAATGACATGTTTTAAAAAATTTTAAGCCTTATTGTCACAGAAATTTTAAGGTGTGAAAAAATGTTTAGAAATACAATCCCTATCTTATTTTGTCCAGTTTATATACATATATTTAGTAGTTTAGAGTGTCAATACGTTTACACTAAGCTCTCCACATATCTATATTTTTTACATTTGTAATTCCTGTATGATTTCTTAATTTCTCTATGAATTATTTCTGTACCCCATCAATGATTGCTTTATTTCACGATTTACCTATGAATGTAAAATGAAGCTAATGAATTACTTATTCTTGAAATTTTTGATGAATTTGTTCATGTAAATCATTCCTTCTTGAATAGATACGCAACAAATTTAAATAAGTTTGAAGTTGCAGTCTTCTATAATGTAACGATGTTATTTTAATGAATTACACAAAAAATATTCTAAGCACTATGAATGTTTTAAAAAAATATATTTTTATGACTTTTTTTTATTCTATATGAATAAAAATTTATAATCTAAAAGTTTTTATCGATCCAAAGAACTCGTCTTTCAGCATTGTGAACATTTTTCCTAAAATGCTTGACTGTTACAATTAAACAAAATTATTAAAAATTATCTAACATTTCATTTCCCTCCAATGTTTAAAAATTCAGTTTTCAAAAACTTCGTCAAAAGAATAAGTCCTTTTTATGAAGAGAAGTGTTTATCTATTGCTGCAGAAATTTATTTTTGGCTGTCCTAGATTTCCATTAGGAAACAAAATTGGATCTGGTTGCAGAATAGTATGAACAACCTGTACTGCATTGTGAGAAAATTGGGTTTTCGTCTGTCCAAGTTTCATGTTTCCAAACGGAAAAGGTGGTATGGAATCTATCTGCTTTCTATAACAAATGGTGTACACATGATTTACACATAATGGGTGCATTTAGATTCAACTTTTAACATGTAATTAGTATTGCTTGTTTTAAAAAAGAAATTACAGGTCTTACTTCTTTTTTCTCCACATGACATACAATCCGAGTATTGTCGCCACGATTCCCAATATCCCTAGCAATATGGTTATCAAATATGTTGCATTCGCTTGAAAATAAATAGTATAAGTTTCATTTACTTAATCAAGATGGAAGTCACAAAATCGTATTCACAGAATGACTAATAGATTTTTTTCTTCCAGATATTACCTTTCTCACAACGATTGCCAACGAATAAAATGTCGCAGGTGCACGTATATTTAGCGATTTCGTCAACACATTCGCCATAAATACATGGTGAGCTCACACATTCGTTGATTTCTATTTTTAAAAATAATTTTTAATTAATTGAATTATTACTATAGATGATTTCACTATTACAAGATGACAGGAATTAGGGAATTCATGTGTACACAAGGTGAATATCCACTTTTCTTTTTAACTTAATATTCAATTTTACATTTAATTTATTTACCTGTTTCACAGTTAACTCCTGTATATCCAGGCTGACACTCACAGGTGTACAAGTTCACGTGATCTGTACAGTTTCCGTGAACACATGGTGAACTTTGGCATTCGTTGATGTCTATAAGGCCAAAACAAATGATTTTGATATATTTGAATATTTTTGTATGTAGCTAAAATGTAAAGATTTTTTTTCTGCTATGAGAATTCAAGAGAAAGAAAAGATGAAAAAAAACGACCACTGATCAATTTCATAATTCAAATCACGAACAGGGCAAAACCACGGTCCGCTGGACGTGCCAAATGTGGGGTCAGATACCTTAATTGGCAATCAAGCTATACACTCTTAAATGTGCATGAAATCTCAATCGAACTCATTTAATATTCAAGTAGCCTTAAGAAAAAAAAAATTCCGAAAAGTCAGTACATATAAAATAATTATTGGAATATGTGACATAGATATATAAAATAAATACTTGTAAGCAAACAACAAAGTCGTGAACTTTTAAAATATTGTTTTACAATACATGTAAGCACTCATAGATCTCAAACTCTAAATAATTTTTTTTCAAATAGAATAGTTCTCAGTTTTGATAGAAGAAATGAAAATCTCTAACGGAAATTTTTTTAATGCAACAGACAAAAAGGGTGGAAAAACAAACGAAAAAGTCTTACAAATTAGGATCATTTTTTATAGAAATGAATTATATTGCTCCTTAATATGGTTCGAATATTTTATTCTATACTCTGTGCTTTTCTGATCTGTAACACTAAGTGACGTTGTCTTAAAATATGTTTAAGCCGTCATAAATATTGGTAACAGTAAATGGCCCGCCGTTAAAAAACGTACTTAAGTCTGAGAATTTTCTCACACCCAAAATTCTCAGACTGAGCGGCCTTCATAAAAAAAGTTGAGAAAAATGAAAATTCCTTAAACTCAGTTTTATTCTCATATTCTCAGCTGAATGATTCTCAAGACTTTAGTTGAGTTTTTTTTTGTCGTTGAAAATTCTCAAAGTTTTATAACGGCGGACCCAGGTATTCAATACAATAAAAGGCAATATGTTTGAATCGAGTCCTTTTTATATGACACACCTGTTTGACAGTTAATTCCCGTGTATCCTGGGTCACAAGAACACGTGTATTTATTGACATGGTCAACACAGCTACCATGAATACACGGCGAACTGACACACTCATCTATATCTGAAAATGGAAAAATGAGTTAGTTTAATATCTAGATTATACCTTGATGTTTACACAATTAATTTTTCCAACTTCATAGATAACTCTCATCTGTTTTAGTTTCATTGGAGTATTAAAGTGCTCTAAATTTTAAATAGAATCTTCGTTTACTCATTTCAATAAACGAAATGTATATGTATTTTATTTAGATTTCTTTCGTCTTTATTTCCTATTATGGATTAGAATCTTTAATATTTACGTTCGAAATGTCAAAAACGGACCTAAAAATATTTAACTTTTCAAAAAGGTCTATAGAAAAACCCAAACTATTACCAGCATAACTTCCGTTAGAAGCGAATAGTCTTGCTTAATGGTACTTAACTGTTTTCACAATGGACACCATTGTATCCTGGCATACAAATACAGGTATAACCATTCAGTCTCGGGGAACACGACGCTCCATTCTGACATGGATTGCTTCTACAGTAGTCTATATCTGTAAGGATTTGTTGTTGAGAAGACTGACATGTTATAAAAATGTTTGCACCCTCGCTTAAAATCTTCAGTTTTTCAGATATAGGAAGTCTCTTTGAAGATAAAGACCTTTGAATGATTTTAGTTTCTTTGAGATTTCATAAGGTCTTCAAATCCCTAAACATTTTAAATTATTTTAAATTAGAAAATACATTGTTTGATTTTTTCACATTTATTACTAATTTCATTAAAAACGTATTTTAGGGCAAATTGCTGAAATGTTTGAGATGGCTTAAAATGTGTATGTAGCAGCATATAAATGAACGAAAACAAAAATGTAACACTTTTTTCCTGTATAAACAAGATATAACACATTAAACTAATGGAAAAAACACAATTCTCTCACATTTAGTTATGGTTTTGGATTTATAGAATAGAATAGATAGAGGCTCCTTACTGTACGTAAAAAAGGAAATTTTCTTGATAGATTAAATTATATTACATGTTCTACAATCTGTATCTAGATCATAGCCACTTAAACAACGACAGTTGTATCCTTTGACAGATGAGTCCAATGCGCATGCTCCTCCATTCTGGCAAGGTTGTCCGTAACAAGCATTACCTAATTGAAGTTAAATATAGATTAATCTTTTACATATATTTTTGACATCAAGTAATAAATCAAATAAAGTTGCATGCTTTAATCTATATTTTTACATACTGTAAATTAATTTTTGATTTGTGCGAACTTTATTTTAGCCTAATTATGCGACACGGTGTGCTCGCGAAAATTTCATTCTGTTATATATTACCGGTAGTATTCCTTCAGGTTATAAAAAGCAATAAACACAATTCGTGAAATGTTTAATGAAGAGTAAATGACTACCTCGCGAAAATAAAGTATCGCGAAAAAAAGAGATCAACAGAATAAGAAAGGGCCGGGTCTTAACATTTAAATTTGATAAATAACAGTGCAGAAAATTTATATATATTTATCCTCAACCAATCAGATTCACATTTTGCTGTTTGTCGTTTGATTGTAAATATAATCAATAAATGGGATAAATGGGATAAATGGGATTACAAATGGATATATGTTTTAAAATGGGAAAATACTTACTTCTCTTTACATGTAAAGTATAAACTTTTGCTTGCAGTAAGATTGAACATTTGTATGTTTGTTTATCGTTCCTCTCGAGAGTTTTTCACTCATATAGAGACGCCTCACATGTAAGATTTTTTCAAGGGTTAATCAAGAGATTATTCTGTTTTTGAAGTAAAGATGTTGTTTCATACTTGTACACCCGGTTCTGTAATGTGCTGGACAAGGAGTTGAGAGGTAACAAGTCTGTCCTGAGGTACATGGATTATATAGTCCACAGTAGTGTTCCCTGGAGTTCTCGTTGTGTTGCTTAAAAAATTAATAAAATTTGAGTCTCACTAGTACTTCATCACTTAAAGTATCGCTATCTCTTACTTTTAAAAATTTATATAAAATAAAGCGGTAAGAATAACTAGTTATAATACATGTATTGATCATATCAAAACATTATACTTTGTAACAGAAAAATATCATTTATGCATGATACCTCAATGAAAGTGTAGTGGAAATGAATATAAAATCATAGAGCTAGTCAGACTAAATTAGATAAGTTTTTACTCACCATACAACTGATTTTGTTAGTTTCACAGTAAAGCTCATCTGTGTTACATCTGGAGTCACTACGCCTATATCTAGTTAAGAACTGATTGGCAACATCATTTGATATTTCTCCAGGTACAGTAATAGCATCTTTGTAAAAAAAAATCATTGGGCATAAAACTATTTTATGTAAAAAAAAAAAATGAAGAAGTTTTGCCATATTGCAATTTTATTTAATCTAAAGTAGAATTGCAATATTGTAAAACTTAAACAGGTCGAGATCACTACCTTATATGGAAGGCAATTTTCAACACGTGACGATGTCATCGTCACACCCGTTCTCCAATCAAATGAATGAGTCCAAAAGCATGACAGTCTACTACGTGTTTACGATTCAATGGCGACACGTGGTTTTCGTTGTTGTACTGCAAATTATTAACTCGTCACCGGAAAAGCTGTAGAGCTTCTTTATCACTTTATAAGACCGAAATTGAAAGATTATATTCTAATTACATTGCTCCATGCTCACATTTAATATCGGAGTTGTTTTAGATGAATTATAGTTGCTTCAAATACCATACAAACGCTTTGACGTTTGCATGTACAGTGTACATAAAATTATATTGAGGGGTTATATAATAATTGCACAACTTCTCCTGCTGTCTAAAACCAAAGACCTTTATACTACCTGGTAATACTATGTACACGTATATCACGTGAAAAAACTCAATGTTTTATCGACACGATAGCACAGGTCTACGTCTCTTTAATTTGAACAATGGTTTATGTCGATGTATTATAAGTTGATATAAGGCTTCATAAAGCAAATTTTGTAAATGTGAGCATCGAAATAAAAGATTATACATCATTTTAAATATTTCTTCCACAAATCTCAAAAAAGAATTGAAAACAAGTTTCCAAGGGACAATTCAAGTTGCCCTTTATTTTCAACACATCTTGATACTTGTAGTAGTCCACAATGCAGTGCGGCTCATTCAGTAGTAGGTGGTGTAAACAGATAGCTAATTTACATGCAAATTTATGCTGACGTCAGAAAATCTAGTGGTCTCGACCTGTTAAAGTGAACGCTATAACTAAACTGCTAGGATTTTTTTCCTTTTCCAATAACCATGTAACATGTAAGAATTGATAAACAGGATAATGTACGTTTATACAGAAAAACATTTCCGCCTTGAAAATCTCTGAAAAAATATAAAGATTTTAATGCCTTCAACTTACCAAGGAAGACACAATAGGTTAAGAAAAGTACACTTGCTGTTGGAATCAAGTAAATGGTTGTCATTTTAAACCTAGTGATTTGAACGTACTACAGGTGTTTGAGAGTTTGCAATTTACTTTCCTTTTATATGTGCTGATAGGTAATACTTGAAAAGGTAAACTGACCAATCAGAGCTCAATGACAAAAAAAAAGACTCAGTGGTGTAGATAATACAAAAAAAACTACAGAAATAGAAGAGAAAAAAAACCAAGCTCGAACAAATTAATGTGAGCATCACAATAAGACGGATTATATCAATTAAATTTTGTTAACCCATTTTTCTTTTAAGAAAAAAAATTGCATAGGCTTTCGTTGTATTTTATGTGAAATAAATCAAAAATTAAAATGAGGAAATGTAAAAATTCAAATTCAAAACAATATCAATAAATCAATTGAATAATTTTTATGCAAACAAAAGATTAAAATGATTAACTATTCATTTGGTTCACTAACCAGTAAATATTCTTCAATTCTTCGAAGAATGTTTTTTGAATCTCTCCTCGAACAATTTAATTCGAGAACAATTTAATTGGATAAAGATAAAAAAATTGTGTACATTCCTTACCATTAGTAATTGATTTTGAAGATGTGCTTTTAACAGTATGAGAAAACACTCTTACATGTACATGTACATGTAGCAGCTTATAACAACTTAAATTATTCATACTCCAAACAACACAAATCAGAAGCAAAACAAACATGGACGTATAAAACATCGTAGTCGGATCAGGTGCCTGAAAAAGAAAGCATTCCCTGTTAATAGATTTCGTCGTTTTAAGAAAAATGTTCGCACATACAGCATGCTCGTGAGCATTGAGTCAATTGGGTGATATACATTACATTTGCAGGTGATAAAGAATATTGCTACATAAGTAAAGGAAGTAGACGATAGAAAAAATGATCGATTGTATGTTGTTTTCGTGAATTTTTCACTCATCACTCACTCACAAGACGTCACCATATACCGGTGAAGAGCTTCAAAGTTTGACCTTTATTCGGCACACAGGGTCATTGAGCAGCTCGGGTTCTTTATCGTGCCAACGCCTGCCGTGACACCGGACCTCGGTTTTTAAGGTCTCATCCGAAGGACCCGCAACTTTCACTTTAAGTTCCGAACGCATGGCGAAGGAAGAGTTGCTACCCATTTTTTATAGACTTGGGTCAGTCGCAGCCGAGATTCGAACTCACGAAACGAGCTCTGTGGCGACTGAGCTACTGTGAACGGTCTAGAAAAATGTTATTATGTTATTCTTTAAGCTTTTTCAAGTACAATATCCGAAATATGAAACATATGTTAGACACTTTATTTCAAGCTCACTTATATATAAATTGACTTTACATATGAATAAAAATGACCATTGTTATCTGGTAATACTTCGTCAATAATCATTTTTTCCGAGTTGAAGGCCACAGCTGCATACTGTGCATTTTGAATTAGTCATATCTTAGAAAATCCGATGTTTTCGAAAAGACAAGATACCTGATTTGGAAGTCTCTGTGAACAATGCAAAAGTGCATTGTGAAAAACATGTTGTCATAAATTGTCACAAAATAAATATTTATTCTAAGTTATGGGACTCACAAAGGTCACAGGAAACACACAAAATATGCCACTTTTCTTATTTTTATGCAAATTTACATCTACTGTAAATCATTTCTTATTCGCGAGAATTTTATTTTCGTGTAATAACGCGAGACAGTGTGTTCGCGAAAATTAAGTTCTCGCGTATAATAGTATTCCTTAAGGTTATTTAGAGCAATAACCACAATTTGAGAATATTTTGTCTCGCTAATCAAGAGTCAATAAATATCTCGCGAAAATAAGGTGTCGCGAAAATTTAGTGATCTTCAGTATTTCAAAGCACATTTTGCTTTAAAAAAAACCCAAATATTACAAGTTTGCCTATGAAACGAAAGTATTTTTTTTCATGTACTAGTATAAGATACATTTTGCTTATAAAAATCTCAGACAAATCTGTGCTGTGCTTGATGTTTCTCGAAGTGAAAAGTTTGTAAGACTTAAGAAAATTAAGGAAATTTAGTAAAATGTCCTACTTTGACTCTCTCTCTTGTTGACTTTATTCATGGTTTAAAAGAAAATTAATGCTGGTTTTAAAACAAATTCATTTTAAGTTCTAAACTGCAAACTATCACAATTTTAACTGTGTTTTGATTTTTGCATCACACAAGCGGAGAAAATTCGACCGTTACCTTTCTTTGTACTTTATAAGAAACGACAAACTAACGGGTCCTCAAGATACTAAAATGCATACGCAGGGTAGTATTAAGCTGGATGTATAGATTAAAAAAAAGCATATTTTAAAATAAGACATTTGAATAGCAAAACAAAAATACGAGATTAAATGATTTTCTATGCATTCAATACATTACTTTTATTATTTTCAAATTAATATCTGTAATTAAGACATTAACTAAAAGCTATCTACCCTCACTCACATTTCAAGTCAGTTATTAGTAGCCAGTTACTTGTAGCTTACTTTACGTATTTATCGTAGCCAGTTACTAGTAACCAGTTTCCTTTGCAAAGTACATTACTAAATAAAAATGCTTTGGATATCATTATTTCGAATAAATAACTAAATATATGATTGTACAGTGATGATAAAACGTAAATACTAACATCGCAAAACCTCATTTTTGAAATTTCAAGTAAAAAATCAACGCCTAAGAGCACTATAACAAGCATGGAAGTGCACAAATACGCCCCACAACCCCAAACCCCCCTTAAAACACATTTATGGAATTATAATGGTTTAAAATTGATATTTGAACAAATAGTGCATGTCATAGAAGGAAGAGAAAACGAAAAATGTCTTTTCCCTTGGAACTCAGTTCAAATAACATGCAATGTACATATTAAACATGTTCTCAAGCTTATTTGTTTTGAATATATTTGACGAAGTATTCTTCCTTATTCGATCTATCCAATCCGTTTAAGTTTAGTTTTGAAGACCAAAGTTAAATGCCTTGACTTTTTTTCAAAAGATTAACAAATATCGACAACACGTCAAATGCATACACTTGTTCCTTATCTCTCCTTAGGGTCCATTGAAAATTTTTCTATTTTAGAGCATTGACGATAAAGGAAGTTCATTGTAACTGTAATTTTCAACAGAAACCTGTCTATCAGTTGAAAACGAATAACGTTTTAATTATTTTTCCAAAATGAGGTAAAATTTGTTAATTCTAGGATTAACCTTAAGATTTCGCTACTTTTTAACCTTATTGTTCCTCTTATAATAAATGTGAAAACAGTCCTATTGATTATGTTTTATTATCAATACCTTAACAATAACAAGAACTAATAGTGAGAACTTTATTAAACTAAATAACACTACTTATTTGCTTTCTATATAAAGGTGAAAATAATTGCAGATTTTAGAAAATTCCCTAAATTTAATTTGCATTTTGTATAAAATATTCTAATTTTTTAAAACATTTTTTTTAATATGATGTCTAGTTGCCGTCAAAAGACAGATATACAAGTATTCTGCCTCAAAATATCCTCTTCGTCATAGTTGGTTAACCAGGAAATATCCAACAATAATTCTTTCATTTACAAACACTAAATGTTTATACTCCTAATTAACCCTCACCCGTGTCACCCTGGTTTAAAATGGAGATTTCAAAACCCTAACGTACATCTTCAGAATACCAAAAACAATTTTTAAGTGCACAAATGTATCTGCCACCTTGAAAAGTACAAGAAGGGTTCAGGAGCCATGTTTTTAAATGGAGAGGGAGATAAGAACTATAAAAATATCGTACGTTTACCGGGCTTTTTAACGATTGTAATATTTTCAATGCCAGGAAAAGACAGAACCATGCAGTGTAATATACAAATATGGACTCAATGTAGGTCAATATGCATTTTATAATGACCCAGGATGACAGATATTGACCGAAGATACATGTAGTATATCGACCGAGGGCGCTAGCCCGAGGTCGATATACTTCATGTATCTTCGGTCAATATCTGTCATCCTGGGTCATTATAAAATGCATATTGACCGTGCATTGAGTCCATATTTATTATATTATATAAATAATAATTTCCCAAATTTATTAGTGCAATGAATATCATCCTATTATTTACAGAGATAGTATTATCCATAAATAAGATGAATGTAAATGTTTCAGAATTCAATGAATATTAATCAGAGGAAATTGTTTCGGCAATAAATTTCCCATATCATAATAATGACGCAAGATATCTATCTCCGAATAACACATCTAGTACCCCCTTCCCCAGATTGAGAATCGCTCTCGTTTACACTTGCAGACGAAATGCACTGACAAAATATAAATACCTATGTCTTCTAAGAATAGATACAATCTTACATAGCATGCTTGTCTATATTTTCTTTAGTCTCCGTAATCGCGTAAACAGCGTCAAAACTCTGCTCGCCGAGTGGAAAGGTCGAACTCAACTATGAAATGGTATGTGCTAATTATTCCCGAAAAATATTCACAAATATCCTAGTAATTGTTTTGTATTATCAGTCTCAGAGTTCTTCAGTATATGTTTTAAATTTTCCTCACCTACAACTTGCGAACTTCCATGTTTGTCTAAAGCGAAAGTGAAAACGAGGCAGCTCGTGCGAGTCATTATTCGCTTTCAGCGGTCGTTATTAAAAAATAAGTACTTCGTATTGACCAATCAGATTACCGGATTTCACAAAGTTATATAATATAGACGAATAAGGACCCCTTCTAATAATGATCGGGGGAGTATTTTTCAACGACAAATAAATGACCCCTAGTTCGTAGAAAAAATCATTTGCTTAGCAAAAGAGCCCCAGGGGTCATTATTTTTTATGTGAGTCTTATATGAAATTGACCCCCGTTGACAATTGACCCCATTATAGTAATACAAAATCTACAAGTTTGAATTGATGCAAATCACCAAATCGGCCGAAAAAATATATCATTTTAGCATTTTAAAGAATTTTCACAACGAATCCATAGGATTTAAAAAAAAAAAACTTGTACCATCCATGCATGGTATATATCTTTATTCAATTTCAATATGACCATGCGAAGAAAATAAATTCGTACGTGTTTATAAGATAGGACATCCTTTCAAACCATAGGTCCTTATTTAACACGTTGCAAGTGGTCCAACGTCAGCGTGTTAGCTCAGGTCCATGGCTTGTTAGGATGAAGATAGCGTCAAATCATCATAGAATTATTGAATTAAAAACTAGTGCTATAAGTATAAAAAAGCCTTATTTCGAATGTATAAATGCTGACAAAAAAAGGACCTGCAACATGCAGATGTCGTGGATCTCTGTCATGTTATGTGACAATGCCAATGTTCTATCAAAATAGAATAAAGCAATTGTAGTGTCATTTGAAATTGTAATAATCAATGTTTTCAAAACAATGTTTACTAAATTCATTTTCTTAAAAAAAAACTTCGAAGGATATGGAGATAATGAACAGTATTTAATATCAAAGTCCATAAAACAATACAAAATAGGAGCAGAGCAAACATGGACCTCCGAAACATCAGTGATGGGATCAGGTGGCATGGAGGAGTGAGCATCCCCTGCTGACCGGTCACACCCGCTGAGTGCTCATTGTCATGAGCATGAAATAACGGAAAAATCCGTTGTCAATTCAGTGTATAAATAATAGACTAACAATTGTTATGAAAAACGTCAGCATTGACTCAATGATAAATTGTATTTGCTAACAAGGTCATTGTATCGACCATAGAACTTACGAAATGATGACTTAAAACGAGACTGCTGATATTCTTGTTTCATAAACTTGCTTGTTAATAATTTACCTCGTTTCTCTTGCGTATCGAATCAACTGAGATATATACACTCCGTATGCAAGTGATGAAGGTATTTTGCTTTATAAGTAAGGGAAGTTGACGATAGAAAAGTTAAAGTCGTCACGTTTATTATATAACTTGGTTGTTAGTTTACCATTAACGTCTTATTCAATATCCAAGTATGAAACAGATGTGTCAGACTCTCAGTCTGTGGTATCTTTTATCTCAATCAAGCTCTCCTGAATACATAGTATCGAGGTAGGAATGGAAATTACCATTGTTAATTGACAATACGTCGTCGATATATCTGAAGGTCGAGTTGAATGCCACAGCAAGTTTTTCTTCTTTTCACGTATAGGATTTTGCATAAATTCTGCTTCATATGAATACAAAAATAGGTCTGCTTATAACCGAGCACAATTGGTTCCCATGGGAATTCCATTAGATTGTTGGAAGACCTGGTCTCCAAAAACCGCATTGATATTGTCAATCAGAAACTCAAGCATATCTTGATGTCAACTTCAGAGTACTTGTGTGTGCAATCAGAATATTTTTTAACAAAATAATTTTGCAAATGAACAATGACCAGGTAAGTAAATTTACGAGTTCCATTTTTATTGAAAACGCAGCTGTCAATGATATCAAAAAGCCTGGATTTTAATTTATCGTGGGGAATGGTTGTGTATAAAGTGGAAAAGTCGCAAGTTTTTAAGCTGTTGATTTTGGTAAAATCTTGTTCAAGGACAAATTTCAAATTGTCCGAAAGTTCTTTTGAATTTCTTAGTTTCCACATCTGATTCACACCACTTCTTGAATATATAGTTGCACAGTACTCAAATTTTTCCTTCACTACTGCCAATATCTTAGAGAGGATTAACGAAAGAGGCTTGGTTGAACATTTACTGGGACCCGCAATGTATCTTTGTTTGTAAGGATTCTTATGAAGTTTCGGAATCCAATATATATATATAAGGTAGTTCATATTCATTTTGGCTCTGTGGAATATCTAAAATATTCAAAACTGACTTATGATTTTGAAGAATTTCTTCCTTACAAAGGGAAGTATGAGTAAAAGTAGGATTACCACTTTTAGAATTAAATCCAAGTTCTTCTAGAATACAATTCATATAATGAGCCTTACTAAAGAAGACAATGTTGTTACCTGCTTTGTTGGCAGGGACCAGTACGTAATGATCATGTAATCTATCTAATTCTTTTTTCACTTCTGGTTTTTTTTTTAATTTTTTTTAACTTTTTAATTACAAATTTTTTTTTACATGACCTGGGTATCGAGTATTTGAAACATTATCCTCCATTGTTTTCATGATCATCTTCACCATATAACTATAATCCTGCTGGACACGTTATTACAGGTGACGAAAATATAGTTTATAATGTAGACCTTAAATTACTTATTTCAATAGGTCCTAAATATATGGAAACCCGACCATTTAACTGGCGTCGGAATTTCAAAAAATATTATGGATACTGTTGAAAATTACGCCAGGCGATAGGTCAGATATGAAAAAGAAGACATTGACACTTTGTCAGAATGGATTACATATATATCAGATCCATATTAAAAAGGCGTATTAAAAGATGGGACCAATACGGAAACTATCTATCCTTCTGTATTTAATAATCCAGAAGCGAAAAAAACTAATAAAATTACATGATCAGTACATCCTGGTCCCTGACAAAGCATATACATATAACGACATTGTCTTCGTTTGTAAGGCTCATGATATAAATTGTATTTAAGTAAAATTTGGATTTAATTCTACAAGTGGTTATCCAATTTATAGTCATAGTTCCCTTTCGAAGGAAGGATATCTTCAAAAACATGTAAGTTCTGAAACTTTTTAATATCCCAAAAAACCAAAATGAAATTGAACTACCATATACATATTAGATTCCAAGACTTCATAAAAAATCCCTACAAACATAGATACATAGCGGGTTCCAGTAAATGTTCAACCCAGCCTCTTTCTTTACTAATCACTAATTAGATATTGACAATAGTGAAGGAGAAACTTCAAGAGTATTGTGCAACAATATACTCTAGAAGTGGTGTAAATAAGATGTGGATACTTAAAAATTCCAAGAAACTTGTGAACAATTTGAAATCGCAAGAGCCTACCAAAATCAACAGCTTAAAAACACAACCATTCTCCACGATAAATTAAAGTCCAGGCTTTTTTTTATATCATTGACAGCTGCATTTTTAATAAAAATGGAACTCGTTAATTTACTTACCTTTTCATTGGTCATATGCAAAATTATCTTATTTATATAGAAATATGGGATATGGACTAGAAATACGAAACTAAGCTCAAAACTCACTCTACCGGTATTTCACCAGAAAAGCGGGGTGGGTTCATAGGATGAATCGTAGCTTGAAAACGAGGTGGTTGAGCCATTATCTCTTGCTGTTCATTTGTATGTACAAATGTGATTCTGCGATTTGTGTGGTAGCTTAGGTCATGAGCACGGGCCTGGAAGCAGTTGCGGCTGCTGCAAAATAGTGAAAATAGGCTTGATTCACATGAAATTTTGAGATTGTCCCTGTGCCATCTTGAGGGCTCATTGTGTAAGTTGTACATGTTTTATTCCTAAAAGTTTCAAATTCCTCAAGGGACTACATCATACTATTATAACATGTAGAGGGAATTAAAATTTTTTCAATGCACAGGTTAAAAGCAGCTCAATATTAAGTAAACCGTCAGTCAAACGTTTTGATTGCAAAAAAACTATCCTCTTCCACCTCGTATTATTTCATTGCCTTAGATGACCGGTCACTCCAGGCGTGTGCTACTTGTCATGTTTGGGAAATAACGGAGAAAAAAAACGTTGTAAATCGGTGTATAAATAATGGACTTTAATGATAAATTGTATTTTTTTCTGACAAGGTCATTGTATCGACCATAGAACTTTAGATACAACCTAAAATAATTTCTATAAAGTAAATTAAAGAGTAAAACTAATACAAGAACAAATTTCTTTAAAATTCCCTTTGAGGTTGTCCCTGTTACGTAGTTGCAGTTCAATCCTTTCCAATCCCCGTAATCAACAGTTTATTTCCATGAAATAAACGGCAGGTCGTGTCTCACACTCCTTGACATGCATTGATTATTTCTTATGGCCTTGGGTAACAATGTATATGTACTTATGATATTTCGTTTGTATAAAATGAATTGAATAATTTTCTACTGGAAAGATAAATGTATATTTATTGTTTTCGAGAAACTTGATTCTTGTAGTTCGCAGCATTGTTAAGGCTTGAATAAGGGGGCGGGGCCTAATTTATACGGGAAAAGTTTACTGTGACGTCACACAAAAATATGACTTTTCTCTATTTCTCATTATACCTGAAAATGAAATAGTTTGCAACTTCTAACTGTATTAGCATAATAAACAACAATAAAACTTATCAATGCATTTAAAAAACTTGCTAGTTAAATCCCATGTAGCTGGTTATAAACAAAGCACTGATCGCGATGAACTTGTAAACATGACGTCATTTTGGTAAAGATGACGTATTTCATGTGCTGTGAGAGGCAGATTGAGGAATTTTTTAACAATGACAAATGTGTTTTATTATTAAGCGGAATACTATTTACGGGTTTTAAATAGTCGATAAATACCAATGCATATCCTTTGTTTAGTGCGATTATTGATTAACTATCAAGAGAATGTATTTTATTACTTTAGGTCTATGCTTAGGTCGTGTTTTTATGTACAGAATACGTATATTTACATCGAGATGCCTCATAAGATCGCACTTTCGCAAGGGCATACACTTCATAGATCTTAACCACTTTTTGAATATAGATAAAGAATATTTTTTTTAACTTGAAAAGTGCTGCTGCTTTCTTTAACCCTCTTACTGCCAGAACTGTGTCTAATTTGTGCAGTTGATACGCCAGAAACTACTTTTGGATTTAAACTTTTCAATAATAAACCAATTTCTACTTTTCCTAGCCACAGTGCTGAGGTGAGCGATGTGGCCCATGGGCCTCTTGTTCTATTTGCTTCATGATATATTATCAGCAATTTTTAACAATTTTGCAACAGCACATTTTTCCACTGTTAATATAAAGGTCGTCGTCTGGATGTTTCCATCTGTTTCGAAAAAAATGCAACTTTACTGAATTCTGCCAAGTGTATTTTAATTCACAAATTTAATAAGTAGATAATTATCAACTGACTTTAGTAAAATCGATAGGCTGAATCTTTCCAGAAAAAATTAAAGTGAGTAAATGAGATATATACCGGTACTGTCCTTTATCGGTCTACAATGGCTAACTTTTAAAAGCAACTTGTAATGGGTCTGATTTTATTTACTATGTAAGATTTATTCTATTCTTTGATGTAATGAAACTTATGAAGATAACGAATAGTATTCGAGATCAAAAGTCCATAGAACAATACAAAATAGGCACAGAGCAAACATGGGGCTCCAAAACATCGTCGGCAGGGGATCAGGTGCCATGGAGAAGTGCGCATCCCCTGCCGACGGGTCACGCCGCCCTGTATCCATTCTTAAGTCATCATATTTCTTTTTATGCTGCCTACAATTCAAATGTCACGTAAATTAGGATATTTTTAAAAGATAATTTTACTAATTGTTACAAACTTCGTTTTGATGACAATGCAAGCTTAACATATTTGGTGTCCAGCTAGGAATCATGGAAAAAGGCAAATTGCCATAAATATCAATATTGCGAAAAACAATTATAGAGAGTTTCAGAAATTTCCGGCACAGAAAGAAAGTTGAACAATTATTTTGATAAAGCTCTTTGTTATACATAATCCGAAATTTGATTGTTCTCGTTGCTGTTTGCAGGTTGATTTGATTGTCCCGACAGTCGTGCAGGGGGTTTCAGTACAAGGGTGGATATCGGGAAAGGAGACAAAATATACCCAATCATTCCAAGTGTCTTATGGTGTTAAAAGAGAAGCAATAAATCGCTATGAAGATTCCCCCGGAGTAATAAAAGTAAACATGCTAACTTTAAGAGAAATAATTGATTTCTCAAGGTTACTGTAAATAAATGGTACAAAAAATTTAACTTCTCTAGATCATCGGTGAGTAAAAGGCAGTCTTTTGATTTAATGAATTTATGTTTTTCTCGAGTTTGTTTCATTATTTTTTTCCAGACTTTTCTTATTGATAATACGGTAGCAGCTACTACACCACAGACGTTTATGTTTCATAAGGATATCCTGGCAAGATACATCAGAATACACCCATCCGTAGCAGACGGCCAACAAGCGTGTCTGAAGGCAGAAATCATAGGCTGCCAGAAACAATGTAAAGATCTACAAGTAACTTGTTTAAATGACATCTGCAAAATTATTGGGAGCGGTCCCTCACCAGCGCCGTGTCCTCGTTACTTTGGATATGCATCATAATATAAAGTGAATCCTTATTAATTTCTTGCAAATCGTCATAAAAATCTTGGATCCACGTGCATCGAGAAGGATGTGAAATAAAAGAACGATAACTCTACATTGTTTATAGATCTTTAATAGAAAAAAATACTGTAAAAAAAATTAGCGACGCCATCAGACTGTGTCGAAAATGGCTACCATTGTTGTTGCTGTAGATGGAAGTAAATTTGCCGAGAATGCATTTAGATGTAAGTACAGTTCTTCTTTTCTTTTGGCTGTGCCTTCTTTTTAGATTATTTAGAAAGGATACAATTTGCACGTCTCGAAACTTCCATTGGTTTATTTACATCCGTGACTTGTAGGCCTAATACGTGTTATTTCCCTCTATGTACACAATGAAATATCTCATTCAAGACTGCTAAATGAATTTATAATATATATAATTTACTTGGGGAATATGTTAGGTGTAAAATGTCAAAATGGTCAAGAACAGCGAATTGCGTAGTTCAAGTTTAGGCAATAATTAAGAAAGAGAGATTCATTTTGAACAAGTTGACTTACCCGTAGTTGGAAAAACCGTTCGAATTAAACTTATTCAATGGGTTTATTTTTACATAAAGTGCACTCTGTTCTTTCTTGGTAATTTCTTGGTGATTAATATTTACAATAGTGTTGAATGTGCAGTCATGATCTTATATGCAAATGTATACTTATTACAATAAGAGCATTTAAAAACTTTTATTTTGAATTCAAGAGTAATGCTATCTTACTTGTTTCAAAATGTACAATACAAAGATGTATTTTTATTCAAGCTGAATTATGACTATATCTACCTCAAAATAGAACATTTGAGTATCGACATGAATATTAATATTTAAACACGGTATATTTTTCCTAATCTGTACATGAATTTTTAATTGTGAGTTTCTTGAAGAAGTCATGCAGCAGAACATTTAGAAATTTTAAAATTAAAATTAAAATTTTCTTTATGATAATAAAATCGAAAAAAAAAATCATCCCCGTTTTCTCTTTTTTCAGGGTACGCAGCCCATCTCCATAAACCTACGAACAAAGTAATTTTACTTTACGCCATGGAAAACATTTTGCTTCCCGAGATGGTGAAAAATTCAACATTCCCTACTACAATGAGTAATTATTTCTTCTTATAGATTAATGTTGTTGTGCACGCTTTGTAAATTATTCCCAATGGCACCAAGTCTAGAGCAATGGTAAGCAATTCCTTCAGCTTGAAGCAATTGCCTTTACTACGGAGACTAGAATCGCCTGTTTACTCTTGTGTTAGTTGTGCAGGAATTGATTTTCTGTTCCAAAACAAAGTCTACATACTTTTGAAAGCAGCGCATAAAATACATTGATTGATGATAAACAGAACAAAAAGTTTGATACAGGCTCAACGAGAAATATGTGCACAATGCATTGTTTACTTATTAGCCTTTTTAAGTGTTCATAAGGTTTTTGAAGATTGATGCATAAGAAAGATTTTGAAACTCGTACTTTTTGCAGATTGTTCTTATAGAATTATATACTGTCACACTGTATGATATGCATAAATTGAAAATTAAGTGGCTTCTATGATATTTTATTACCGTCTTCCTATCTTTTGTGATTGGTAGAAATTGCATGATGAGAAAATTTTCAATTATTTCAATGGTTGAAATGCTGTTCAAGGCAAGGGAGATAACTTTCTGATGATCTAATTTTCGTACGACTTAACAATTTTGCAAGATTTTCAATCTTTAAAAACATTGGCAAAACGAACAACAAAATCAGCAGTGATTAAATTATTAATAACATGATATTTTTTATAGCAATATAACTTAAAAGGTATTTTTAATTTCATTGTAAATAAATTTGATTTTTATTGCTTGCAGGCTTTAAAATTTGTTATTATTCTTTTCCCCGGAGATGACCGAGCGACAATCGTGGTTGGGCTAATGCCAGTGAAAAGCTAATGTAGCAATACAAAATCTCAAGAAATTCAAAAGAATTATACGGCCTGATAGCTATAGGTGTATATCAGTTTACTGTTTAAGGTTGTTGCTAAAGACGGTAAGCTTTTTTAAAAAGCTCTACTTGTTTTAAATTCCACTCTTTCATATGATCAGGTCCCGGAAGAATACAAGAACTCCAAAAAGAGGCTGAGGAAAAGGCTGCAAAACTAAAAGAAAAGTACGCAGTAATGGCCGCTGGTCTTGGGGTAAATAATCGGTTATCTTGTCTCGCCATAATGACGCCATTTCATTAATTTTAAAGGAATAGAAAAAAAGAAATTAATTGTAACAACTTATTGTAGCGCAATTCATGTATTCCCATATTTAGTTCAACATGTCACAAAACTTGTCTACTCAAGAATAATCAGGCCATATACATGTAGGTGTTTGTCAATTTACTATTTAAGGTTCAAGGTTTGTTGCTTAAAACAATAATTTATTTTTACTTAGAAAATAAGAAAATTATTACTTGTACAATTTACTAAAACATGATGGTCATGTTAAAATGTTGGTTGGGTATGCAGGAGCCTATATTTACACTCAATAAACAGAATCTTGAAGTCCAATCTAGTGAATTTTCTTCTTTAAGAAGGCAATATTAATTATGTATGGTTGTACATGTATAAATTTAGTGGCAACATTTTAAAAAAAAGTTTGTCATTAATGAAAGGAAGCTTTTGTTAACATAAAAAATGTGTTATATTTACTTCATTGCACAGTTCAGTGAAATGAAACGGAAACAAAATAGACATAAGTTTTTTTTGCATGCACTAAATGCTCGCACTACCTGCCGCTATAGACTAGTAGACAGGGACTTACTAGGAATTGTGAGTCATGTTCAGTTTTAGGAAGTAATAAAAAAGAGTACAAATTTTTGTTTCCTCGTTATCATTTTCAAATATAAAATCATCTCCCTTCTTAATCACAAATTGTGTATTTCATAAATTTACAAAGCAGTGAAAAAGATCTCCAAAAAAAATTTACACTTTATTGCACTTAGGTACTGATTAGATTTATCGAATTTTCTATTATTTAAAACAGATCGATGCTGAAATCCGAATCGAACATGTTAACAGTAAACCAGAATATGCCATTGTGGACGTAGCTAGCAAAGAAAATGCAACCTGCATAGTCACCGGAAGTAGAGGAATGGGTCTAATAAGAAGAACCATTCTAGGTAGCACGAGTGATTTCATTCTTCATCATTCAAGCTGTCCCGTTGTCGTGTGTAAGATGGACGATTAAACAAGGAGGTTCCCCTTATCGCCTCCTTCGCCGCTCGTAAAAATCAAAAGTTTCATTGTTTAAGCACAACTTATATCATGTGTTCAATAAGGCATTACGTTTGGTTTTTCAAGATTTTGCATATCATGCTTAAAAGCTATTCCTTTCACTGAACAGAGAGACTGTTCATTATGTACATCTCAAGTAATTCATTTGTTGCACACGCATTCTGTGTTTATCTTATCTTCTTTATAATGAGTTAACGTGTAAAAATTCATTATTGTTATCCAGGGTACTTCAATCTTGTTAGACGTACTAAAATCTTATGCTGCAATGTATGTTGTGTAACGGTTAAACAAATAAAGTATTGAGAATTCGTATTTTGTATATCTTTTGTTCATTTTTTTTTCATTTCATTTCTTCTCTCAAAAAACCATATACATTATACAAGAGGTACAAATTTACAAAAAAATACGGACGAGCAGAAAATACAGGAGGACAGTGTCAAAATTTTTGTAATAAAATATACACAATTTTCGTAAAAATGCTGGATCTGTACTTGTCATCAAACAGAATTTTCTTATATTTGGATGTACATTGTATATTTCTGCAACAACAAATCTTTTCGGATACTATATATTTTAAGATCGAATAAGAAAACTTTAAAGGAGCTTGATAACGAATATCTGAAACATAATCCTTCATTGTGTTCATGTTCTTCTTCACTCAATAACTATAGTCCTACTGGACACTTTATTACTGGTAACATAAATAAAGCTAATAATGAGGACATTACATGTAGATCACTAGTAAATTAAATTAAAAGGTCCTAAATATAGGGAACCCCGATCCATCAACTATCGTCGTAATTTCATTAATATTTTGGATTCTGTCGATGATTATACCCAGCAATGGGCCAGATATGAAAAAGAAAACGTTAATACTTTATCAGATTTGATTTTTGATTTTAAAATCAACGTTATCTCCATATGATTCATATATCAGATCTATGTAACAATCGTGTATTAAAAGAGTGAGGGGCAATTTGAAAATCATCTATCCTTCTGTATTCAATAATCCAGAGGTGAAAACAGAATTAAATAGATTAAATGATCAATGCGTACTGATCCCTGCTGATAAAGCAGGTAACAACATTGCCTTCGTTTGTAGGGCTCATCATAAAAACTGTATTTTTGAAGAATTTGGATTTAATTCTGCAGATTTTAATCCAACTTGTACTCATTAATAGTTCTCTTCCTAATTAAGAAATTCTTAAAAATCACATGTCATATTTTATTTTTTCTAATATTCCAAACAACCTAAATGAGTTTGAATTGCCATATCTATATTGGATTCCAAAACTTCATAAACATCCTAACAAACAAAGATTCATAGCGGGTTCCAATAAATTATCAACCAAGCCTTGTTACAACGCACTTTGAAAAATTATGCACTTTGAAAAAAATTTTCAAAGTGCGTTAAAATTTGGGACCAAGCTAACGCACTTTGAAAAAAATCTTTTTTTTTTCAAAGTGCGTTAATATCGACCATATTAACGCACTTTGAAAAAAAATGTAAAGATTGAACAATATTCCTTCAAATAATCGGTATGATAAATACATGTAACAGATCCTGGTTTGATAACTTTTTATGATAAAGTCACTGTAGGACCTGAGTTTTGGGAAAATTGAAGGGTCTTGAAAAAAAGAGTGACGATTGTTTAAGTTCATTAATTCGTTTCCCCCCTTTTTTTTAATTCTAGTCTTTGATAAGTAGATGTAAAGGTGTATAGGGGGCACTAACAGAGGACAGCTTCAAGCAACTTAGCATTTATCATGATAAAAGGGGCCAATTTGATTGTTCAAAACTATGAAAATTCTTTCACTCTCATACGTTTTACTGTACTTTAAAATTTCTAGTTTTCATCTGTTTTAATTAACTCATTTATTATTGATTGTTTACAACGTCATACCAGTTAGGTAAATACATAATTATATGAATGCTTTGAGTATAGCATAGACATCGAGGCTGGGCGAAGGGCCATGGGAGGGGATGGGGGGCTAAGCCCCCACCTATTTTGGAAAGATATATACATCGTATAAGCATTGAAAATGCAGTGTAGTGTACCATTTTTAGGTTTATTGCTCCCCTCCCCCGTTTTTTACCGACACCTATGTATCGGAAAGATAAAGATTTGGACTGAGGGATCTTATACCCGTCTTCTCCTCTTTTCGACGGGAGTAAATCAATTCATTTTTGAGGTAAGGGTTAGGCTTAGTTTTTTAAAAGATAAATAACAAATAAAATCTTTCCATGACTAAAATAAGATTTTTTTTTCAAAGTGCGTTAAGTGTCACCATGGTAAAATATATTGATGTAGACTCTTAACGCACTTTGAAAAAAAATTTCAAAGTGCGTTTAGTTGGTCCCTAATTTAACGCACTTTGAAAAATTTTTTCAAAGTGCGTTGATTTTGTCCCAATTTTTACGCACTTTGAAAAAATTTTTCAAAGTGCGTAATTTTTTCAAAGTGCGTTGCCACAAAGCCTCTTTCTTAACTCCTCACTAAGATATAAACACCATGCAGTGAAGGAGAAACTTCAAGAGTACTGTGCAACATATATACTTTAAAAGTCCAAGGAACTTTTGGAAAATTTGAAATCACAAAATTTTAACAAAATCAGAAGCCTAAAAACCTATGACTTGTTAACTTTCTACGAAACCATTTCCCACGATAAATCAAAGTATAGGCAATTCTTGATATTATCGACAGCTGCTTTTCAATAAAACTGGATTAACTCACCTTGCCACTGCATTTCGTTTAAAAAGAACAAATTCTGATTGTATACACAAATACCCTGAAGTTGTCATTTAAAAGATGCTTGCGTTTCTGATTTACAATATCTTTGAAACATTTTGAGATATCGAACAGTATTCAAGATAAAAAAACATAAAACAATACAAAATAGGAGCAGAGCAAATTTGAACCTCCAAAACATCAGAGGTGGGACCAGGTACCATGGAGGAGTGAGCATCCCCTGCCTACCAGTCACACCCCGTGTGCTTCTTGTCATGATTGAGAAACTTGTAGTGGCCTCCAACTCTACATTTAGATAAATTGATGACGTATTGTCAATATTATTATAATGATTTTTTCCATTCTTATGTCGATACGATACATTCCGGTGAGCTTGAGATAAATGATACCACAGCGTCTGACACATCTGTTACATTCTTGTATATGTTACTTCAATAATACGTTAATGATACTCTTAAAACTAAACTCTATAATAAACGTGGTGACTTTACCCTTTCAATCGTCAACTTTCCATACTTATGCCGCAATATACCGTCATCACCTGCATATATATGGATTGTATATATCTCTCAGCTGATACGATACCGACACAAAACAGGATGCTTTACGTATGAACAATTTCTAAAACGGGGTTAATCATTGACAAACAAGTAGATGAAACAAGAATATCAGCATTCTCGTTTAAAGTCATCATTTTTTAACTTCTTTGGTTACTATTATACGTATATATGCTGTGGATTAGAAACTCGAATTGTTATAATATTAACTTTGAAGTATCTTTTGAAAAATAAGTTATCTATGTAGATAAAACTCTTTTTAAAAAGCATGTTAATTGGACTTAATATAGAGAAAATTGGTCGAATAGAAAGTTAAATCGCCGTGCCTTTTGCATACTATTTTTCTAACTAAAATTTTGTGATTTAAAAATTTTTCAAAAATTTCCTTGCAGATTTAAGGTATCTACATCTAATTAACACGGTTTCACGAATATACATAGTGTTGTACATGTACAAAAGTATACAGTACATTCTTGAAGTTTCTCCCTCATAGCTATTTAGACGTATTTTATCTCATGGCTGGAGTCACTTTTTTCCCATGATATTTAATTCAAATGTCGACACTATCTTTTGAGGAATTTCCAAATTTCATTCATTTGGTTTTTACATCATAGATACCTCTTTGTAAAATTCTTTTACAAAAACACATGTAAATTGATATTCTTAAAAATTTTACACAAGTATAGAACTATTTAAAACACGCTACAGCTATTGACAACCTACAATACAGGAATTTTTTTAATGTAATAATTAAAGGACGCAAAAAACCAGTTCGTGTCTTTTTTCAAATGGGTGCACTTAAATTGTACGTATTCAACATCCGTGACGACAGAAAGTTCCACAAAATGGCTACGATCGTTATTGCCATCGACGAAAGTAAATTCGCACAGTTTGCATTCAAATGTAAGTGTATTTATCATTGATTATTTGATGACATTTTGAAATATTTTGAACTTGTTTATTTCTTTGCCAACGAGGTTTTCAGAACTTGTACTAAAATGATAAGTGCAGTACGTCAACATGTTAGACTCATCTAAAAATAAATATCATGTTTCATTTTATATACATGTATCCGGTTAGTCATACTATATAAAAATGCAATTGAATTATATGTTAAACAATATGGCTAAGTGCATGGAGTTAATTTTCTTACATTAAGAGTAAATTATGTTATTTACCTCGCAAAAAGAATATTGCATGTTATTTATATTTTAGGGTATGCAGAACACCTTCACAAGGAAGGATACAGGATAATTTTATTTCACGCTTTGGAAAATTTGTTCATGAAGGATTTGATGGGTATGCATTATCATGAAGCAGTGTAATAAATATGATTTATATTATTTGTGTTAATTACTGTAATATTAATTATGAATTAAGAATACTGTACTGAATAAAATGTATGAAACAAGACTATGCGTGTTTGATGCTAATTATACATAATATAAAAATAATATTTTTTAAAAATTTTAACTAAATAAATATTTTGATTTTGAAATAACTATAATCTAACAGACTTCTCTTGTTATAAGTAACGTATCTGCTTCTTCCAAATAATGCACTGTCATTAATTATGATACGATATAGATACTAAAGTTTAAACTCAAAATTCAGGAAAAGACTGTTCACATTTAAGTACTGATACATGTAACTACATATGTCTGCATCAGATAACAGATAAAATTTCAAACCACGAAAAATGAGCAAACTAGAGTACGCTACATTTTTTGTGAAAAAGAAAACCTCACAGTCTTACTGTACAATACATGTACTTGATTTGGAATGAATAATGAAATAATGTTCTGATCAGTGTGGCAATAAATGGTCTTGATTTATGAAATCCAGATAAATATTTTAAGATATTCCACCCTATTTATAACTAGAGTAAGCCAACGAAAACTAAGAAAATAAAAAATATTTGAATTTATGCATTCTAGGACCAGGTCGACATGAGGAGTTCAGTGTGAGAACCGAGAAAAAGACAGCTGCATTGAAGGAAATGTACACAAAACTCTCACAGGAATTAAAAGTAACATTTTATTATTTTGTTTTGGATATATCGGTAACACAGTGTAACAAAGCAATGAAACTATTTAACCTTAAGAATTCAAATGCATTCTTTTAATTTTTTTTCTAATATAAAAGTCCATAATTGTATACTATCAAATGTTTACCTCTTTACGTAGGTCGCGGGTTTACTGGGCTTTTAAAAGTGTCCGAAAACATACCACGGAAATTACCTGTATGATTTCTCTACCTTCCATTCTCTGAAAATTTTATAAAATTCATCTGAACCATTTTTGTGTGATTGAATTCCAAAGATGTCATTGTTGTAGTAACATTTTCGATATTATTCTATTGAATTGCTTTGGAAAAACGTTGTTTTTAGGCAAGATTTTGATTTTAAAAATATCAATAACTTTTAAATTGTGCATACAAATTTGTTTATTCTTTGGTATTTAAAAGTGGTTTTTTGCGTTTAAAGCGTGATGAAGTAAAATAAAATGGAGTCCTTTGTAACACAAAGTAAAACCTTGGTTGTAAATGAAAGTATGAAACATTCATTTTGGATAAAAAGAATCTCCCATGAATTGTAGTTGGATATGGTTTTGATCAAAATAATTTTGTGTTTTGATACCCTGGCCAATGCTCGAGGATATAAAACACACAACTCGTCGGATAAAAATCATATCCAACTCCAACACATAGGAGATATCACAATATAAACATGAGGAATCACTGTCATTGGCTAGTTTGTTGGGTATATTAGGGGCATCAACGCAAATTATCTCACTATTGTTTATGCCCTGGCATATCCAATAAACTGTGATTCCTTCAATAAGTATTACTTGGGTAAGAAAAGGATTTAATAGAAAACCGAAGATTTATAAATAATTTTCAAAAAAAAATATTGATTACGTTAGAAAATAGATACAAAACAAATGACAATTGTTCATTTAAAAAGATATTTTAATAGTTTTAGTTATACCTTAAATAAACGGTTATTCTGTTATTTTTCAAACAGGTAAACCCAGAAATACGTGTTGAAATAGTGGACACGAAACCAGAACATGCAATTGTAGATGTAGCAAATAAAGAAAATGCCAAATTTATCGTAACAGGAACTAGAGGTATGGGAGCTATAAGGAGAACCATTCTAGGAAGTACCAGCGAATTTATTATGCATCATGCTCGTTGTCCAGTCATCATTTGCAAAATGGACTAAATCTTGACTCCAATATTTTACAGATCATTTATGTATATCATATTCTCATTAATAATTCAAGCACGTAAAAATAGCTATGTAGCTACGTTACGCACGGTGTTGGTGACGCTTTCTATTGATTTTCCTTCTATATATAGAGAATATCGACATGCATTGATCTATAATAGTGAAAATAAATAATATCTGTTGAGCACTTTGCCTCAAAATAAATTAGAAAATCTTTGAAACTCGGAAAATGTCTTTATTTTTCATTTTATCTACGTTAGGATATTAATACCTTTGATATTTATACATAAATACTGATGTAGACCGGTAACGTTTGAGGCATACTCTCAAAATCAATATACATACATGTAATTATATAAGCTATCTATAAAATTGTAATATTGATAGTTTTTATATCAGTCTTCGGGAAAAGGCTTCGTCTTTATGACATCATATGTAGTTTGGCGTAAAATTCGTTACATTTGAGATAATACGCCCATAAACGCAAGAAGATAGACTGTAGACTGCGGAAAAAAGGGGGGATGAATTTAAAGTCGATTCAGGTAAGGGTGTTTATTGAGATGTGTTATATATTCTTGAAATACTGGAAATTTTATTTACACAAATATCTATCCAAAATACATGCTCACAAGAGTTCATGGTAATTCTTAAGTTAATTTTTAAATTCTTTACAAACATTTTAGCATTTATTTGAAATCATACCATATAAAGCCCTTATGTCACGCCATGCTTTTTTTTATCACGTTGATTCCACAATAGCCCTAATTTTTTTTATTTGTTTTTAGTCCGCCGTGAATTTTTTAAAAAAATATACAATTTAATTCTGAAAGGAGGGTATCAAGTATGAGTGAAAAATTCTCAAGAAGGACGTCAAACAATATACAATCATAAAGTGGTCTGGAATAGGAATTTATTCAGTATAAAAATGGTAATGTTTATGTTCTAAAAAGCTTTTTTCTTTATCATTAACAATATATAGGAAGAAACGTAGGGAGTGATGTTCAACTTTAAGAAGTTGTTTAAATAAGAAAAAAAATCAAAAACTCTTTAGAATTTTATTTCAATTTCAATTTTCAAAATCACACAATTGTATCAAATTAAGAACTTCAATATCTACGATTTCTCAACACTTTGTTAAACCATTCCTTCACGGTATATTGAGAGGCCAGACTTTTTGACTTCATCTCATTGACATCAACAGCTGCTTTTTCGATAAAAATGAAGAGATTAGTTTCCTTCCCTTTTCTTGGTTACTGATAAAATTATTTCATTTAAAACATTCTAACTGTGCACAGAATATAAAAAAGATACTTGATTTTTCAAGTAAAATATACAAATATGAAACTGATATGTCAGAGTTTGTGGTATCTTTTATATCTCAAGCTCACCAGGATATATCGCATCGACATAAGAATGGAAATTACCATTGCTGATTGACAATACATCGTCTATACGTCTAAATGTCGAGTTGAAGGCCACAACAAGCCTTATGCCTAGGTCACATTTAAGCCGATGGTCGGGGGACTAAATTTTTCTGGTCTTGTCGGCTGAAAGAACAGGATCGGCCGACAAAGTATCGGACGACACGGAGCAGTCACATTATTTCCTAGGGACACCGATGACTTAGATAACTAACACAAAACATCTTTTTTCTTTAGAAATTAGCAATATTTTTTCATAGATCTATATTCAGATAGGTGACGTGAGTAATGTTTCAAGGCAAAGTGGCAGAATCTTATAAAATTGTGACTCAATGTTGAAAATGTGTGCAAAATTTGTATGGAATTCCAAAAAACCGACAAATGATGCATATCTATGCAGCAAAGAATACTTAAGATTTCTTTATATCTTACGGATTAATTATTTATGTTATTTCCGTTCAAAAAATTTATATCAATCCATGCATCAAAATTTTGTTTTTGTTATTTATCCTTAATATAGGTTAAATATTCACAAGTCGGCCAGTCGTCGCCCGATCATCGAGCTCTGAGCTACATTTTGATTTTAACCGTCGGCCGAAATTTCCAACACCCTTTTTGCCCAACGACGGACGACCGACTTAATAAACTGACTGCCGATGGTCGGACGATGATCGAAGGTTTGTCGACGGATAACTGCAGTTGAAGAAATCGGCCACCGACGCATGAAAATTATAACTTGGACCGATGGACACAAAATTGGTCGGCCGACAAAAAAATTGGTCAAAATCGGCCAAGACAACGGCCGATAAACTGACGACTGTCATCCGAAGAATCCCATTTTTGCTTCAAAACCCGTCGGCGGTTGGTCGTTTTTGGAAATGTGACTGGGCTTTTAGTGTTTTCATCTTTTCACGCATAAGATTTTGCGGAAATTCTGCCTCATATGAATACAGAAATAGGTCTGCTAATAACAGGGTTCAATTGGTACTCATGGAAATTCCAACAGATTATTTGAAGACCTGGTCTCCAAAACAACATAGAATTAGGAACTCAAGCATTTTTTTGATGTCAACTTGCGAGTACTTGTGTGTTCAATCAGAATGTTTTTAACAATAGCATCTATTAATTTAAAGAATAGATGCCTTTATTTTATGAGGAAAACTTTGTTGCTGCTATTTGAGTTGGGTTAGCTATAAATTAGATCGGGTTCGGGATATCTCAAATTCCTCCTCTTTGCCCTGGATCCTAAAAACGAAAGGTACACGAATTTTGTAGCAGACAGAATTTTCCAAAAATATGCTTTCAATCACGATTGTTTCTTAAATAATTTCATAAAATAGTATAGACAGATATCGGATTTGATGATTAAATGCATGGATGGATTTTTCTTTTTCGAAAAAATGCCAGATTGGCTAGGATTGGAATTTTCCATGTCGGCATACATATGGCATACGTTGTGTTAAAACTGGATTACGTTTTAGTTTTACGAGCAAATGTATATCAGATTGAGGAATATTTTGTAATTATGCTTAATTATAAATCGGGCATTATCAATTAGAAATCGGGGGGGGGGGG
>PRKT01000038.1:2125189-2142465 GCA_003671525.1 Saccostrea glomerata | reverse complement strand
CCCCCCCCCCCCCCCCCCACGATATTCAACCGCAGGGCTTATTGAAGATTTTTTCACAAATCATATTTGTTACATTTAATCATCATGTGTACGTTCAATACGTAAAAATTGTAAAAATCCCAAAATAATCGCATCACGAAAAAACCTCACCATACATTATAAGAGAGACTTGATTGAGGATTGGGGGTGGGGGGGGGTTCGACCCGGCTGGGGACAAAAGAATACATATTAAAGTAAACTAAGTGATATGAAAATATAATAATAAATATTACGCCTAATATATTTATATATTTTCTTCTATTCAAGACTTGTCTAAACTGGTGTGTACAAAACGAAAGTAGTATAAATAAAGGACCATTCGAAAATTTCACAAAGATGGTGTCTCGAGCTAGGTAAGAATTGTGTAAATATTTATCTGACTATCACCTCTAGATTTGCAAGGACATGACTGAAAAATGACACGCAATCTTGAGGAAGAAAATTGTATTATAACTATTGTATACACATGTACGTACATTTAATAAGAGAAGAGATGAGAGTCAAGAATGTCTCGGTTTGAAGAATACAATGGTAATTACACGTATAAGCATTAAGCAACCAAACAGAGCTTAAGAGAAATTGACAGGTCTTTATTAATGAGAAGGTAAAAATAAACCATGATAGCTACAGTCTCATCAGAAAATTCTGGTTTAAAAAATTCATGAATTGAGTTAGGTCCGTCGGGACCATTTTTAAACCAGATTGGTGATTTACTACCGCGTTATCACCTTCAGTATATAAATTCAATATGTATAGTTCTGCTATCTCTTATTATTTCACTTCCAATATTATGTCTTCCCATAAATTGTTATTAATATAGAAAACTTGGTGTTATGATTATTTTCCCATCCTACCCCAACAATGGTTGTGTATTGAAGTCCTGGCTTTAGGAAGATTACCCCCTCGAAAAACGGCGTCATTTTTAAAAAGAAGATTCTTTTTCCGATTATTTTTATTTTGATCGCCTGTCTCTCAGAAAATGCAATTAAATGCACAAGATATGCATTTTAGATTGAAAATCGATCAATAAAATATATTTTAGAGTAAAAAAAATACAGGTACCCATACATTCGGAGAAAACTGCATCTTTTTATGCTGATACAGCACGTTAATTTCAAAGCATTATTGTTATATAATACTAGTATATTGTGTAGAACTCATGTGCAGTCATTGCGAAGCATTTCATAATGTAATTTCATATCACGCTTAAAAGCTTTCATATCTTATGCTATAGATTAAAGGAAAATTGATTTCTCTAGAAATGAATTTATTTTTCTCTTTTATGACAGTACTCTTTTTTCCACAAGACTGTTTATTTTACTTCAAAGAATTAACTTCATCTTCTTGAGAAACTTATGTTGCAAGGGGAGTAACTTTTAATTGAAACTAAAACTGACTGTAAATTGAAGGATTCTATTTCATTCATGGTCTGATTACCTTTATAATTCTTTAAAATTTAAATACTAAGATAATGAAAATACCTTGATTTTCTCTATTTTGTATCGATTTACATTCAAGAAAAAGTTCACTTTGAATTTTGTGCTTGCTTTTATTTGTAGATGTTTGGATTGTCTTCATGATATTAAAAAAGATAGCTGGATTCATCAATTGGTTCTATTGTCAATAAAGTAACATTCCTTCTACAATGTATAATAGATTTACATACAAGAAAAATACTGGACGACAGACTGCACCATTACCAGTCTGCCATGATTTTTAGTGAGTACATCATATACACACTCATTTTGTGAATACAACTTATTCCAAACTGTGATATCACGTTTCAGTTTAGATATTATAAGGAAAATGAGCCAGGAAAATAGATAAATTCAAATAATCTGCATATACATATTTTTAATTTGAAACCAGCAAAGAATGTTCATCGCCTACACACTATAGGAGACATGATCATAATGGGTCTCCACGTGTAAGACGTAGTTTCTGCATATATTGCATAGATTTTATGATCAAAATCGATGAATTGAAAGTAGAGAACAATCGATTGAAGAACAGGTAAGTTTTTTCTTCTTTAAGGTCAGACGACACGTTCCTCAAATATATGTCCTGTTTCTCTTGGTATTATATCAAAAATTATTTATATTGTCATTCTCTTCTGATTTCTACATTGTTTTCAAAATGTTTTTAGATATAACTACACTAAAAATTATGATATAGGCTATTCAAGAGATTACTCATAAAGGTTATATAAGAAATATGACCATGTGGCATCTTGTCCAAATGCCTGGTAAGGTACCCTAATTTTTTGTGAGGAAACTTATTTAAGTACTTCTATTTCATTGACAAATTCTTAGGAAAAATTATATATTTTTGAGGAACGTGTCGTCTGACCTTAAGGACAGATAATACAAACAAAATTTTTATCAAATCTCTTAAAAATAATCAATTAATTCATGTTTATATAAATAAAATGAATAAATTTAATTTTTTTAATTTTTTAATTGAAATTTTCACAAAAATGGGAATTGAAGTGACAAAAAAATGTAAATAGTATTAAAAATGGTTGTAGAAAGGTAGAATTTTGAACATCATATAAAGTTCACAATTTCTAAATATTGTATAAATGTTTTATTCATTTACAATCAAAACACCCGGTAGGTCCAAAGATGTATACCTATCTAGATATATAATCTCTCCTTAACCCATTTTTTTTTTGGATAATTTTTTTTTGGAACTGTTTAAAAATCCATGATACTAAAGCTGTGCTTCATTTACAGATATATATTTTACCCTTTCCGTTACTTTTATGCGCCCGAATCGATAAATTCGGGGCGTAAATTGTTTTTGTCCTGTGTGTCTGTTTGTCTCTTTATCTGTTTGTCTGTCTGTCTGTTGTCAACTTTAACCTTCGCCATAACTTTTGAACCGTGTGAGATAAAGACTTCATATTTAGTATGCATACTCCACTAATTAAGTCTTTTAAATGACACCAAAGTTAATGACCTTGTGACCTTGATTGTGACCTATATGCTAAAAACAGCTTTTTCGAACTTTTGTCATAACTTTTGAACCATAGGAGATAGAGATATCATATATATCATGTATGAACACTCCACTAATTAAGCCCTTTCAAATGACACCAAGGTCAATGACCTTGTGACCTTGAATGTGACCTTTATGCTAAAATAGCTTTTTCGAACTTTCGCCAAATTAAACAAAGGAGATAGAAACTTCATATATTGTATGCGTACTCCACTAATAATGTTCTTTCAAATGACACCAAGGAAAATGACCTTGTGACCTTGACTGGACTTATATGCTAAAAATAGTTTTTTCTTACTTTGTTGCCGCCGGGCGCATAGTGTTTCACAAACACATATCTTGTATGTACTCATCACTTACATAGGATTGAAGACATGGAGAGACAGAATAGAAGAGAAATGTTGAATTTAAGATCAGAGCTGATGGGTGAATATCATGGAGAAAACAAGCGGTAAAATATGGAAATAATGTATTCAATATATGTCACACTAGTTAAACTTAATTTACTTGTATCTTGCTCTTGAAGTTAAATGATTTGGCAGCTAGAGGAACGTAAATCCATCATCAGATGTTTTATTATGCGCCCGAATCGATAGATCCGGGGCGTGTATTGTTTTTTTTCCTGTCTAATTTGTCTGTTTATCTGTTTCTCTATCAACTTTAACCTTCGCCATAACTTTTGAACCACGAAAGAGAGACTTGATATTTGGTATGCATACTCCACTTATAAGTTCTTTCAAATGACATCAAAGTCAATGACCTTGAGACCTTGACTCTGACCTTTATGTTAAGAGTTGCTTTTTCGAATTTTATTGCCGCCAGGCGCATTGCGTTTCACAAACACATCTTATATTTTGAATCTATATACCACCTGAAGTTTATATTGTCTATAATTGGGGGCCTTTGACAAGCTTTGTTTCTAATGCAAAACTAAGAAAGATCAGAAAAATGAACATGTATTTGTCATAAAAATGTTAACTATTTGGGCTTTTTGAAGATTCAGTACCCAAAGAGAATATTTACTGGACTTGTACTTACCGATGAATAGACATTTATGACAATTTTTATAGAAATATATTATAGAAAAATGTATGTATTTTTCAAGTACTGAAAACCTCAAGTTAAAAATGAAATTTCCCATGTCCATATGATGATTTTGATTATTTTGTAGATTGATGGGACAGATATACGAACAGGAGAATGAACTGCTGAAAATGAAATGGCAAGTAAAGGTCACACAAGCCAAAAATGAAAGGTCAGTCACCATAACTTCATATTCTAAAAATCCTCGGGGTTCGGATTGATTTTTTTTAATCCTTGGATTGTCTTCCACATGCAACAGAGAAAAATTAATGGCGACAGGTTTAAGTCATCGTAGTTGTTCATTTTACTTCTGACCATTTTCTAACATTTTGTTCATATGAAAGAAATACCATAATGTTACAAATTGTTTTAGTTAACTTTGTTAAAGGTGTGTTCGGACATGCAATGGTAATCGATAAGACTCTGAGTTAGAGTCCGTTAAGGATGAAAGTAGACCTCCCTCCAACACATCTGTTTTGCAGCAGAATGATAAATTTGTATGTATATATTATACATGTACATGTATGATAAAATTGTATAAATAAATTTGCAGTTTGGAAAAAAACCTGCGGTTAGTAAATCATGACCTTCGTATAGCACAGAGAAAAAATGAAAGGTGAGAAATTTCAATATTTCTTCTTTAAAAAGAAACACTTTCATAACATACATTGTAGTCTTACTTGAAGCATAAATGTGAAGGTGGAGATTGAAAACCATGTGACATCAATTCATTTTGCCGGTAATCTGCCGAGATTAAAAATTCTTTGACTAAGAGCAAGCTTTTGCGTACTGGATCAGCTAAATGATAGAAACACCAAATGTAGGTGAATATAGAATGTTTTTCATAAGAAAAATGACCTTGAAAGAACTGAAGTCGTTCCATTTCTCACAGATGTATAGTTTAGTACTTAGATTACCGTAACGTAAGTAAAAATACAAATATGACACAGATATGATATACTTTGTTATACCCCCTACTTGAAAAATGGGAGGGTATGTAGAGATCGGGATGTCCATCCATCCATCTGTCCGTCCGTTTGTCCGTCCGTCTAGCTGTACATCCGTCTGTTTCGCTTTAGATCCCATCTCTTATCCGCAACTCCTTTTTTACCACTGAATGAAATTTAATGAGACTTTCACAGCTAGATTCTTTCTTATATAGAGAGCCATTGTGATCTTTTTTTTTGATAGGACACATATTTTGGGTTTGCCAGAGCAAAATACGAAGATGGCCATTGTTCTATATTGAAGGGTACCCATCTCTTCTTCGCAAGTCCTCCTACACTACCGAATAAAATTTAATGATTCTTTCAAAGATTCCTAATTACATAATGCAAATATGAACCTCCTATTTTACTTTTTGATCTGACACTCATTTCGGGTCTCTCAGTGCAAAACTTTGACTTTGCCATTATAACCATATGGGAGGCGGGGGTATCATGACCCACAAAGGTTATGAAACAAATCGTTTAATCATGTCGCAAATAAAGATCTTGAACAATGCCGGGACGCCATCATAAATCCCTTTGTGAAGAGTTCTACTCTGAATAGATAAATTTGTTACCAATACAGGCAGAATACTGGCAAAAAGTAAACCAGTTAACTTATATACTAAGTTTTAAATATAGATTGCAAGCTGACCTTCAGAGAAGAGAAGAGAGTTTTAATGCCCTTTTTGATAGGTAAGATTATAAATTTGATGAAATACTTAAGCCTAAAGCTGCATGTACACAAAATACATTTATATACACATTGTTACACATGTACCCCCGCTTGAAAAGTGGGAGGGTATAAAGTGATTAGTGTGTCCGCCCGTTCATCTGTCTACACGTCCGTCCTTCTGTCTTTAACGCTTTGGGGTACCTATCTCTTATCAGCAACTCCTCCTATACCACTGAATGAAACCTATCTTGAAAGCAGGCCAATTTTTGTACTTTTTGACTTTAGCTCTTTAATGAGACTTTCAGGGAGTGCTTTTTACTTGGTGCCATTGTGCACTTACTATTTTATTTTAAATTGGTCACATATTTCGGGTTTCCCATTGCGAAACATTGACCTGCCATTCTGTCTTTAGAATTGGAGGGTATCCAACTATTATCCTCAACTCCTCCACTGAATAAAATTTAATAATTTCATAGATTCTTTGTTACAAAATGCCATTGTGCACCTCCTGCACAAAGCATGTACTTTGTCATTAAAATCATATGGGAGGCGGGGATATCATTTAGTGTCAGCTCATGCTTACAATACCTCTAGTTTATTTTTTCAAATGGTTAAATGTTTTTATCCTCCATATCTGAAACCCTCTTATATATGTCTTGTAAAAGTTTGCTAAATTGTTATGATCGATTTATAATCGGATGATATATTTTCAACATCTTGCATATTTACTAAATGTATACATGGCTTGTATTTAATAGTATTTTCTATTTCAATGTTTTCTGATGTATGGTCTGTGTTGTATGTTTGATAATCGTGTGATTTATATTCAATATCTTCTGATTTATATTCATAACTCTTCTGATGTGTATAACTTAAATCTTTTGATGTCTACTATTATCTTGTGATATGTACTAGTATTTGATAATCTTGTAAAATATCCCCTTTATCTTGTAATATATTCTGTGAAGTCACTAATTTTCATGGTGGTTTTATTTTCGTATTTTTGGAGATCGGAAGAGACCCAAGAATTCCACAAGGAAATATAAATTGTCATGTACATAACTACTTTACAATTCCTCATTTATAAAATGAAATTCCCAGGAACCCATAATTTTTCCTCAAACTACGAAAGTTTGTAGTAGTTTGAAGAAAAATTATGGGTTCCTGGAAATTTCATTTTATGAATGAAGAATTGTACAGTAGCAATTGAAATTTAGAAAAGTTGTGCATATGTTCAGACTGTGATTTCTTCCTTGCATCTTCTTGACGATTTGTGATTTCATAGTATTAAAAATATTATATATCTATTATTTTGATTATTTCCTACAGCTATCAGGCTGTGATAAGCGAGAATAGCAAACTCAAAAGTGCATTGGCACATAAAGAAAACAGTATTGTGTTTGCAGCTGCATATAAAAAAGACGAAATAGAAAACCTCAAAGGAAATCTACATTGGGCGTAAGTTTTTAAGATCACAAAATAAGAAAATGAATTATTTTCTCCTTAATTTTTAAACTTACGTTTTCCATTAATCATTGCATTTCTGTGCGGTACATTTGGTTATGTATTTCAACAGCTTGGGAAGGCTCAAAACAGTTGGGGAAGACTTAAAACAAGCAAGGTGCAAAATTACTGAAAAAGAAGAAAATTTGATGAAGCTTAAGAAGACTGAAGAAGAAAAGAGAAAATTGCAGAAAGACATCGAGGAACTGAAATCTGAACTACAACTTGAAAGAAGAAAGAGTCGGTACAATCACCTGGGGAAATCACAAAACAATGAGACGGATGTTACAGGACACTCACAGTGGATCACTCGGTAAACCAATAAATTGCCTGTTCTACCAATGAAAGTAAAAATCCTTTCATGAATATACTAAAATTAGCATTAAAATATGTTAGTTAAAATATTATAACTGTTAACTGATTATGTTTCCAAGTATATTCAAACTATGGTTAAAGTAGAACGAAGAATCTGTTATACGTTATTCCAATATTGCAAATGTTCCTACTATGTTTCATTGCTTTAAAGAAAGAAAAAAACCAATTACATCAGGAAGAATTTCATGAACTTCTTAAATTCTCGGATTTGATATACTTTTAGCAGTGATAAGGGGTCTACATTTTCGCAAACCAAAGCCAAAATGTACGACCCTCTCCGATTCTGGTAGGAGAGATCTATATGTGGACTCCAGACCGTAGCTGAGTCTATAACAGTATGAGGGGTCTATATATTTTCTTTGAAGATATAACCTTCACATCTCGCTGCTTCACATTCGAGATCTGAGCGCAGCACTTCTCCAATCGACAGTTTTAATATTTCGAATTCTTTATCATTTTCTCTTGAATTTTTTTTTTGTACTCCACGTTTCCTTTCATTTTTCACTTTTAATTTTTCAAGTTCAATTTTTCATTTGATAGATTTACTGCCTTGCAAAATGAACAACAGGAACTTTTGACCAGAATCAGTACAATGGAAGAGGAAAACCGAAAATATCGAACACTGTAAAATTTTACGCATCATTATTTAGCTCACTAAAGCTCAAGACGCATTTGAGTTTCATTAAATGCCTGTCGTCTTTTACTTGCCACATTTCTAAATTCGTCTCTAGGAGTAAACAGCCAACCAATCTAATAGATTAAAGTTCCTTTTTGAATTAATAGAAATTTAAATTTCTCTAAATGAAATGATGACATTCATTTTACAGTAATTGGAGTTTATTGTTTGAAAATGCAATCTTTAAAGAAGTACATTAAAAAATGAACATTTGGCAGCAATATTATATTTTAAATTGATTTTTGTTGTGAACTTTAAAAAAATGTAATTATACCAGACGGGTAAGGAAAAAAAACAACATTGTAAAAAAAAAAAGTCTATTTTTTGAAGCACAGGTCTCATGACCTAATTTGACATAATTACATTAAATGTTTAACTTGACATTTGAAGTAATGTTTAGATTTGAGAAAGAGTATAGCGCTTTGGACCCTGTCGAGGACGAATTATTTGAAAAATGTGGATTAAAACCAACAACAAGAACAAGATACAATAAATGACCTAGGAAAAACGAGCCTTTAGCACTGGTTTTCATAATAGTCAAGGGTCCTCACTTTTTTATTTGTTAATTTCCCAGAATCGTTAAATGTATTGCAACATTTTAAAACGAAAAGATTAAGCTTTTCATTGAAAATATTAAAATCAAACAACAGGAGAAAAAATATTCTGTATTATGAAACTACGACGGCGTATTCGTGCCAATTTGACAATGTAGAGAAAATTTTAAAAAATCCTTTGTACAATTTTACAAATCGTTTGAACGATTTAGAAAATCGTTTGTACGATTTGTTAAACCGTTTGTACGATTTAAAAAAATCGTCTGAACGATTCAGAAAATCGTTGTACGATTTAGAAAATCGATTGTACGATTTTTTTCCTTCTGATTCGGAACTGAAGCGTACTGGATAAGAAATCTGATAAAGCTATTGCATAGAGAGGTCCCTTCGCTGCTGTCTATAACAGTAACAAAGACTCGATGAGTTTGCGAAAGGATCTGTGCAATTTCCGAAAAAGTGAAACCCATCTTTGAAATATAATATATATATATATATATTGATCAATTTTTCTCTGTCACCCATCGTGTCATGCATTAAAACTATGCGTGAATACATTTTCTACTTGTGCAAGGTTTTCTACTACGCTTTTTCTACGTGTAATAACAAGAAATAAAGATTGTGCAAACGATTTTTTAAATGGTACAAACGATTTTCAAATCGTACAAACGATTTTTTTTAATCGTTTAAACGATTTAACAAATCGTTTAAACGATTTAACAAAACGTTCAAACGATATAATAAATCGTACAAACAATTTAACAAATCGTACTAACGATTTAATAAATCGTACAAACGATTTAACAAATTACAGATTTCATTATCCATACAAACGATGTAACAAATCGTACAAACGATTTAACAAATCCTACAAACGATTTAACAAATCGTACAAACGATTTTAATAATCGTTAAAAAAAATTGTTTTAAAAAAATCGTTCAAACGATTTTCTTAATCGTACGAACGATTTTCTTAATCGTACAAACGGTTTTCTTAATCGTTCAAACGGTTTTCTAAATCGTTCAAACGATTTTCTAAATCATTCAAACTATTTTATAAATCGTTCAAACAATTTTCTAAATCGTTCAAACGATTTTTAATTTTTTTTCTACATTGTCAATATAGCACGAACACGCCGTCGTATGAAACAGATCAGGAGACTAACTTTTTTTTCATAATATTGTAATACTGTGTAGAAGCTGTAGGTTCAATGCATTCACAATACATCTTAATGAATCTGACGTACTTTTTAGCTCATGTGAGCTTTTGTGATCACATTTTGTCCGTCCGTCTATCTGTCTGTAAACTTTTCACATTTCCATCTTCTCAAGAACCACTAGGTCAAATTTAACCAAACTTGCAAATGAAGGGCCACGCCCTCTTTCAAGGGAAATAATCAAGAATTAGGTCAGGAAAGATGAAACTCATGTGGAATCACTTCATGACCCCCGGGGGTAGGGTGGGGCTACAATGGACAATAAATACTTTACAAAAGAATACATAAGGAAATTCTTTCAATTTAAAGTCTTCTTTCTTTGTTCAAATGAAGGGCCACGCCCTCCTTCAAGGGGAATAATTAGGAATTAGGTCAGGAAAGATGAAACTCATGTGGAATCACTTCATGACCCCCGGGGGTAGGGTGGGGCTACAATGGACAATAAATACTTTACAAAAGAATACAAAAGGAAATTCTTTCAATTTAAAGTCTTCTTTCTAAGAACAGCAAGTCCATGATTGTTCATATTTATATGGAATCATCTTGAGGTTGTGTAGATTCAAGTTTGTTCAAATCATGACCCCAGGGGTATGATGGGGTCACAGTGGAGGATGAAAGTTTTACATAGACATATAGAGGAAAATATCGGTAATAGTCTTTTTCTCTAGAACAACAACGCCGTGATTGGTCATATTTATAAGGAAGCATCCTTAGTTTGTTTAGATTCAAATTTGTTCGAAAAATGACCCCCGGGGTGGGATGGGGCCACAGTGGTAGCCAATGTGCTCAGGTGATCAATGTAGCCCATGGGCATTTTGTATCTTATGTTTTTGATATATAAAGAACATACATGCATTTCAATTTCAGACTGAAACACAACCAAAATGCACTTGAAAAAATTGAAATAGAAAAGTCCAAACTCAAAAGCGAAAATGAAGAATTAAGAAATAAATTGCAGGAGAAGAGCTATAGTTCAGGGTAATAATATATCAGATATCTTTAACTTATCAGTCAGCCGAATTCATTTCGAATTGGTTATAATGCCTATTGTAATTGCTGCCCTTAGTATTTAGTTTCTTTTCTTTTAAGCTCACTTAGGCTCAGTTGGGCATTGTGAACAAAGGGTATCATTTGTCCGTCTGTTGTCAGAGAAAAGTGTTCTTTTTTTCAACTTCACAAAAATCTCTGGGTCGATTTCAATTAAACTTACCAATGAAAGCCTGCTTCTTTCAATAGTAGATAATTGAGAACTAGTGAATATGTTGAGGCATGAATATAAAAATATTTCTCTCAAGAATCACCGGGTAAAAGAAGATAAAACTTATTTGAAAGCTTATATATGTAGTGTAAATAGAAGGATGTTCAATAATGACCACCTGGGCTATGACGTGGTCAGAATACGCAAACAAATAGATTTGTTCTTAGGAACAGCAAAGTTAAGGATATTGATATCTACTGGGGTATATGGAAGCATCCTCGAGTGGAGTGAATTGAAGGTTGATCAAATCATAACCGAATGGACTAGGGTTTTGATTTATAACTCTAGGAGATCAACGTTGTACATACTCAGTATATATTAGAATAAAATCCAATATATTGGAAATATCTGTAAAATGTTTTGAAGAACGACAAAGCTAATTTTAGTCACATTTCAAACTTATTCAGAATTAACGTCGGGTAAAGCAGATTCAAGTTCGTTTTAATCATTAGCCTTAGTAGAAGAAAAGGACTACAATGTTCGATTAAAATTTTACTTCAGTTTGTTCAAATCATGAACCCTCTAGGGGATAGGTGGTGCCCCAGTATAAAATCAAAGATTTAGATAAGATTAATATAGGAAAAATCTTTTTTCTCGAATGAACAGAATGTTAAGGTAAATTGATTTGCAATTATCCGTAAGAATGAATAGACTCAGGTTTGTTCAGAACATTTCTACATTATTGTTAACAACGAGTTGTTAACATAAGTATTCTAAGAACAAGGTATGGTTTCAATACAAAGTTTGCCCTGTGATTTACTAAAAAAATGAAACTGGTGTAAAAGTTGAAAATTCATGCTTTTTAAATAATTAAAATTCAATGCAGAAAAATCATACAAATCATTTTTCTCACATGTGTTTTCAAATGCTAATTGTGATGTCATAAACATGTGCATTTTCCCGTATTTTCTTCCAAAGTTGCAGAAGACACCAATTTTCAATGGAATTTTCTTTCAGAAAACATTGTCCACAGGCATCGCCCCCAAAGATCTTAAGATATGTGGTTTATTATTGAATTTTGCACAAAAATATCAAAAAATTAACGTGAGCGACGGCTAGGGACACTGTTTTCTAAAGGAAAATCACCCTTGAAATTGGCCATTTTGAGGCTTTTTCTGTTGAAAATAGAGAAATGCTTCATATTAATGACGTCATATTTGCAGAATGGTAATCCTTTCTGCCATATTTTTTCACATCTATCACAGTCATATATTTAACTACTATTTAAGCCAGTTAAAAAACTTCTTGATGTCATTACATTTTTAGGGCGCAATAAAGCTAAAACCATACCTTCTTCTTTTGACATGAAAATAATCTGATGTAATTGAAATAAATTCTTTCTACTAATTTAGGTTCTTACTTGAAGACTCCACCAAAAATAAGAACTTCCAGACAGAGATGAAAAACATTAGAGAAGAAAACCAGAGTTACCAACAAAAAATCTCAACTTTAAAGATTGAAAATGACAATGCATTGGGACAGTAATATATTTAGAAAACTTGATATTTAGCTTGTCAAAACTTTAAAGTTTTTTAATACAAAATAAACACGTATGTCTTAAATGATTGTCACCTGTTGAAGGTATGAACGAGCTGAAAGAAGAATACAATCATTGGAAGCCGAAGTTCAAGAAAAACAGTCAGAAATTGAAAGATTACAAGAACGTGTAAAACAAGGAAGAGAAATCAACAACAAACTACAGCAGGAACTTTCTGAAAATTCAAAGGAAAGAAAAAACGAGTTGAAAAGGTTTAAACGGCTTAAGTTTTTAAAAATAGAAATCTGTTGGGTAAATTTTTCACAGACATCTTATTATACAAACATATGAATAATTTTAGTATACCAGTATTAAGAATAATACTGATTTTCATTGTAGAGAAGAAGTCTTGACGAGAGAAAATCAACTTTTAAGAGATAATTTAAATCAACTTCAGACAGATGATTGGAAACATCAAGAGGAAAGTATAAGAGTTACAAGCAAGATATACGGAGAAACAGAGAAACAGATTAATGACATAAGAACTGAGATGCATCAAGCGCAGAAAAGGATAACACAGCTAGAAAGTGAAAATGACAGACTAAAAGACAGAATTGACACTATATCATTAGAGAAGGATAATGCTCTTACAAGGTAAACAGATGCCAATGGCATTTTTCTTTTTAGATTCTTGCCGAACTTCTTAATGTGATTCTTATTCTTCGCTAAAAGAATTTTATAGTTTCTCTTTACTGCTTCTTCTATAGAAAAGATAACATTGAGGCAGAATTGAATAATTTAAAATTAGAGGTGCGTCAAAAACTTAAAGAAATCCAGGAACTTCAGAGGCACAATTTACAGAGGGAAGAAGAGACTAAAAAATTGCAAAAGGAACTATCCGAAATTTTGAAAGGAAGAGACACTTCATTGAAAAGGTACCATTCGTTATATTTTCGTACTTAATGCATAGCATTCATTTAAGCGCACTGAAATAATTTACTGTACTGTTAGTGCATGTTATTCAACTTTGTACTGAATTCTAAAAATACAATGAAAAAGTATTGTGTACTTGTACAGTTAATATATCATTTGCTATGAAATCTCCAAGTTTACAGTAGCTGAAAAACTCTGCCGAGAGCTTTATTTAACATAATGAAACAAATCAATTAACTGGAAGTATTTTAGTTCAAATTCTTCAGAAGCTTAGAGGCGTTATTTTTCTTTTCTTTTTTTTTTTGCTAAGGGATATATCTTACTAAATTTTTTACGACTTGAAAAAGTATCCCGATTTTATGAATTGTAGAAACAATAGATTTGAGCAAGAAAATCAGCGTTTACAAGAGAATTTGAATAAGCTTCAAGTTGAAAACGAACTACTACAAGAGAAGTTAAAGTCAACAACTAAAATTATTGAAGAGATGAAACAGCAGCAAAGATCCATGATAAAAGAAACAGGTCGCCTACAAGAAAGGGTGGCACAACTTGCCACTGAAAACAATCAGTTAAGAGAAGATATTACCGAAGTGTCCAAAGAGAAAGATAATGCACTAACAAGGTAGTATTTTGATTTAAATAAAATTTGAAGGAAAATTATTCTGATTTCAAACGTTTTAAGTCTTAATTTCAGTAGCAAAAACCGGTCACGGTAGCCTAGTGGTAGAGCGTTCGCTTCGTGATCGGGAGGCCTGGGTTCGATTCTCGTTCGCGGCGCCGCGTCATACCTAAGACGTAAACAAAGGTAGTGACGTCTCCATATGAGTTAAAAATTATCGAGAGGGACGTTAAACAACATACAATCAATCAATCAGTAGCTAAATACATAGCTTAATGAAAAACAAAACAAAGCAAAGCTTTTGGGTCAGTACAGCTGTCTGTCCTTGGAAGCCACGATGCATTTATTATGATTTTTCATTCGATCATCAAAAGGCACCTGATTTGTGACACAGAAAAAGCGTGATATTGTATTTCATAATCAATTATTTAACCTTTTTGCACCTACAAAATGTCAAATTTTTTTTTATTTCAAAATAACCATACTATAAAATTACTTAAATGTCTTTACATTTGCTTTAACAACGATTTAAAGTTAGTTTTTTCTCAGATTTTCAATATGATATCATGACTTATATGTTGCTACAGAAAAACAGAAAACTTATTTCATTTGAAATGATTGGAACTACGAATTTCCGGACACATTTGATTGATACATCCTTGTACTGTCATAGAACAAACCTCATCCTTAATACTTAATAAAAAAAGAATGTGTATTAAAAATTTATATTCAAACTATAATCCATTAAATTTAAGGTAGAAAAGTGAGAAAGCAAATCCAACTCACTAGTATTGTCAGTCCGTGTTCAAGTAGATTATTTAATTTATTTATTTAATTAACAGTTCTGTAAATACAAAAAAAAAAATATCATTTCTGAAATAAATTCCATCGCAACAGCACGTTACTTGTTATTTGTAATTGAATAATGTGTAAGAAACATTGTAGAATCCAAATTTATTTTAACTAAAATATGACGTAGGGTTTAAGAGAGGCACTTACATGTACCGATAAGCGCTCAAAAAACTTAAAACTCCTTAAGAAACAAAATATGAAGAGAGAGAGAGAGAGAGAGTTGATCAGATATTTTTCCTTTAATGTAGATTGAGCAAAGTAGCAGGAGCTAAGCTTACACATGGTAATGCAGCAATAACCGACCTTAGTGATACCAATCGCCCAACTAAAATAGCAGAGAAATTCTCAGAACTGTACGACAATCAGTGGACAGACGCTTTTGAGGAACTTGACAATACTTATAACAATGAAGAGGAAACCATACAAGTTCTTCTGAAAATTTTACAGGTTCGTTTTTAATACCTATGATCGTGATATTTCTTCTATGCTTTTAGTGCATATATTATCAATAATTTTGAAAAGTAATTCATTTTTCACCGAACGCAGGAAGCATACAATTTTTGTGTGCAAACCGAGACAAATTATGAAACCAGGATAGGACAAGCAGTCTTCACACTAGCTGATGAAAAGACCAATGAGGTTTGATAGGCAGATATTGATTTAAAAATAATGTTTATATTTCATAATTATTTTTCACATGTTTTAAATTTCTTAATATATACTAGTATGTACGCACATTAATATTAAAAAGTAAAAAGTCAAGATAAGATTCCTATAGAATTATTCCTTTATTTTTTTTGAAGATTATTAAACTCAAGTTAATCTGGTCTTCTAAAATTTTTATGATAAAACATTTCTTGCTGCCAGTTCCGTCAGATAAATGAAACAGATGTACCTGTTCAGAAAGCCCTAACAGATTTGAGGCTGTCATTAGGCAATGCATGTTGTTTGATTATGGAAGAGGTAAGTCGGTATTATAAACTTATATATATAACATACGAAGACATCATGACATTAATAAATCCACTAATGTGAATACAACATAATTTCAAAAGCAAACGAACAAACTTTTTAAATTTTAAGATGTTTCTGGCAAGACTTCCTTCCATTCTCAAAATGGTGGATGTTTCGGTGTCTCCGAAGACAAAGCTGTACGCTCGTCAGTGTGCAAGTCTGTGTTGGAGAATGAGAATCCGTGATCCACCCGTATTTGTCCGCTTTGAGTTCAGAAGAGGAACGGAATTCAACACGGATATCTTGAGGAGGTATACCAAAACAGGAGGATATCTGGATTTCATTGTCTGGCCAGCACTGTACTTGCATGAGAATGGACCTGTGTTATCAAAAGGCGTTGCACAGCCGAAGCATTCTCCCTGATTTTTTTAAAAAGCAAAAACTATAAAGTAGATTGAATAGTGAAAAACTTCGAAGATCTTACTTTACTGCTTTTTGTGTGTTGATTTGAAAAATATATCTTTTTTTTTACAATAAAACTAACATTGGCATGTACTTAGGATGACGAAGGAAGTGTTTCTTGATACAAACTGTTAAAAGTTACTTTCCTATCAATTTATCTTTTAGTTTAATGTATTAAAACATAACTAAAATTAAAAAGTTGTATTTATCTCATAATAGTTAAAGAAAACTGTTTAATATAAAACTGTGTTACTTGTTGCCTATGGATAATCGCAATGCAAGCGACAATTAAAATCAGTATTTCAAAATTTCTTATTTTTAATTGTTTATTTTTTTCAAAATTATTTTTGTTCACCAATACTCCAGTTTTCGGAAGATATATATTTGACATTTATAATTTTGTCTCAGGGATTTTTTTTTTATAAATGTAGATAATAAATATAATAATTTAAACAAAGAACTATATGCGGTATATTGCATATGTTTGCCCCCACAAAAGTCAAATTTTGAAAACTTCCTGAAATGTGCTGAATTCAATAAATTGTACGAGAAATATAAGTTAACAGAAAATATTATAGTTCCAGAGCAGTGTATTCACAATTTCTGTTTTTATGA
>PRKT01000038.1:2073744-2114402 GCA_003671525.1 Saccostrea glomerata | reverse complement strand
CCCCCCCCCCCCCCGCCCCACCCCATATTCTGTTCCAATACAGATATTTATAAACACAGCAACTTAATTCCATTCATGCGCTGGTCAAGTAAGTTGATCGTGATTATGGTTAGAACATCAATATATTTGACAAGAGCGTGCAATCTAACACTGCACTATACAGCTCAACAAACTTTTTAAGCTCACATGGTTTTTCGCACAAATTAAGGTCACATTTTTGTAATAAAAATTACTATTTTCGAACCTCAGAACGATGACATAGCCCTACGTTATATTACATATATAATGTCAAGTATAAATGTCCTTTAAAGTTTTATCTTAAGTTTCCAACGTGGATGTTTTAGAGGGGAATTTATCAATAAAGGGTACGATGTTTCTACTATAGGCCTCTACCATAGGTATTTTACAAATACATGTAATATAAAACGTGCTTTCTTTGATACAATGTAGTTGAAAATTTTAAATCTTCTTCTTAAAGGTGAGTATGTTTTGAAATTCTTTGCTCATTTACCACACTCATCTGGGTTTTGTCGAAATGTAGCACCGAAAAGGGATAACATTGCAGAGAGAAACCATACTACAGGGTAGGATAATGAAGCATTGTTTTATTTTCGATGAAAAGGAAAATTCCTCTGCATTTACGGTTTGAAACGTTAAAATTTTGCTGTGGGATGAATCTTTTATGATTCTAGATTTTTAGAAGGTGACTCTGAAAAATGCCACCTTATTGACATACAAAGCAGTCAAACAGATGAAAAATACTATTATCACCCTGCGCTAAAGAGTCAAAATGTACAGAAAATACAAGTTACAGTAGCTAAACTGTGCCCGTGTCTATGTTTCTGCAAAGAGCTACTGCTTTCAAAAGAACGGATAAAAAGACAGCTGCAATTGGCAAGAGACTACAAAAAATCAAATGGAAATAATTGTTATTTTCAGCCAAGAATATATTAAAGTTCTAGCAATTGATTTGTATGAATTATGTTTTAATAAATGAAATAAAACTCAAATAATGTTAACAAATATTTTTAGAATGTATTTTGATGTCTCAACACACAATATTACATTATAACAATGTGACCTTAATTTATGCGAAAAACCAAGTGAGCTTAAAAAGTTTGTTGAGCTGTATATCAATGAAATGGACTGATGTTAATATACCGGTATTCATAAAAGAGACGCAATATTGTGTTTTGTTGTACAAATGACAGTTTAGACAATGCACATAACATAATCATTTTGAAGGTTACAAAATCAACTACACACACTTGAGGTCGAGCATAATTTGGTGTTACAAGAAAATAGAAATTTACAAAGGAAGTAAGAAAAATCATACACCTTAATTTCTTCTTTTTTATTTTATTTGCTATATATTCTGTAAATGAAAAACCATTTTAGTTTGATAAAAAAGTTCTGAAAGAAATTTAAAGGTAAATTTTCAACTGATAGATATCACATGTGTACGTTATTATTTCTGAATCAATTTCACTTTAAGACTGGACCCCCGAGCGACGAAAGATACATGCATGTATCAACTCGAGATGAAAAATACGCCTCAAAATGAAGAGCTGTGCAATCAAATTAAAAGACTGGAAGATAAAATAAAAGCAATGTACGATGATATTTCTTCATGTAGTAAATAGTAAAAAACATCATAAATATTCTATAGAAACATATCCAATGCTCTTATTTCTTATATCCTTAAATTGACATCGTACCTTTTTCTGAATTTATATCTAGCTTAAATATTTGTAAATCTTAACAAGGAAGGCAAATATCACTGATGGAGAGTTTAAGAATAATTTTCTACATATCTGTTTTTAAAAGAAAAAAATACCAAAACGACATAATAAAGCATTAACATCGACAAAACGCTCGTATAATGTCTATTTGTATATTCAATCTTTTTTGTAAGAATGTCACGTAAGGGAGATATTTTTATAAACCCAGGGATCAAGAAAAAGCAGATCTTGCATTGATGCATTCTTCATCAGATAAACAGAAAGAAGATGAAATTCTAACGGCAAAAGATGAACTGAGGAAAGTAGAAATTGAAATCGAATCTCTCAAATCAAGGTTAGAGCAAAGTATGAAAGAATTTCATCGGTATTTTGAATTATAAGGTTTTAAAATGTTCATAATTTAAGCGATTACATGAATTACAAAGATCCCTATGAGAGAACATGGACACTTAATGAGGAAAAAAGAAAAAAAAGCATGATTTAGATAAAAAGTTGACGATTTTTTTAATATGTCAGATTAGGATCGATTTACAAACACTTAAGAAATAACAACCACCAAAAAAGAAAACATTCACTGCTCAAAACGAATAAATTGTTAAATTGTTATGTATTGTTGTATTATATTCTATCTTTGAATCTTTCCTAAGTCTTCAATACGCAGAGGAAAAAATGAAAGAAGTGGAAGCAATGGAAACAAACGTGCAACAGCTGCAAAATGAAAACAAACAGTTGAAGGTCGAATTATCTAAAACAAAAATGGAGGATACGAGTTCGCAACTATTGTAATTTGTTCATTTTTCATTTAAAAAAAATCTTCATAAGTTTAATTTTTTGTTCATTCTTTTAAAAACAGTTGAAATTGCTACGAATAGAGTTTCCTTCACTTAATTATGCAAAGATTTTTAGCTCACCTGAGCCAAAGGCTCAAGTGAGCTTTTCTGATCAAAATTTGTCCTTTGTCTCTCATCGACGTCGTCGTTGTCGTTGTCATCGTTGTCGTTGTCGTCGTCGTTGTTGTAAACTTTTCACATTTTCATCTTCTTCTCAAGAACCACTGGGCCAATTTCAACCAAACTTGCTACAAAGTATCCTTGGGTAAAGGTTATTTAAGTTTGTTCAAATGAAGGGCCACGCCCTTTTCCAAGGGGAGATAATTATGAATTAGAAAAAATAAATAATTTAATGACATTTTTAAAAAATCTTCTTCTCAAGAACTACGGGGCCAGGAAAGATGAAACTCATGTGGAATTATTCACAGGTAGTGTATATTCAAGTTTGTTCAAATCATGTTCCCCAGGGGTAGGGTTGGGCCAAAATGGCTGATAAAAGTTTTACATAGGAATATATAGGAAAAATCTTTAAAATACTTTTTCTCAAGAACCACGGGGCTAGGAAAGATGAAACTCATATAAGAATCATAAGTAGTGTAGATTCATGTTTGTTCAAATCATGACCCCTGGGGGAAGGGTGGGGCCAAAATGGCCGATGAAAGTTTAAAATAGGAATATATAGGAAAAATCTTGAAAAATCTTCTTCTCAAGAACCACTGGGCCAGATAAGATGAAACTCATGTAAAATCATCCTCAGGTAGTGAAGATTCAAGTTTGTTCAAATCATGATCCCCAGGGGTAGGGTGGGGCTAAAATGGTCGATTAAAGTTTAACATGAGGAATATATAGGAAATATCTTTAGTAATCTTCTTCTCAAGAACCACTGGGCCAGGAAAGATGAAACTCATGTGGAATCATCTTTAGTAAGTGTAGATTCAAGTTTGTTCAAATCATGACCTCCAGGGGTAGGGAGGGGCCAAAATGTTCGATCAAAGTTTAACATGAGGAATATATAGGAAAAATCTTTAGTAATCTTCGTCTCAAGAACTACTGGGCCAGGAAAGATGAAACTCATCATCCGCAGGTAGTGAAGATTCAAGTTTGTTAAAATCATGACCCCTGGGGGTAGGGTGGGGCCAAAATGTTCGATCAAAGTTTAACATAGGAATGTGTGCTTTTTTCAAACCAATTGCTCATGTGAGCGTTTCGGCCCCTGGGCCTCTTGTTTTCTTTTCCATACTCGTTAACACTAGCGGTAAAGGTAAAATTCTTAATGAATATTGAAGATAAGTAGTGTGACTTTATCTAGTTGAAGTTGTTTTCATTCTCAAATCTAGATCTAAACACAAAGAGACAACGGAAGCACAGCTAAGAAATCTGAAAGCAGAAAATCAGACTTTTCAAGCATATATTTCAATGTTAGTGAAAGAAAACGAGAATGCAAAGGCAAAGTAAGTGTCTTTAAAAACAAAACCAAATTAATAAAAAAAACTTATTTATTTTTAGTATATTATTATATAATAATTAAAGAAAATTAAAAGATCTTGATATCTAAAATCTTAAAATACGAATTCAACAAGAAGAGGATAAATCTAAGAACCTCAGTGGGATACTTTCAGAGGCTTTTTAAAAGAAACAAAAATGTACAACCAAATGAAAAATTTTTATTTTGTTATTTCGAAATATTTTTGATTTTGATTGTTGAATTCTCATTTTGGGTATAGATATGGAGAGACACATGCGGAAAAGCAGCTTTTACAAGAAAATTTAAATCAGCTCCAAACAAAGAACAGAAATCTTCAAGAAGAAAATGCTAGATCAAGAAAAAAAATGCTTAATGAACAACAGCAGCTTCAAACCTCCTCGAGAAATAAGTTTCAGCAGCTGGAAGACAGAATTGCGGAGCTAGTGGGTGAAAATAGCCAACTACAAGTCAACATGAGTAAGCTATCCAAAGAGAAAGATGACACAGTGAAAAGGTAATTAAATATTTTATTTTGATAATAATAATAATGTTATTGTAATAAGACGTCACAATTTGCTGGGTAATTTCAGCGAATATAAACAATGATAAGTCGAATGAAACAATCGTCTACAATAGCACTCTAATATTCAAATTCAGACAAGTAGAAGTTGAGCAAAAATTAATGGCAGAAAATCAAAATATGCAAGAAAAGTTGGATTCACTAAGTGCAGAAAAGAGATTACTTCAAGAAGAAACTGCAGCATCAGCAAGTAAGAAGCTCAGTGAAACTGACCAACAGCTAAAAGTCATGGCGACAAAGGTTAGGCAATTAGAAGGAAAAGTAACTCAGCTATCAAGTGAAAATACCCAACTACATAGAGATATTGCTGAAGTGTCCAAAGAGAAAGAAAATGCACTTACTAGGTAAAATGTTTTTTTCTTGTTTTCGAAGATTCCTTTTTAAAACATCAAATCTTTCATAATATTATCGTTTTGATTGTATACATTCAACATGAAAGTGGCTAAAGATACGATATCTTAAGGATATTTGCTTTTATCAATATATTCAACGTAAATAAAGTTATAAAATGAGTAAAAAAATCAAAACTTTTAAAATTATTTTTTATCTAAGAACCTATAAATCATGAAGTAAACAAATATATGCATATATTCCGTTGATAAGCATTTTTTACTGTTAATTATAAAGTAATCTTTCCTCAGAACTATAAAAAGAAAATTAGTTTTTCTTAGCTTTACTTGGTGAACTCTGTATTTTAACACTAAAACTATCATGCACCTTTTATACTAGATGCTTTTTATCAAAATATTGTTATTTTTTAAAATATATAGGGTGATAATTTTCCCACAGACTTCTTTAAATTTATTAGGACTTGTTTTCACTTTGACTTGTAAGTTGTTTCACTTTGACTTGTTAAATATTGACACATTTTGTTCATTTGGCCTAGCTGCAGAACTGTAGCTCTCTGCTTGAGAAAATTCGGACAGATAAAGCAGAGAGCTACAGATCCAAGCGTTGTAAAAACCTTCGATTTACGCCGACGATATTCGTCGCTACTTTAGGTATTTATTTCGTGTACTTTAAGCTTTCCCTGGCTTTTAGAATGGTATCATATAATAATTCATATATTTAACTCTTATATTTCATACTTGATTTGCCTTTTAACGGTCCGAAACAGTGCTGTATATAGTTTTGTAATGTCGGTTTAAAAGAGTCCCCTTTCGACGTCCGTGATCACAAACAGCCATTTGTAAGCGTTTAGAGGTAAGTAAATTATCAGGAATTAAAGTTTAATGTATGATTTATTATTGAGTACAATTCAAAATTAATTTCAAAGCTGTGGAAAGTATAAAATACAAGAAAAAATAACTGTAGTGAGCGACGAAAAATCGTCGGCGTAAATCGAAGGTTTTTACAACGCTTGGATCTGTAGCTCTCTGCTTTATCTGTCCGAAATTTCTCAAGCAGAGTGCTACAGTTCTGCAGCTACATTTGGCCGTGTGTTATGATATCTTTTATATTTATCGTCCATTGAGCATATACGGTCACGAAATTTTAAAACAATTACTCTTCCAAATAATACTTGTTGAAAATGGACGTCACTACATGTAAAAAATAATTTTTAGAAGAAAAACAATTTACTTCAAATGAAAAAAAAATGTTAAGAATATACATTGAGAATAATAATCTACATATTTGACTTTATTCCATTTCAGATTAAGTAAAGTCGCGGGCGCTAAACTAACCCATGGTAATGCAGCAATAACCGACCTTAGTGATACCAATCGCCCAACTAAAATAGCAGAGAAATTCTCAGAGTTGTACGACAATCAGTGGACAGACGCTTTTGAGGAACTTGACAATACTTACAACAATGAAGAGGAAACCATACAAGTTCTTTTGAAAATATTGAAGGTTTCTGCATTTTTTAGCAATGTACATAAATTAACTATCAAACCTTATATTTAATATAACAAACAGATTTTTAAGATATGTTTTCTTAAGATTTATTATATTTTTTGTTCTCCACCCCTTAGGAAGCATATGATTTCTGTGAACGTACAGAGACAAATTACGAAACAAGAATAGGACAGGCAGTTTTTACATTGGCTGATGTGAACAGTAGAGAGGTTTTATAATTATTCAATTTTACGGATGATAATTGTTTTTTTTATGATACACATGTATTGAAAAATCTACATACAGTAACAAAATTATTCATTTTTTTTAAATTTTCAAACGATTTATCTGCCTATCTCTTTAGACTCGTCAGATCACTGGGGCAGATGTCGGAGTTCAAAAGTCCCTTTCAGATTTAAGGTTGTCTCTGGGAAATGCATGTTGTTTAATTGTCGAAGAGGTAAGACAAACATGGCTAAAGAAAAAAAAAATGGTTTCTTTCTTGAAAGTGAATCTCTCTTGAACGCTTTTCAAAGATTTTAACCGCAGAAACTTTGTTATTTGCAGATGTTTCTGACAAGACTCCATTCTATTCTTAAGAAAGTTGACGTTTCTGTATCCCCCAAAACAAAGCTATACGCTCGTCAGTGTGCAAGTCTGTGTTGGAGAATGAGAATCCGTGATCCACCCGTGTTTGTCCGGTTTGAGTTCAGACAAGGGACAGAATTTAACACAGACATCTTGAGGAGGTATACCAAAACAGGAGGATATCTAGATTTCATTGTCTGGCCAGCGTTGTACTTGCATGAGAAAGGACCTGTGTTGTCGAAAGGAGTGGCACAACCAAAGCATGCTCCCTAACTATATAGGTCAAAACATATTTAGTTAGTGATCTATAAACTTAAAAGATTTTATTTCGATTTTTTAATTGCTCTGGTATAGAGTCCTGAAAAGCTTATGAATTTATAAATTTTACGTTGTCCTTCCGACAGTTGACTGCTTGTCAGAAAACTAGACTGAGATACATAATTCTTTTTAATGCTTTAGATTTCTAGGAAAAGTTTTTATCACTGTTTGTACCAAATAGAATTTTAGTTCTAATTCTTTCTGAGCTATTCTCCTTTAATAATAGAATTAGCCATTTACTCATTAAAAAAATTATATAAACAGTGTATATTAAGATAAATAATTTAATATTTATTGATCAATTATTCTACAAACAGTAATGTCAAGATTACTTAACTTGGAATTTTTTGTGAAAATGCTATCATTACAGTGCTACATGTAGAACTATTCCATTAATACTGGGTACTTGTACATGATAAAATGATTTATGTACTAAGACTTTTAATAAATTAAATGTTTATTTGATTTTATATAATATTGAATTATGTGTTACAATGATTACCAAGGTTATAAACATAGATTTAAGGATGGATTTCTTTCTTAAAAAAAAAACTGAAGTTTTAGTATGATTTATTTCAACCACAGGTAAAAGTATACATTTTTTGGTGAAATGTTTTAGCAGAATTGAGAGTGTGCAAATTTTTCCCTAAAATATGCGATATGTGATCAAGTTTTAAATTACTCCTTGCGGTGTTAGTAATACTGAAATATTAAATAAAGTTTGGGATGACAATTTTATTTTTTCGTTAAAAATGTTTACAAGCACAAACATATTATATTTATTTAATACTAGAATTATAAATGAGAGAGAGAGATAGAGAGAGTGAGAGAGAGAGTCCAATATATGGGGTTGATCGATTTCGTAGATTTCTGGAAATTTATGGAAAAATCTATGGAAATTTGATTTGTTAATTTCTTAAATAATTAACAACTAAATGCAAATTTCGCCAGCTGAAAGTTCGAGTGCATGTCAGTTTCCATTGTATCTGATATCAAATCGTTGAGCTTGGACTCCGTACTTGTTTCATGTATTTCATTTTGAATTTTTTTCTTATGTAATTGTAAATACAATTATAAGGAATGATTGCCTGGTTTGTGGAGCATGTCAAGGATGTAAGAGTCAGCTGGAAATGTGGGATAATTTAAATAAATTCTCTTTGGAACATACTCAGTATTTGAGAGCTTATCCTTAAATTTGAACAATCTGTATCTGCTACAGAACATGTAATAATTGTTTTCTATATGTCAGTAAAAAAAATATGAACACGTTATGTCTTACTTTGTACTTTAGGCATACTACAACTTAAAACAATTCCCTTTAATAATTTGAACATAGATCTCTGATCGTGATTTCATAGAGATATAAAAAAAATGTCCTTAAACTACCATGTTTGATTTTTTAAGATATAAGTAATTATAGGTCATCCACTACCGAACTCAATACATGTCATTTAAAATCCACTGTCCGGGTTGACTATATAATTAAAGCTCCAATTCAAACTTTAACTATATAGTCAACCCGGGCAGTGGAACATCCCCCCCCCATTCTTAAAAATAAAGTATGATAATATACTAATAAGATAAAAAATAACGTAAAATACGCACAAATTTATTTTCAACACTAAAATAAAACAAAATTTATAAGTCCATGATTAAGTATGAGTAAACACAATTTTGCAACACGATTTGACCCTCTCAGGCTTTCGTAGTCGATCGATTTTACGGTCAAGTCCAAAATTGATTATTGAATATGATATTTTGAAACGTATATTATACCAAACAAGAGAAGTACACCCGTACAATGGCAGGATAATTACAAAAGACAAAAAGGTAAGTAAATATGCTTTTTAGAAGATGGCAAGGTGGATATGTAATTAATAAATAGTATTTAATTTAAACTTATTATTGCTGAAGTTGCAAAAAATCGATGAATGTCTTTACAGTTACATTTTATGATAACAGATCTCATTGATTTTTTATATCTTATATGGTAAACTTCATCTCATTCTTTATTCATTCATTAAATTCTGTTTTGCAAGGAATACTGGTATTTTCAGCCTGGCAATGAAATATGGCCAGTTCCAATAAAAGGCAATCCAAGAATGGAAAACCTTAAATATTATAGCAATCCACAAGACCAAACTTATTTGTAGTTTTCTTCCCCTGTTGACCTTTATAACGTTACTGATTAAGTGCAGCCTTCGATAGATATACCTTCTTTGCATGATCTGCGACGGTTTTGAAATCAAGAATTCCAAGCCCCCAAAGTTAAATTTCTTGATAACTGTTGCTGTAGGCCACTTGCATCATTGAATACTTGATTTTTTACAGTCACATAATGAAATTGCAGTGCAGTGTATTTTGTTAAAGACAGGAAAAAAAACGAAAGGATGAGACACTCTCCAATCTGGGAACGAGAGGAAAGATGTATACCCTCTACCTCAAATGAGTAAGGGCAAGCAATCTTATAGAGTGACATCGAAAGTTATCATTTGCTATAATTGATAAATTGCTGGTAAAAACATGTCTGAAAAATATATTATTTTTGAGCTCACCTGAGCCAAAGGCTCAAGTGAGCTTTTCTGATCACATTTTGTCCGTCGTCCGTCCGTCCGTCTGTCTGTCCGTCTGTCTGTCTGTCTGTCCGTCTGTTAACTTTTCACATTTTCGACTTCTTCTTAAGAACCACTGGGCCAATTTTGACCAAACTTGGTACAAAGCATTCTTGGGTAAAGGAAAATTGAAATTCTTAAAATGAAGGGCCAAGTCCCCTCACAAGTGGAGATAATCAAGAAAAGACAAAAATAGGGTGGGGTCATTAAAAAATCTTCTTCTCAAGAACCACTGGGCCAGAAAAGCTGAAACTGATGTGGAAGCACCCTGGGGTACTGTAGATTCTAAATTGTTCAAATCATGACCCCGAGGGCAGGGCGGGGCCACAATGGGGAATCAAAGTTTTACATAGAAATATAAAGGAAAAATCTTTAAAAATCTTCTTCTCAAGAACCACTGGGCCAGAAAAGCTGAAACTGATGTGGAAGCACCCTGGGGTACTGTAGATTCTAAATTGTTCAAATCATGACCCTGGAGGTAGGGCGGGGCCACAATGGGGAATCAATGTTTTACATAGAAATATTTCTGAAAACTCTTTGAAAATCTTCTTCTCAAGAACCACTGGGCCAGAAAAGTTGAAACTGATGTGGAAGCACCCTGGGGTAGTGTAGATTCTAAATTGTTCAAATCATGACCCCCGGGGGTAGGGCGGGGACACAATGGGGAATAAAAGTTTTACATAGAAATATATTCAAAAAATCTTTGAAAATCTTCTTTTCAAGAACCACTGGGCCAGAAAAGCTGAAACTCATGTGGAAGCATTGTTGGGTAGTGTAGATTTTACATTGTTCAAATCATGACCCCCGGGGGTTGGGCGGGGCCACAATGGGGAATCAAAGTTTTACATAGGAATATTTAGGAAAAATCTTTGAAAATCTTCTTCTCAAAAACCACTGGGCCAGAAAAGCTGAAACTGATGTGGAAGCACCCTGGGGTAGTGATTTTAAATTGTTCAAATCATGACCCCCGGGGGTAGGGCGGGGCCACAATGGGGCATCGATGTTTTACATAGAAATATATAGGAAAAATCTTTGAAAAATCTTCTTTTCAAGAACCACTGGGCCAGAAAAGCTGAAAATTATGTGGAAGCATTGTTGGGTAGTGTAGAGTCTATATTGTTCAAATCATGACCCCAGGGGGGTAGGGCGGGACCACAATATGATATGTATTACAAGGGGGAAATCTGGTAAAGAACAATATGACAAAAGATTCTCAGGTGAGCGATGTGGCCCATGGGCCTCTTGTTTCTATACAAATTAGGTAGATGCTATTTGAGAGTTTATGATAGAAACAGTAAAACTATTGCAGTAAGCTAAACCTGAAGAATAATGTGAGAAATGTTCAAACGTTAGAACACCAATAAACAATTTTTTTTTTTCATTTTTTGTCAAAACGTTAATTCATGTTGTATGATCTTTTTTATTTTACAGAAATTATACTCCACTCAGTCATGGATATTCCAAAGAGTCTGAAAATAATACTCCCCTGGCAGTTCCCGATTGTTTTCTTTGCTCTCTTCTACAGTCTCAAAATGACAGACTGCTGGAAATAAACCAGAATCTGCTGAAAAGGTATAGAATGACATCAGTTTTAAAGATAATTTTAAATGTAAATTTTAAAAAGGGAATCTATAATATGTTTCAGATCATTCCATTCTTTATTAAATAAAGTTGTTTCTTTGATTATATGTTTGAAGCCATCGCTGCATCGATTTAATAACTAAAAATGTTTTGTTCTCTTTTTTTTGGTTGAAGCCTAGACAATTCTAACCGGGAAAAAAAAGAAATAAAAAAGTCTATGACTGAAAGAACACCTGGTCCTCTTTGCAAAATCATACAAAAGAAAAGGGAAGAGATTGATTGTTTGAAAACAGAACTTCGAGAGGCGTAAGTTTGTTTTATATTAAAATTGTTCGGTTGTTTTTGATAAGTTTTCACGATTTGATAAATCACATCTTTGATGAACATTGACAGATAGTTGCACTGAGTAGAGTAAAAAGACTAATTTTCTTTAATTCTGACAGGTTAAGCTATTAAATAAACAATTCATTGACGAATATTTTTTTATCAACATAATTGTAACTTTAGCTATTCTTGTCATTTTATGTGCGGAGAGAGTGTTAGAACTTGTGAGATACCCTTTTATATTTAAGAACTACAATAAAATTGTCATATCAATTGTTAAATTACTACTATTTTTCCAATTGTTAATGAATCTCACATTTATGAATTTAATTTAAATCATAAATTTTAATCATATATATTAAACAGATTAAACGAAAATGCCGATCTTCAGTGGAAACAAACAACTAAAGACGACGAAAATTTTGAAGATTTAAGAGGAATAATTGAGTACTTGGAGAAAAGGTACGCTAATGTCTAAACAGAAAACACGGTTAATAGGGAAGATTGTTTTGGTTAAAGGGTTTCATATCGATTCATTAAGGATAGACTAATTATCTCAGAAAATTTGTTCAAATTTTGCAATAAAAATCTGAGGAAAGTTGATAATGAAACGAAAGGATATAATTAATAAAATGTTATTTCGTATAAATCATTTTTATTTTGTTTTCCTTTACCAGAAAAATCTAACAAGATTTATTTTGTTAAAAGAATCTTTGTTTCAAATTTGAAAATTAACGTGATTTTTTTTACATTGAAGACTTGAGCTATCAGAAGCAGACTCTTGCAGTAAAGATGGCGATATTTCAAAACTGAATTACAAAGTAACTCATTTGCAGTCGGAACTGGATGGACTCAGACATAAACTAAAAGAAGAGCAAAGAAAAATGCAATGGTTAACGGTTTATAGTGAACAATGCAGGTACAACAATCAAAGTTTTATTTAAAAACAATTTATCGTATTGATAGACATGTATTAATTTTAAAAACTGATTTCGTTGAATATGCTGACTATAGAGAAAATTTAAATAATTCATTACATAAAATGTTTTTTTATTTGTATTATTTATGAAATATTTTAATTGTGTAAAACAAAGCAATAAAACCCCAAAACAACACATGTTACATGTATTACTTACTGATAAATAAATTGATGGTTAGAAAAAAATCTACATATAGAAATTACTACAGTCTGTTTCGGTAACTTTGACATTTTTTTCTGATGGTACATGTAAGCAATTTTAAAGTAAATCTGCACAAGGGCGAAATCCTAATTTATTTTATTCTAGAGCTAAAGTTGAAAACGACAAAAGGACTCCAGAATCAGAGATTGAAAACTTGCGTTTTGAGGTAAAGATTTTGAAAGCCGAGAACGAGAAATTAGAAGAGAAAAGAAGACAAAGGCAAGTTTATGTATCTATGATATTCAATTAAACGACATTTTATGTGGTAATAATTTACAAAGTACAAGCCAGTAATTAGAAATTAGATATAATAGCTTACAGGAAACAGAAACACTTTCAGTGATGCATTCAAGTGAACTAAAGATAAAGGAGGAAGAAATCAAAACATTGAAGAAAGATATGGAGAAAACGAAGCTGGAACTTCAATCTTTATACGCAAAGTAGGTCACAAAATAATAAATTACCTTTTATGACACCAATATTCCTATTTTCGAAAAAGATTCTTTGTGACAGACGCACGAACATATTTAGTAGAAATGGTCCTTAGTGTCGTGTTAGCAGATGTACAATTTTATTTACATTATTTATGATCATTCGATAATCAATTTCTGTGTTTAATACAGAAATAGAGAATATGAAAAGAATTTAAAGAAAACCAACCAAGACTCTGAGATCCTACGCTTGAAATATCAAGTTAATGATCTAAAAGAAGAAATTCACACCTTGAAAAAGCAAGGAGACAATTTGAGATTAGAAAAAGTCCAAATTCAGAGGTAATAAAAAAATGTGTATTTCCCTCTGATGAAAAGGGTATCACGTCATATGATATTTGTGTAATTCATTTTTTTTTCTCTCTCTTATTTCCATAAAGAAAATTTGAATTTGACCTCAAAAGGGAAGACATCAGAGCAGCATCTGAAGTAAACCGATTGAAGCAAGTAATTTTGCAGCTAGAAAATCAGAAATATGGAACACACATAACGTCCTTATCAAGGAAGAAAGGAGTTGCGTTGCAAAGGTAGATTCTAAACAACAAGCTTCTTATATTTAATTAAAAAAGGAGTTAATCATTCATAGCTTGCATTGTATTGATTTCTTTAATTCAGTTCATTATGCTTCGAAATGGTGATTGAAACTTTCCAGTGTCGAGTTTTTTTTTTTACCTAATTAAGTATATGGAAATAATTACATTTTCTGGATGTCGAAAATGGATTTAAATGTGATTGCCCAAATAAAATCAAGATGAAATGTGTTACTTATTTTTACAAAACATTTTATCAGCCCTTTCTACGGATCCTTTACATTTCATATTGTACTCTTGAAAGAAAAAAATGGTCTAGCACCGTGGATAAAATCTGTATACAGACGAAAACAAGTGACTTTACAAAGAATGATTTCTTCCTCGTCAAATAGGAAAAAAATTGAAATTTATAAAAGTTATTTTGAAACAAAGAGTTAACAAGACAAGGTTCCTAAAAGTATAAAACTCAATAAAATATTATGCTTTCTGTTGTTTCACTTGGCTAAAAATTCCTGTTTTAATGAATAGTTGGCATGTGTTAAATGGATTAAATGGGTTAAAAATTGACTTTGCTAAAAGTGTTATTGTTGTAGCCGTGATGATATGAATTTTTAATTAATTGCTATATTTAGCATATACATGTATTTCTATGAAACCTACCAGTCCATAAATCAGTGCGCTGAATAAATTTCATTACTAGTAAAGTTTATACATAATTCTTTTTATTTAGCAGCTTGGTATATTTTTTTCTATCTTATAAAGTTGTATATTATTATCATTAAGAAAATGTAAATTTGTGAAAAATCAGTATTTCTACAAATACAAATACTCAGGAAAAAGAAAACTTTTTTACCCTCAAAACAAAATGTTTATGTATGCTTACACGACATTGAAAAGAACAAATTTTAACAGATCAATGTTTAACTTATATATAACAGAGAGAACGAAAAACGTAGACTCGCTGATCAAGATTCTTCTGAGATGCAATACTTGAAAGAGGAAGTTTGCAACTTGAAGAAAGAAGTGAATATGTTAGAAAAAGAGGCAGAGAGATTACATGAAGAAAAAATCCAAGACCAGCGGTATGATAAAATGATGTTTTCTTCTTAAAATCAAAATTCGTATTGTATCTTTTCTCAATTTCCTGTCTCACGATCTCATTGCTTTTTTAAGAAAAGGTGAGCCTGATCTAAAAGAAAGGGAGTCACAAACACACAATATAGCAGAATCTGAGATAGGCCGGCTGAAGCAAGTTATTTTGCAACTAGAGAATGAAAATATAAAACACAAATCACACATATCTGCCATTTCAGAGGCGAAAGAAAATGCATTACACAGGTATTATTGTAGCAACAAAATTAAAAAACAAAGTTCCTGACGTAATAACTTTTCATCATTTATTAAAATAATACAAATCTAACGCCATTGATAAAAATGAAACCTAAAAATATTGTTTAAAAATACTTTCTCAATGAAATAGAAAAACGATAAATGTACTTAATTTGATGTAATCATTTAGAAATATTTTTGGATTTGCATTGAATTAAACTGAATGGATTTATCTCTCAGATATATCTTATCTGACTTGTAAGACAATGGACACACTGTACTAGCAAAATGAAAACAATCCGATGTTCTACTTTTAAATTTTTTTGCAATAAGATTTATATACTGTGTATATATAGTATTGTTCTTCCAAGATAAAACCTAAATGTAAGATATTGTCAAAAATTAGGTTTAAAAAAATTAAAATTAAAAACATCTTCTAAGAAGCAAAATTATGTTATTAAGTTTTTCGTCCCATTTCAATGTTAGGCAAAGTCAAGCTGAACTTAACATGAAAACATTAACGGAGGAACTGCATCATGTGAGAGAAAGACTGTTAAAGCAAGAGGATGACAACTATCGTCTACAAAAGGAACTCTCTGAAGTTTTTAAAGAAAAAGACGATGCCTTGACTAGGTATAATTCAATTAGTGTATTTGTTTTACGATGATCAACTCGTGGAATTATTGAAAGAGATATTTTTTCTAAGATTTTAAATGTATGCTTCGTATTGCATTAAGGTTAAGCAAGGTAGCCAAGCTAACTCAGGGTAACACAGCGATAACTGACATTAGTGACATCAATCGTCCAACAAAAATAGCAGAAAAATTTTCCGAGTTGTACGACAACCAGTGGAAAGATGCGTTTCAGGAACTTGGCAATACTTACAACAATGAAGAGGAAACCATACAAGTCCTACTGAACATACTACAGGTGATAATTCCTTAGTAAAATTTCTCGGATCTTAGATATGCTTTAAGGTAATTCCACCCTCCTATGATGTCATAGGTTTTTGCAAAAACTGTAATTAGTTAAAATTCATACCTAGTAGAACAATATCTCTTAGAAGAATGCTGTACAATAGGTGTAATGATAAATATTGTTAAGTTAAAGAATTTAAAAAATGCATATTTTCTATATTTAATAAATTATTCAACCTTTAAAAAATGTTGACAAGGGCAATAACTCTGTCTAAGGTTTCTTCATTCAGGAATTTGCTTTATTGTAAAATAGTTTCCCTGATATTCACAATTCATAAGTATCTTTTAAGAAGGAAGTATTTAGGAACATTCAGTACAGAATTGTGCATTTTAACCAGTTTTTACATATTTTTCATGATACTGTTTACACAAAAGTGTGATTTTTTTATGTTTAAATACACTTCTGTTTAATTATGTTTCACATCTTAAATAATATGGTGACCTATATATTTTTTGCAATAATTGGAAAATTTAAATATAATTAATGAAAATAAATGCAGTTTTTGTACTTTGAACCTATAAAATTGTGAGGGTGGAAACACCTTAATTATCATTATTGTCGCAAACTAGAGAGTGTGACGGCTAGAATGCAGAAAGATGTTTCGAGATATTTTCCTTTTCATTAGTTTCCTAGTTGTGTCAATTTTCAACCAAAATGACAATTCCCCCGGCAGTTCCCCGTTTGTCTAAGTTGTAAGTAAGAGACTAAGTGTCCGTGCATTAAGATGTAGTGATTTGATAATTTTCATAACTTTTATTATTGTAAATCATCACGGTTACTGACTTTGTGGCGCAGAATATTGCGCTTCCTACACCTTGTCTTCATCTCTTTTTGCGTTTCCATATGAGTGAAAAATTCTCAAGAGGGACGTTAAACAACACAATCAATCAATCATCTTTATTTTATATTTTAGGAGGCATACACGTTTTGTTTACAAGCAGAGAATAATTATGAAACCAGGATCGGCGAAGCAGTCTTAACTCTGATAGATATGGATACGAAAGAGGTTAATTCAGCAAAAAAGAGACTCTGTTGCATAACTTTTTTTCTATGATTTCAATAAGTATAATGTTAAATTTTAATTTTCCTTTATTACAGACACGCCGGATCAATGGTACAAACAGTTCTATACAGAAAATACTCACAGATTTAAGGCTTTCGATGAGCTGTGTTTGTTCTTCGGTTATTGGGAAGGTAAAACAACGTAAATGCTATTTTGTTTTGCCTAAAATAATTTCTTCATTAACTAATATACGTTAAAACTACTATTTTTTTTAGATGTTTCTTGCCAAACTTCCATCTATTTTGAAGAATGTAGACGTATCAAGATCACCTAAAACAAAGTTTTATGCAAGCCAGTGTGCCATTCTCTGTTGGAGAATAAGAGTCCGGGGTCCTCCCGTGTTTGTCCGCTTTGAATTCAGTAAAGGAACAACATTTAACGCAGATATACTGAGAAGATATACCAAAACGGGAGACTACTTGGATTTCATTGTGTGGCCTGCATTGTATTTGCACGAGAATGGTCCTGTATTATCCAAAGGTGTGGCACAGCCCAAACAATTTCCATGAGTTTTACTAATTATTACAATATACAAATTTATAATTGTTTTGCAATCTTTTTGTTAATGTTTGATGGTTTGTTGGTTATATGTGTCACATTAAAACATTTGCTGATATAACCTTGACAGAACTTTATATTATTTTTAAATGGAACAAGAAGTTGTAACTTGATTAGTAAAGTGAATGGCGTTTTATTTTTACTTTCCATTGCCAGTTTAAACTGAAAGATGTATAAATTGAATCGAATGAAATATGGAAATAATGAATAGTAATCAAGCTCAAATGATCATACAAACATTTAAGTCCAGAGCAGAGCTTACACGAATCTCTGTGAACATTAGTGGTGGGATCAGGAATAAACGATCAGACTTGCTGTGTGCTCATGATCTGGCAAAACGGATAAATCCGTAGATAGTGTGTAAAATGAAGACCTAACAAACAGTATAAAAACATCAAAACATGTTGGAGCCTTTAAATTCTTGGTTTCTAGAAGAAATCATTTTCGTGAATTAAAATTGTATATCGGTAATCTTAATTAACAAAGTTTACAAGTAGCCTACAATTGATTGTTCAAAAACTTCATTGAGTTCAATAAAATCTGAATGATACCCAATTATTGTTCTTCATGTAACAAAAGAGGACGACGGGCCCGAATCTACCCCCAGGAGACCATAACCTGAATAATTTCCAATGTACACTACCTGAGTAAACTTTCACCAACTTTTCCAGTTAGAGCCTTTTGGTAAGTTTTAAAATAATTCAATTTCTCGATCTCATTGTAAATGTTTGATTCACTTTGTAATCCCGCTTATCCCTACCCCAACTCCGGGCATGATTTGAAAAATTTAGAATCTACACTACTTTTGAAAGCTTTCAGAAAAGTTTCCGCATTTCTGGCTAATTTGTTCTTCAAATTTTGTTATAAACCACCATAATTTTACTTTATGCCTCCTATAAGAAATATCAGCCTGATAGTGCAGTGAAAAACAACCAAACACAGATATGCAGTTTTGTCGAATATGTCATTTAATTCAATGACATAAAGTAAAATGTAAAACAAATCATTAAGGGGGATCACCTAATATTAAACAATACAGGTTACATGTACATATGTGAAAGGTACAAGTGTGATCCCCCTGAGACTGACTAGAAATTTACATGCAGTGAACATATCTGAGTACATTTAAATATGCATAAAATATAACATAAATGAGTAAATCCTTGGAGGCGTCCAAACAATTGCGCCAATCCAAGAAACGAATGACAAGTTATAAAATAATATAAACCAAAAATCCCAAAAAAAGGGTGGGTGGTGGGGTTTTTTTCCAAGGCACTACCAGGCTAACAAAAATGGCGCAACAAAATGAAAGATTTTGATTGGTTTACTCTGCGTGAAAGGAAACGCTTGCGCTTTCGCAATGAAAGGTTATATGATAACTGCGCTGCGATAAAGGCACATATCCTGCAGACTGCGCAGGGATATGCGGAATTATCCTAAGGTGTAAAATATAATATATTTCTCATAGAGGCATAAATTGAATTATCTGTGATAATATTGTTTTTTCTTCTCAATATGAATGGACATTTGCCATTTGTTTTAACATTAAGAATCCCAATTTCTCTAGGGATCCATTGTTATTATTATTTTTTGCTTGAGAATTTGAAAATGTGAAAAGTTCATAGAAGGAGTACCAGACGGACAGAGACCAAGCAAATAAATCCCTTTCAAATAGCATAATACTATGGAATCCGGATAGGGCCACGCAGTTCACTATCGCATCATCGCACCATCGAGATTTGAGTCGATGGTACGATGACGCGATAGTGCGATGACGATGAAGCGATGGTGCGATAACGATGAAGCGATGACGCGATAGCGCGATGACGATGATGCGATGGTGCGATAATGCGATAGCGATGATGCGATGGTACGATGAAGCGATAATGCGATGACGCGATGGCACGATAGCGATGCTGCGATGGTGCGATAGACACGATATAGCATCGCATCATCACTATCGCGCCATCGCATCATCGCTATCGCGCCATCGCGTCATCGCATTATCGCTTCATCGCGCCATCGCATCATCGTCATCGCGCTATCGCGCCATCGCATCATCGTCATCGCACTATCGCACCATCGCTTCATCTTTATCGCACCATCGCTTCATCGTCATCGCATTATCGCGTCATCGCACCATCGACTCAAACCTCGATGGTGCGATGATGCGATAGTGAACTGCGTGGCCCTATCCGGATTCCATATAATACAGAAGACTCGCCAACCTTTCTATTATTGACAACTGCCTTTTCAATAAAATGGAACTCGTAGATTAAATTATACCTGGTGATCGGTCATTTGCAAAATTATTGTGTTAAATCACATTCTGAATGCACACACACGTACTCGGAAGTCGACAATAAAAGATGCTTGAAGTTTATGATTGAAAATATCTATGTGGTTTTTGGGGACCAGGTCTTCCAACAATCTATTGGAATTCCCATGGGTACCAATTGCGCTCCATTATAAGCAGACCTATTTTTGTATTCATATGAAGCAGAATTTATGTTAAATCTTATTTGTGAAAAAAGAAAACACTCATTGTGGCCTTTAACTCGTCATTCAGATATATCGACGACGTATTATCAATTCACAATGGTCATTTCCATTCCTATTTCGATACGATATATCCTGGTGAGCTTGAGATAAAAGATACCACAGAGTCTGACACATCTGTTTCATACTTGGATATTCTACTTGAAAAGACGTTAATGGCAGTCTAACAAAAAAGGATATGGAGATAACGAACAGGATTCAATCTCAAAGTCCATAAAAGTCCATAAGAGCACAGCAAACACGAAACATCAGCGGGGGATCAGGTGCCAAGGAGGAGTGAGCATTCCCTGCTGACCGGTCACACCCCCCGTGAGCTCATTGTCATGATCGTGAAATAACGGAAAAATCCGTCTTCAATTCAGTTTATAAATAATGGACTAACAATTGGTATGAAAAACGTCAGTCAGCATTTGACTCAATGATAAATTGTATTTGCTGACAAGGTTATTGTATCGACCATAGAACTTACGAAATGATGACTTTAAACGAGAAGGCTGATATTCTTGTTTCATCAACTTGCTTGTCAATTAAGCTCTATGATAAACATTATAACTTATGTCTTATAACTAATCGGTCATTTGCAAAATTATTTTGATGTTATAACTTTTATAACATCACCTGAATACTGAGTTGATATCTCTCAGTTGATTCGATACGCAATAGCATGTTCTACATATGAACAATTTCTAAACCGAGGTGTATTATTGACAATCAATTTGATGAAACAAGAATATCAGCAGTCTTGTTTAAAGTAATAATTTCGTAAGTTCTATGGTCGATACAATGACCTTGTCAGCGAATACAACTTATCATTCAGTCAACTGCTGACTGACGTTTTTCATACTACTTGTTAGTCCATTATTTATAAACTGAACTGACGACGGATTTTCCATTTTTTCCCGAATATGACAAGGACGGGTGTGACCGGTCGGCAGGGGATGTCCACTCCTCCATGGCTCCTGATCCAACCTCTGATGTTTTGGAGGTCCGTATTTATTCTGCTCCTTCTGCTCCTATTTGTATTGTTTTATGGACTTTAATTTGATATTGAATACTGTCCGTTATCTCCATATCTTTCATTATGAAAATTTTTCAACAAAAAGTGGGACACTGTGCATAACTATTTAAAAAAAACTTATTTTAATGTAATACTAAAGTAACAAAAATATATTTCTTTCCAGTTTATTTGTAAAATAAAAAAAATAATAAGTAAAACAATAATAACAACAAATTCAACAGCTCAATAGAATAATAAAACAATAAAAAATTAAATGTAAACATTTCATATGGTTAGGGGAAACATATTTTAATCAAAGTAATTGCAATTTATATAGTTCAGTTTTATTTGGAATTCATCATTAAAAACATTAGTACATGTAAATATTTTATGCAAAAGAAACTTTAAACGGTTTTCTTTACAAATATTGTTTAATACAGTAACTACGCTCTCATACAGTATATATTTATTGCACGATATAAAGTCTAAACAATTTCAAAAAGTTGGAAATTAAATGATAATTTCAATATTAATATGTAAATACAAATAAAGCATTATCAATAATTTAGTATCCATATATTCACAGAATAAAAAGATACTTAATATGAATATGTTAAAAATTATAAAATTATGCTGGATTCTTTTTGGCACATATAAGCTACTACTAGTATTTATCTCAGATATTTTTGTGGTGCTTAGCTTTTTTCTTTAGCTTAAAATAGCTTTCACTGTTCCTTTAATAAACGTTCTACAAATCGGACACTTGCGCATGGCTGGTGAACAGCTTACACAGGTACACATGTGACCACAGGGCAAGAAAACAACGGTGGCATCTTCCTCCAAACAAATTTTACATCTGGTTTGTTCTTTCAATTCTTGATATTCTGAAACAAGTGCTTTTAGTTCTGAAAAGATAATTTTAAAAAGAGATTGGTAATGACTGATTTCTATGAGCAATTTTCAATCAAATGTATGATTCAATTTTATCTATAATACATATTTGTTTTTTAGAGATATATGTCTAAATACCTTGTTTCTTTGTTTCGCCAGATTCCTTCTGTTTTTTGGGTTGTTTTTCTTGCTGTATTTTTTCTTCCTTTTCGTCCCCTCCTTCCTCTTTAACATGTTCTTTCTTTGAACACTTACGTCTTGCTTGTTTGTGCTTTTCTGATTTCTGATCCTCTGCTTCCATTAATAACTCTAACAATTCTTTCGCAGACAGGTTCACTGCAACGAAAAAATAATCTCTGAAGAAACCACCACGATTTACTTTAATTGATTTTTGAAATCTTACTACAAATTCAAAACTTAAGATGTTTTTTTTTTTTCAATTTTATGATTTTTTCCATTATACTTTAACCGATATGGATAATGTCATTTTTACCTTTGTTCTCTGTATAGTCATAAACTGTCTTGATCTGAGCTTTGGTGTATCCCATCTCCATCACACTTTTAACTGCAGCTGACTCAAATAGATCTTCAGGTTGCTGTTTAGTGAAAACAAGCATATTTACAAATGAGAAAAATGATAGTTATAAAAATACTTTTAGAGGAAATATATATATTTTTCACATAATCTGCTGTATGGATGTTTATACCCAAAGTGTTTCTTACTGATTCCAATATTTCTGTATTAAGCCTGTATGAATTTTAATCTACAAAATGTGTATTATCTTTGTCAAATATGAAGATAATGCTTTCTGAATGTTCATTTGACATAAACAACATATAATTTAACATTGTTTAATCTTAATAAAGGTACTCACCATTAACTCTTCTTTTTGATCTTGTTGATGTTTGAATGAACTGTTGCCTTTGCACTGTTGAACAAATTGACAGTTGGGAAACCAATGCGCATGCTCGATCCAAGGATCATCTCCTTGTTTCCACTCTGCCAGTTTCCCGCCGCAGAAGAAACAGCACACGGTGTCATTTGTTCCTATTAAAAATAATCAGGTTTAATTAAAATAAAAGTAAAAGTTAAGCTTATTTTGGTCAGACTTAACTATAAAGCGTAACCTTTAGAACGAGTAACTCTCATTTGCAGCACTTACTTGTCTAAATTTTAAAAGAAAATTCTTTTCTAACTGCATTTCTTCCAACCATCAAAGCTGGAAAAGATACTTCTTTTCATCTAATTTTTGGCTTTTATCAAATTAATTGAGAAATAGCAACATACTCTTTTTTTTCAAAATTGTAGTTAAAAAAAGACACGATTCTTACCATTGTAGTAAAATCCTGCTTTAGACAGGTCGTTGGGACTAACAATGCCTGATATGGGCCAATTCTTGAAAGATGCCATTCTCGAGGCCAAGATGGAATATTTTGGATATTTGGGTTTTTCAACGCAGATCCCAAGGTCCTTGAAGACTTCTTTGGCCTTTTTGGACCGACTTCCACCCGGTACGTGATCAAAAACTGGTTGAGATGAAATTTGTGGTATAGATGTAGATGCGTAGTTTGAGGCGCTGGTATTGTTTTGATAGTTATTCTCGGAAACAACAAATTGATTTTCTGTTCCATAAGATTGCACTTCTCCCTCTGTTAGTGTTCGACTGGGGTTCTCATTTTGAGAAACATTTCCTCTTTCTTGGGCTCTAATTTGGTAGGAGTTTGATTGATGAATGTCTGACGGTCCACCACAAGCCCCTTCAGTATTTGAAAAACTCTCTGCTCTGGCTTCGCTTGAAGCTAAATGACTAGCATCATAATGCTTTTGAACGAAATCGCAGTTCGGCGAATTCTTGAAGTGTATTTCCATGGGGTCGTCGTTTGATTGGATATTTTCGTAAAAATAACCACATTTAAAGCAGATAATGGCTTTTGAGGCAGTATCGTAGTAAAATCCTGCTTTAGAAAGTTTCATTAAAGCAATTGGACAGTCCTTCAAAGAGCTGAAAGTGGAGTATCTGATGATTTCAAACTTCATCTTCTCGGACACATCCATGTCTGGATTTCTAGCACATTCCTCATAATATTTCGGAAGTTCGGTGCTAGGGCACTCAATCGATGACCTTGATTGGTCGCTGTTACACATTTTTGCAGTCCCTGTATCAAAAATTATATAATCATTAGGTTTGCTCGTTGACACTTTATTAAAATCGTTATTATTGTTGTTGTTTTTCAGAAACTGCTTTAAGATATCCATCAATTTTATGTTTAGTTGACGTTTGTTCTATTCGTATTTTTGTTTTCAATTTTCAGAGTTATGTCGATCTCTTCAAAAACAAATTGATTAGCATCTAATGCAGTCACTTGAATGCTTTGTATAATTCGTAATTTCCCGCTTCACGATTTTCTCGAGAACTAATTGCATGTAAACAAGTATTTAAAAATATATTTACGTTGTGGAATACAGTAAGTGGACTAGAGCAGCTCTCTTCTCCAATTGATTACAATGAAAAAAAATCGGTGCTTATATATGTAAACATTTTAATCTGGAAAGTTCCAGATATGTTTGGAAAAGAACCTGATGTAAACAACTAGGTCACAAGCTTCTCAAGGTCAAAGTCATGTGCGTAAATTATGCGCAATTGATATATCGAATGTAAACAACAAAAAGGAAAAACTTAAGCACACAGGAAATAAGTGATTGCATGCTGCCATTCGAAAAAGTTGTATTTTCACTCGAAAATTGAGAGAACTTAGAAGGAATAAAGATTTATTTGTAATATATAAATCACCCCTTTTTTATTACCTTATCGCTAGGACAAAATTCAGATAAAATACCCAATCTGCTTGGCAAATATGTCTCCTAAAGGTAAGACATCGTAAGTAAAGTATACATCCGCTGTATGCGTAAAAACTGGAAAGGGGGATCATAGTTTATTGTTCTAATCGCAATTATATTTCATCAACTGCAAATTCTCAGGACCATGGTGCAATATCGCATATTAAATGTAAATTCACGACTAAATGGCCATAAAATTGCCTATTATCTCATTCTAACTAGAACAACTTCGTGTGAACTAGTACAAATAGATAGTGAATACTTATTGACACTACTTTCAAAAATATGAATCAAGACATAGTAAAGGGAATATCTACTGCAAAGTAAAGTTGACGTAACTTTGAATATTCAATGTTGATTAAACCTCAAATGATAACTTGATCAAAAGTTGAACATTGGTCGAAATACCGGTAATTGTTTTGCTGAACTTTGGTTATAGCAACGTTTTAACATTTAGTCTTGGTCATATATAAAAGCACACATTCACAATTATCATGATTACAACTAGCTTCTAAACTAATAAAAGGTTATTAAAAAAATCAAAGATGTTTCAATTATTGTTTAATGAAAAAACGTTTAGTGTTTCACTTGAAGGCTTTTTAAAAACGTTTTAAACAGTTGAACGTATATTTTCAGCAAACTTTATCAGAAAAAGTATTAACTAATTAAGAAGTGTTAATGCTTAAAAAGCTCTGACTGTAATGTAAAATTACACAATTGTTTTTAAACAATTTAGAATTGTATCTATTATAATTTATTGTTTAAAAATACATCCTTTCACTTAATAATCAAAAGATATCAATACAGTCATTTGACAGGGAAAATTCCATCTCAAATGAGCTAAAAAAAATACTGGAATAGTAAGGAAAAAACAGTCATGCGCATTAGTCGTTCACTTTGTTTTAGTGAAAATAATTTTATTTTTCTTCTATTAAAATTCATATAAATAATAATTTTTGAAGAATAATGTTATGCACATTTCGGTGTATTTATGGAGAAAAAAAACAACACAATTTTGAATCTATATGGGAATAAAAATGAAAATGTTAATTGACAAAAGGTCGTGATTACTCAAACTTTTTAAATGTCGAGATTGGATCATGAGACTTCTTTCAATTGAAACATTGACAAACTTACAACATTGAAAATCATGTTACATCCTCAGCGTTGCATAATCGTTGAAATATCGAACGAACCTTGACCGTTCACAAGAAGTCATATGAAGGGTCTTAACTGTCTCTGAGCATAATCCAAAACTTGAAAGAATCCAAAGTCGTCTAAATACGCCAAATGAACTGAAAGTTGAAGCCAAAAAGCAAGATAAATAGGATGTTCGGGGATCAACAAGATGTTTAGTCTTATGCTCAGAAAAAAATCTTAAAGTAGATCCATTTCTTGCCTGGCTTGATCCATTTGTCAATATTTCGATGCAGACTAAACAAAACAACGGTGCTGTAGCACTAAAGTATTCTCTTTTACGTACACTACTACCTCTTACTCTTTGAAGAACATTTCATGTACAAAGACAAGGTCTTTTGTCTCATTTTTTGCTGTTATTTTCAACTTTTCCAGAGCATAATAAAGTTTTGAAAGCCTATGTTTTACATATGTTTTACAAAAATTCTTAACATATAATTCATATTCAACTGATCTTTCAATGACATGATTTATAATAATTATCAAATTAAAGGAGAATTAATATTCTCTTTTAACTTTATTTCTTAGCTGACGTTTTTATACCAATTTTTACGCCATTATTTACACATTGAGTTGTCGGCAGATTTGCCCGTTATATCCCGATCATGACAAGGAGCACACGGCGGATGTGACCGGTCGGCAGGGAATGCTCACTCCTCCATGGCACCTAATATCACCTCTGATGTTTTGGAGGTCCGTGTTTGTTCTGCTCTTATATTGTACTGTTAAATGAACTGTTGAGCTGGAATACCGTTCCTTATCTCCATAATAATTATATTTCATTGGAAGAAGCACACTTGCAAATCATATGTATTCTATAAGAAACAAAGAGAAAAGACACTTACTTGATTCATAAAAAGTTTCTTAACCGATGTTCCTTAAAACATACAGCTCAATAAACTTTTTAAACTCACATAGTTTTTCGCACAAATTAAAGTCACATTTTTCTTGCAATAAACTTAAAATTATCGAGTTTCAGTACGAGATATAGGCCTTATATTATGAAATATTTAATGTTAAAGGTGCATATTTTCTAAAATCATTATCTTAAGTTTAAAAGGTCAATGTTCTAAAAGTGAAATTGTTTACAAATCGTATGATATTAAATGTGTATGATTCTATCATAGGTATTTACAAATTAATTAATCGAACTTTCTTTGATACTATTTGGTTGAAATGTTCAAATTGACATCTTACAGATGAGTGTTTTTCTAGGTACTTTGGACATTTTCAATACTTTTCATGGTTTTGTCGAAATGCAGCGCCGAATAATGACAAAACTGCATAAAGAAATCATGTGAAAGGATCGGATAATAAAGTATTGTTTATCTTTCAACATAGTAAATTGTAAATATTGAAAAGAAATTTTTTTTTACATTTATGGTCTGAAAGTTTGAAATTTTGTGTTGGTAGGAAACTTACACGATGCTAGATTTCAGGAAGCTAACCTGAAAAAATGTCATCTTTTTAACATGGAAAGCAGTCGAACAGATGAGAAATACTTCTATCATCTTGCGCCCTAGTGTCATATTAATGTACAGAAAATACAGAAATTACATGAACTGCACTGTTTCTGCATGAAGTAGGGCAAAATTATGCTTTAAAATGAATGGATACAAAGACGGTTGCATTTGAAGAGAAACCGTGAAAAAACCATTTGGAAACTCTCATAATATATCATCCAAGAGCATATAGAAATCCTACCAATTATTATGTGAGAATTATGTTTAAAGTAATGGAATATGATCAAAATTAAATTATAAATCATTTTAAAAATATATTTTGTTGTCACGTTACACAATTTTGCATTATGACAATGTGACTTTAATTTGTGCGAAAAAACCATGCGAGTTTAAAAAGTGCGTTGAGCTGTATAAGCGAGTTCTTTATGACATAGTTTAAATTAATGTCCTTAGTTAATCTGTTTTTAAAAATACCCTGAAGCAGGTAATTTTTAAAGAAAAAACACCCATCAATGTATTATCAATAAAGCCCCACTATAACCATGAAATTTACAGATCAGGAATAGACACCATTGCTCATGACTGTTTTGCTTAATACCAAAGAACAGAAATTTTAAAAGAAATAATGCATTTTAACAATATATTCAACAAAGCCCTGCTCTAGCACAAGAAACAGTGACCCTGTGGTCATGAATCTCATAGTGGACTTAATGCTTATAACAATCAGCCAAAGAGAATAAAAACAAAATCAAAACATAGGTAACAAGGATTACAGAACTCATCTCAACGAATGTTGTCTTTAAGTAAGGCAAAGTCACACAATTAACCAACATTCTAAAACTGTACATCCAAAAATGCAAAATTAATGCAATTTTGATGTGATAGGGCTTGCAGTTACTTTGAAATATACCTATCCAAAAACTTCAAACTTGGTTATATAGGCTTTATAGTTTCTTGGTGATATAACTGCACCCATAACTTTTACCTGTTCACTCATCCGGAAAATTTAGGTCAGATTCAGTATCTGAAGCAAGTCTGGAAATATACATGCATCCTTGCAAGTTTGGTCAACATAGGGCTCATAGTTACTTGGAAATGAGACCTACACCACAGACTGCACCCAAAATGTAACCTGTTCCAAAAACATTAATCTGGTCTTTGCTTGATGAAATTACAGCATCTGAAACCTTGACTGGTACAATAAAACACACAAGAAGCATCTTCGATGCATGTATAATCTATATAGGACATAGAAGTACTTAAGAAAAAAAAAACAGCTCCAAAAAATACGAAAGCCCAGAAGGCTCATTCGAGATTCGAGTTTCAAATACGGGATTCGAAATTCGAGATTCAAAATTTGAGTTTCGAGATTCAACATCCAGTCTAACCAATCAAAAGCAGGTTCAACATTTGATTACTCCCCTTTATTATGTTTTTACAATCAAGAAATCGTTTAATATAATTACATGTATAACAAATGGGCCATTTGATTAAATTACAATGCAAGAAAGAGTGTTATATATATTAGAAGTAAATTTAAATAAATATTGGATATTTTGCTAAGCAAGATATACTTCAATATATATTATAGCTTTTTAAACATTAAACAGATTACATATATCAGGAGTATATATATTTTTGTATTGTCTACAAAACTTAACTGCATTTCCTCGATTTATGAAACTACAGGTACTTTAGGACAGCCCCCCTCCTCCCCCGCGATATTCAACGCCAGGGCTTATTGGGCATTTTTTTTTTACAATATATATTCATTATACTTATTCGAAAAAATCGTAAAACCCCCAGAATAATCGATTAACAAAAAAATACCCCATACATCGTAAGAGAGAAAGGTATGCCACTCCAGTCTATTTACGTTGTACCCCCACTGGTATTTCTATGTTTAAACATGCATTTATTTTATTTTAACCTAAAATTTTGATTCACACTGTCTCTACATATGTTTTTTCTATGTTAGTCCATGCTATCGGACTGACTCTGCATCTCGTATAATCCCACAAATCCGAGATTTTTTCGTATTGTACACATGATGAATAAGAGTAATTATTATAATTTTTGAAAAAATGTCCTATAAGCCCTGGCGTTGATTCTGGGGGGGGGGGGGGGGGGGGGGTCCTGTCCACAAGTGCCTGTGGTTTTCCTAATAGAGGTAATACATAAAAAAAGCAATATAAAAGTATATATATACTCCTGATCTATGTAATCTGTTTCATGTTTAAGAAGTATAATATAAATTGAAGTATATCTTGCTTAGCAAAATATCCAATATTTATTTAAATTTACTTCTAATATATATAACACTCTTTCTTGCATTGTAATTTAATCAAATGACCCATTTGTTATAATTATATTAAACGATTTCTTGATAGTAAAAACATAATAAAGGGAAGTAATCAAATATTGAACCCGCTTTTGATTGGTTAGTCTGGATCTCGAATCTCGAATGTTGAACCCGCTTCTGATTGGGTAGCTTGGATCTTGAATTTCGAAACTCAAATTTCGAATCTCGAATTTCGATTCTCGTATTTTGAAACTCGAATCTCGAATGAGCCTTCTGGGCTTTCGTAAAAAAAAACTTAACCCCGACGCCGAAGGTATTACATAAGCTCGCCCAACTTCGTTGGGGTGACTAAAATGCATTTCACTGGAAAATCATACCTCTCCCGATCTACAAAATGTTTACAATTTAGGAAGAAACATTCTTGCTTTTTATAACCATGGACTTCGTATAGTAGGTTAATAGTCAAGTGCAAAGGATTTTCCCCTCAAAGAATAAATGCATTTTTACTATAAAAACAGTCCCCTTTAAAGTCAGAACCCCTGACTCACAATGTTTATAGTTTTGGATCAGACACCCTGATTTGCTTCGGTTGCTCAATTTGATCTACATTTTGGAGCAGATACAATACCAAAAATTATAACGACTTTCTAAACCGAATTTGCATAGATAATGCATCAATGTATGAACATTCTTCAACTTTCTTTAAATGCGTGATTTTCAGGATGAATGACTAGTTTAAAGCTTTTGGATAAGTTCATTCCCAAGTAACTGCAAGCTCTATCAGATCGAATTAAAAATGATACATTTTGGAATTTACACTACAGGATTATAAACAATCGTTGAGGCAATCTCCAAAAACTTATGTTTAAATTATATTTTTCATTGTATTTTTCTTTCTTTTTTTTTTAATTCAGATGTAAAGAAATTTGAAATGGGTGGACCTTGGGGCGGAGCTGCGCTGTCCATCTTCTTAATATGTTTGACGTACTATCAGGCTGAAAAATGTGTCACAGTAAGATGTCTTCAAAATACAAAATGTAACATTCTTAACCAGGTTTTAGAAAAGCCATTCTATTGCAGCTAAAAATTATGATTAAAAATCTCATTATTCGCTGGTTGTTTTTTAGAATGAGAAAGATCTAACAAAAAAAAAAAAAAAAAAAAAAAAAAAACACCTTATTATTCGTGCTTGTGTTTGTCATGTTTGTAAACATTGTGATTGTAAAATTTAGTACAAGATATGACTAAGGACTGAGGATGTTATTTATTAACATGCCCATTAACACATCAAGATAATGACCACTAATCATGTTAAATAAATATCCAAATCAAACTTCTAGCAATATAAAGGCATTACCTTCTTTTTCCTAAACTAAGCAGAAATGAAAAATGATAAAAATAGATGTTATAATCAACAGAAGGGAACATTTCTAAACTTATCTCCTTTTTCGAATTTTCTAGTCTTAACTAACTAGTTCTTCATGACCTCCAATGAATTTGTTACATTACTTCAGAAAGTGATTTCTTCATTAATTCAAATTTGCATTTTCCTGTAAATGAGTTCTTCAAAGGCTCTTTTTTGTTTGTTTGTTTTTTTCTTTTTACTTCTAACATTTCCTCTTCATAAGCTCATTTTAAAAACTGTAACATATATAACCTCTTAAACCAATTCTTTGAATAAAATCATTTTTTAACCAGGATCACAACCTGGAAAACTGAGTTATGTATGTACTTATACAGTACTTAATTTATGTTTTTACCTTGAACGAAACCTTGTTACTTTCTTAGGGTGAGTGGAGTCTTTTCCGGATTCCAAAAATTAATTTGGATTTCCGACAATGGCTCGGCATGACAACTTCCTTTTGGCTTCTGGTATGGTTCATGGTGCAGATACTTTTGTATACTGTCCCAGCTGGAAGAAAAGGCCATGGGCCACCACTAAAAGGGGGCAATAAACTAGAGTATCGTTTGAATGGTAATCTTTTTATGCTATTAATCATAGTTTTGAGTCATATTTTCAGAAACATTTACACAGGTACGTATGCATAACTTATAGTTCTTCATTGTACCTTTTCCTTGAATCAGCGTTGTTTGTTTTGGACATGAATCTCCTTGGCCTCATTGTTGCCTTCTTTATTGGATTCCCCATCAACGCCTTGATCAAGAGTATGCTGCATATGTTGACATTTGGGATCCTGGCATGTCTTCTGCTGAATTGTATATTATACTTCCAGGCCGGGTTTGTGGAAGACTGGATGCTGAACCCGAATGCGAAAACAGGTACAACGCAACTACTAAATGTCTTCAAAGCTTATATGTTCGTGTGTTAAATATTATCAAAATATTTTTGTTTTTCGACAGGTCACATGTTTTATGATTGGTTCGTGGGGAGAGAACTGAATCCTCGTTTTGGACAAGTTGATATGAAGTACATCATGTTCCGCAGCGGCATCATTGGTTGGATGCTGGTGAACTTTGCCAACTTGATTCTGGCATTTTCAGAGAGTAAAATGTCTGTGCCACCGAATCTGGTTCTGTTAACTTTAATTCAGCTGTTTTATGTTCTGGATTACTTCTGGTTTGAAGAAGGGATTCTTGTCTCACGTGACATAGTACATGAAGGTCTTGGATTCAATATATCCATGCAGTTTCTTATGATTCCATTCACATTTTGTACCCAAACAAGATATGTGGCTACAACTGGATATTCATCGTCATGGATAATGCTTCTTACAAACTTTGCAATTTATGGTAAATATCGTAACTTTATAATTGTTGATGGTTCTTGCTATACGAAAATATTAAAGCTTCACTGATATTTCTTACACAAATATATCGTTGTTAGGAAAAAAAGTATTAAATTACAAAATTTCACATGAAAAAAAATATAACAAACTGCATTTACGACCCGAAAAGAGTGTTCGTATATCTTTCAAATTAGCTATAGATTGTAAAGTGTCTTTTTCTTTCTAAAAAAAAGTAATGATGCTCAGAAAAACAGCAGATCCTGTACTTATATTGAAACAGAAAATGAATGCCTCTGTGGAAAAACTAATATAATACTGCTTATTATTAACTTACAGTTTTGTCTGATTTTATCGCTTCCATATATTTTTTTATTCCACAGTAATTGGATTTTGGATTTACAGAGCCAGCAATCTAGAGAAAAATAAATATCGACAGAATCCAGACGACCCGGCGTTAGCATGTTGGTATATCAAAGAAATAGCAAATCAACTCATATTCACTGCTCTTTAATTAAAGGGACATGGACACAGTTTCAAAACTTTTTTAAAACCAATTTTAATGCTTACAATACCTAACTAAGGCATCATCTAATGATCAGCAAAAATTTGAACATCATTTCTTGATTAACAAACGAGAAACGGAACTTAAAGTTCATCAAAATGTAAACAAGGCTCGTGCCTTGTTTCTGTTTACATATAGAAAATATCACATGTAAAACAAAAGGAAATTCAGCAAATTACTAGAAACTGTCTAATTGTATTTAGAATCAACTTCTTTATTGAAATTATCTGCTTTGAGCGAGCATATATTAGTATATTAATTTATGTAAACAAAACATAAAACAGACCCTGTTTACATAACAAAGATTTGGAGCTCTATATCTGTTTCTATCTCGACAACTGAAGTTCAAATTTTGATGATCATTAGAAAGACCTTAGTTAAATATTTGTAAAAATGGAAAAATAAATTAGAAAATTTTTAGCTGAAACTCTTTTTATGCCCCTTTACGCCTTCTTAATACATTCATTATTTCTTAGGTTTAATTACGTTTCTTATATTACAATTGCTAGACTTGAAGACAATGCCAACACAATCTGGAAAGCGCCTGCTAATTTCTGGTTGGTGGGGAATGTGTAGACATCCGAATTACCTGGGGGATTTGTTAATATCTCTAAGTTACTCTCTATGCACAGGTAAACATTATTACAATCGTACTAACTGTAAAAGTGCTTTATCGTTGTATTAATGAAACCGACACAAATGAAAATACTACAACATGCAGGTTTCCACATTAATTTTTTTGAGTGCAGCTTTTAGATATGTCACTCAATATATGAACGTTGTTTAGATGCAATTTTTGAAAAGTATTACATAATTTCTCTGTTTGTATACAACAGGTTTCCGACATGTGGTGCCCTATATGTCTTTCTTCTTTCTACTGCTGCTGTTGATTGACAGGGAAAAACGAGATAGTCAGGGATGTAAAGAGAAATATGGAGCTGACTGGGAAAAGTACTGCCAGATTGTTAGATACAGAATCATTCCATTTATATATTAAAATAGTCAAGTTAATGAAATTTTTACATACATGTACATTGTAAAACATTATTAAAAATTTTCTGTAACGATGATAAAATATAAAATAATTTATATGTACACTGAGTGGTCAAACTTTATCTCGATTTTGATGTTGATAAACATTTTGAGATGTCCAAGAAAGAAGATATTTTGAGATGTCCAAGAAAGAAGAGCAAGGGATGCAATTCATTATAAGCATATTTGTTTTAAGCAAGTTTCACAGAAATGCTTCATTGCTCATATCAGAAATGAATGCTCCTTGTTCGGCTTAATTCATATCCTCAGGCAATAGTGAACACTTCCCTTAAATTACAACACATCAAATTCAAAATTTCAATTTGATACCTTTTTAAAAATTTTTATTACAAACTATAACATTTTGATATGCCCTCGAACATTTATGCAATTTAATAACCCTCATACAAAAGTCACCGATTGTTCTTTAACTATTATGCATCCTCGGTAGTCTGATGTTATCGTTCAGTCAGCAGCAATAAATTAGAGTAATTTCATCAATCAATAAATAATATTTTATCTTGGTCCTTTAGCTGAATATCACACATACTAGGTTGTATTTTTCTGGAAAAGGGAAAATTATAAACACATTTACAATATTATATTGAGTTGTTCATAATTGATTTCATGTCAGTTTTGTTCTGGTAATTCCAAAATATTAGTAACATCAACTTTCTGGAATAGTTTTCAGACCATGAATTTATTTAAAAAGCAAAACATTAGCCATGTATGGAAATTGAATAAATTTCTATGATATTCTTCGTCCTGTATTGAAACAATCATGATAATATATGAACTTACTAAGAAACATTGACTTGAGAAAATTGAAGTTGTACACTTTGATATCATTTTAAAACTACTAGGTACTTCATACTGTTTTCTTTGCAACAAATCTTATATATTTTTACCTTTTCACACATTCCCCAAGCTTGTATTCTGACATCACGCTAGCCCCGCCTCTTTCAGTTTTCCCATTAGTTCTTCCACTGACTCCACCTTCTGTCCGGCTTGTCTGACTGGTGGATCTTCTACACTGAGAACTTCCTGTCTAGGGGCTGTGTCCACACCATAATCTGAGGGCTTCTTTGTGACTAAAGGCTTTTTCTTTGCTTTCTAAAGAGACACCACAACCTCAGAATATAAGTTGTTACAGCTTTAAAGCATATCATAGTTCATAAAATATACACCTGTAGTACAGAAACAAAGTTATTCTTACTTTGCAATACAAAAATTATAATACCAAGAACAACTAAACATAACTTATTAGTATTATTCTGTCAGTCCAAATATTCTCTATATACATGTACTACATGCACATGTTGAGTGGTTCTTAAGTTCTATAACTACACTTTCCCTAGTTCTTTATTAGTTCATGCACTTTTCATGAAATTGTTTGGCCAAAATATATTTTCCTAAAAACGCCCAAAGCACAGAAATTATCAACTTTAATTGAGATAAATATTCCAGTGACTTCTTTTGCTCTTGATAAAATTTATGCAAACAAGATTGTGTTGTCACAACATTTATATGAATATGACATCCTATGAGCTGTATCCACTGTATCAAGGAGTAAAACTGGGATATTCTACCCACAGACCAACTAAAAAAAAACATTTTGAACATGGGCTTAAAATTGAACTTTCCTAGCCTCCTTTGAAGAAAATTACTGAATACCATCTATCTAGTGCAAACATGAGAAGTTAAAAGCACAAAAAATATAGACCATGACTTTTATATATCAACTTCATTTAGATATTTTTGTTTTCATTTTACATACCATAATATTGGGAAGTGTGGCATATCTAGGTTCATTTAATCTTAAATCAGCTGTAAGTACGGCTGGAACTTTCACTTTAATAGTTTCTAGGCCTCCATCAATTTCTCTTGTCACTGATAAATCACCATTTGACTTCTCCACTTTAGAAGCAAAGGCAGCCTATAAAAATTACCAGTTAATGAAATACTGGAAATCAGTCTCAGCAAATTTCTATATACACAAAGTGTTGAAAAGAGATTAAAGACGGGTGAATTATTACATTTAACATCGACAGAATTTTTTTTTTTGAATCATGGCATCATGCAACTGAAAATCCTTGTATATTATCATCCCCACACACTTAAACGTACATACATATTCCTAAATGTTGGTTTTCTTCTCATTCTCACTAACAAGTTGATGTATGGTAGATGTGTTCTTATACGTTCTTATTCCCACATTTCTTACATTGCCTAGTAGTGTAAACATATTCCTTTATCAATACAAAGTTTGTACCTGTGGCCAGTCTAATAAAGCTGCTGTCATTTGACCTGTCTGGTTACAATCATCATCAATAGCCTGAAATAAAGTAGGAAATAGGAATTTAAAATCAAGTCTACCACTTGTTTTACTTGTTACATTTAAATGTACAACTTGAAATTACTGTAATAATGGATATTGAACGTTTTTAATTAGATGTATCACTACGTACCTGTTTACCTAGAATCACAAGATCAGCTTTTTCTTCTGTTGCAATCTTCGACAGAATTTTTGAGACATGAATTGGTTGTAGTGTTTCGTATTCTTTTGGCTCCGTTACGACATGAATAGCTCTGTCCACACCCATAGCAAGGGCTGTTCTTAGAGTTTCCTAATAAATATACAACGTAACAATCTATAACTACACATGCCACTTTGGCACTTAAATCAGCCAAAAACCTCAATGTATTGATCTTTAAAACCCTTATTACATGTACTTATTCCCATGTACATGTATATTTTAGAGCAATGAAATTATAAGCTAGACATGCTAGATGACATTAACTGAAGTCCTGAGACAAAAAGAAATATTTCTTACTTAACTTTACACATGAAAAATTAATTTTCTTCATTTAATTTTAGCAACTAGCAATGAAACATTTAAGAAAGAAGTTCATGAATTACTTGGCATTGCTGGGGACCACAAGACACTGCAACAATCTCTGATGCCAACTTTTTCTCTTTCATTCTGACTGCTTCCTCAACGGCAATTTCGTCAAAAGGATTCATGCTATGTTTAACTCCTTCGGTAACTACGCCAGATTTATCTGGTTTTACTCGTACCTGTAAACATTGTTTGAGAAAATTCGGTATGAGACGTAGAAAGGTTCTAAAATTTAAATGAAAATGAGAGAAGCATTAAATTTACTGCTTTGAAGATACTTACTTTTACAGCATAATCAATTACACGTTTGCAGCCAACTAAAATTCTAAACCCTGACATTTTGCGGTCGTTGTTTTTCTGGACACCGCGATTGTTCACCTTTGGACTTGAGGGAGAAGAAAGTGGAGTCGATATATTCAAATTTAATAATGATTTTTTTAATCTGCGTGCATAAATATATTTGTAACTCATAAAATGACAGAACTTCTTTTAATCTAACAAAAAATTTTAACTGTATAATTAATTTTATTTGCATTTTATAACAGAAGTATTGCAATTTACAAAATTTAATAGACGCTCCCTGATACTATTTTTCACTCCATACACTAAAGATCTACTTTCACTTTCGAGTAAACCACGGGCTTTCATTTTACCTTGCGACAATGTCACTGCTAACCAAAGTTTTGTTCTATCCTACATTGGGCTACAATATTTTAATGACTTACGTAACAAACAGAAGATGGTTTGATCGCATTGATGAGACAGTGATCCTTGGTGCACTTCCACTTAAAAGTTGGAACAAGATAGTAAGTTCAGACACTGATACAATCTAGTAATGTATGATATTGATTTCATAATCAGTTTGTCGATGATCGGAACTTAACAATTTTAATGTTAAAGTAACTAGGCTTTGCCAAATTGGGAGAACATTAGCTTGCCAGTCATCGAGTATACGGGGTTAGGCACAAATCCACCGGAGTAGATTTATACCTCAGACACTCCCCTTTTTAACTTTCTGTATCTCGCTGGTCTAAAAGAATGGGATGGACGATCGATATTCGGTCTGTCTCTTTTTTTCAAGAGTGCTACAGTTCTGCAGCTTACCCCACCTTAATTATTAAATAAATGGACCAGAGACATTGTTGTTACGTCTCTGATAAAGTAAACTAGATTTATTTTTCTCTATAAAGATGAACGAAGCTTATAGCAAATGTATATTTTTTTTTCTTGTTTTTTTGGTAATCAGATTTGTTTTTTTTTAAATAAAAAGATATGTATATTGAAATTTACTTTAAAATGCTTTTTATTCATCGTAAAAAATTAAGTTTTAGAACTTGGAATTTTATTTTTGAATTTAAACCATGATTGCTTTAAAACTAGCCAACACTTCCTATTACTTTATCTTTTGAAACCTTTACCATTCTTTCTCAAGAAAAAAAATTATACTGATTAAATGATAAATTTAGTTAAACTGTATACACTGAGATCGATTTTATTTTCAATGACAGTATTACAATTATGTTACTTTTTTCTTCTGACATATTTTAGTTGGTAGAAGACGAAAAAGTTCGTGCTATTGTCTCCCTCACAGAGGACATTGAAACAGAGGGGCTAACTAACTCAGTCGAGGTAAGTCTGTCATTTTATATACCAATGTTTTAATGAGAGTTATCGGACTTTGAGCATCAGCCATCAGTTAAAATGGGTATGACGGTATTTCAATATAATGTCTCTCTTTAGCTAAGCATCCTCCCCCGGTTCTGACATCCCTATGAACTTTTTATGGGGGATGAGTGTGTTTCAAGTTTACCATGTAAATTCTAAACGATGGAACCAAGGAGGGTTGTGTCTCTGGGTCCACGACACTCCACTTCTTAATTTCCACCTGAATTGATATTTATTTGTTCTAGGAATGGAAAGCTATTGGAGTTGAAGTACTTAAACTACCTACCCCTGACTTTGTAGCTTCGCCCTCACAGGAATACATAAACAAAGGGGTGTCATTTATTCTGAAGCACAGAAGAAAACAAAATAGTGTATATGTTCATTGCAAGGCTGGAAGAACTCGTAGTACAACAATAGTGGCTTGCTACTTAATGAAGGTAAGTTCATGGTTTTTCATTTTTGTCAAATTTTTTATTTCTTGCAATATTAATCACAAAGTAAAGGTTACATGTATTTAAAGACTTCATTTTGCAAATATTACATGTGTTTAAGCTCATAATTTATTTCAAATAAATGAATGCTATGAAATAAAGAAATTCAAAAAATTGTACAAAAACCACTCAAGACAACATATCTCAATTATTTGATCATTGACCCCATATAATATTAATACCATGAGAATAAGGTTAACAAGAGTAACCTGAGGCTATAAATAATTTAGAGTTCTTATCAGTCAGATTTTTGCAATATTTTATTAAAAATAGGGGAAAAATATAAATATGACAGAGGAATTCGGACTGTGATAATTATAACGTGTATGGCCCAACCCTACTCATTTCTCTATATTGAGCAACTCTGTTCCATTTCTTTAATATTTCATTATTTACAGAGTTTTGTTGCTTGTAATATTTTGTGAGTGAAGAAAAAAATGGTGATAGTGTGAAAAATTGAGGTATTTCCCGAGAAATACTCAGGGGCCACTTGGGTGTTACTAAAACGCGGAACGGAAAGCGGAACGGAACGGAAAATAAATATCAAGGAAAGAACCTTGATTCGATATGAATCAGACATAAAAAGCAATATTGATTATATAAGGGTCATTTTTAATGAGAAATTAACGTAAAATATGATATATTTCGTGAATTATGCTCCCCTGATAACATGTACATGCTTTGGTCAATAAAATACATACTGTGATATATATGTACTAACTAGTATCCATATGTCAAACGTTTCGTTCAAATCATTTTTTTAAGAATGCTCATTTATAAACAAAAAATCTTGTATTGAAACAGGCGGAAGGAAAAGACTACTAGTATGTAAACATACGTACGTGTATCGGTAAAGACAAAAAAAAAAGAAATAGTTTTGACATACATGTATACAGGTTATGCATACATTGGCGAATCCGGGAATCTTGAAAAGGGAGGGGCAGTTCCCTCAACCACACACATATATTGGTCTCAAAAAGGACAGGGGGGGGGGGGGGGGGGGG
>PRKT01000038.1:2026887-2073690 GCA_003671525.1 Saccostrea glomerata | reverse complement strand
CTGGGGGTGGGGTTGCTCCCCTCTAAATCCATCAGTGGCATATGTTTTGCATATTGAGAAATTCAGATATGAATAGCTGCATGCAACATAAGAAAACATTTCTTGCAAAGGAATTTAATAGCAAGTTTATATATAATTAACTTTTTCCTTGAATTGCAACTTTTCAGAAATGAGCGGAAAAACAAACTCTAAAATGTTTTACGGGGTCACCCCCTCCCCCCAAAGAAATCACACTTTAACTTCAAAGTAAGGACGATATAATAATTTTACTACATTTAAGATTTACATCTCCATATATCCAGGATTTTAATTGATACGAATCGATTCTAATTTGTATAAAATTTTAACAACCAAGTTTATCCGGGCTTGCCGGAAAGGGGTGCTATAATAGTAATCTTATTATAGAAGAATTGTTTTTTCTACATTTCATTTTTCGCACCAATTACCATGATTCATTAAGATAAATATCCCCCCAATGATTTCCAGACATAAACTAATACTATAGAAATGATCATTGAAACCTCCAACACTTTCTGCCTGTTAAAATAATGTAGTTAGTGAGTGTAAGAAAATGGTACTGAAAGAAAATAGAGCTGCGTCATTACTCTGTCGATCAGCAGTTGTCGTAAGAGACTTAAATTAAAATGACTAATTCAACTTGTATTTATTAAGGAGGGATTAATTATGTATAAAATATATCGTTTCTGAGAAATTTATATATTTTAAATGATTAAATCTCAAATAATATTTTCCGTTTTCCGTTCCGTTCCGCTTTCCGTTCCGTTTTCCGTTCCGCGTTTTAGCAAAACCCGGGGCCACTTGCATAAAAACGAGGTCATTGACCTAGTTATTTGAAATTGAAATTTAACACAAGAATCATAGGTGTACAATGTGCAGTAGGTGGTTTTTCGATCTTATCAGTGGAATTTTTAGTCATCTGAGTAAAGGTATACCTTAAGTATAACATATTATGAAAATGTAAAATCTAATTAAACTATTGTACCTCCAGTACTTATGTATATGAACTAGTTACTAGTAAAAGATTTGACACTCATTCAGTTGTATTGTAACCTGCTTTTATAATATATGACGATTACTCAAATAAATAAATTGAAAATTAGTTTTAAACTATTTATTGAAAAGTAAAAACTCAGTGATTGCCATTACTGTATCGAGTTATTAGAAAAACCCAGTCGTGTCTGAAAACGTTTTTTTCTTCTTCTTTTGCATAACGCTCATAACCTAAATTCACTTCTCATGCAAATGAGTCAAAGAGAAGCCATTATATGATAATGTACATTTCACAGAGCTCTTAAAATATATGGGTCACACACGGTCTTTCGTATCAATTCCCATCTCTGAAATTATTAAATGAAAGGATCTTTGTTTCGTAACTACATTCAGATCACAAAACTCTAAATCAGTCGGCAAAACCATTAATATTTTCTTGATGTCTCAAAATTATTTTACATTTTAGCTTAAATAACTATTTTTGCAGTCGTTCTAAGCCATTGCGTGTAGTATTTGTAGAAGAAATATTTAAATATAGAATTCATTTCCTTAGCTGTTTAAAAAACTTATCGGTATGGTTTGATAACTAAGGTAAAAAAAAAAAAAAGACAACAAAAAACCAAACAAACAAGCAAACACGAAATTACCACAAATTTTGTTCACGTGGTTATTTCATAACTCGTAATTTCTGCATGTAGAATCTTATCAAAGGAGTATATATGATAAGAGCCGATTTTGGCCCCCTAAAAATCAACATTTTAGAATGACATTCAGATATGTTTAATTGATATTTATTTTGAAGAAGAGATTATATTAGAAATATTTCTAATATATTTTTTCACATTCATATGCACTCTCTAGCTGTAAATGGCATAAAAATTATGCTATTTTTGCTATCTAACAAAAAAGCCAAAAATATGCCTACTTCTTCGTGTTTTTTCTTATGGGAAACATAGAGCGCAGTGTAGAACATACATAATTTTTCTGTCACTAATCAGTATTGGATAGATACATCTTTGGTAAAAATATAAAGCTTGTTCTAGGCTGCGCTCTATATTTTCTTGAAGAAAAACTGCTTGAAAATAAGCAGTTTTATACAAAATATCCTAAAATGGCGGGAAAACGTGATTTTTATGATGTCATATTTCTAAAATGACGGCATTTTGATCAAAATGAAAATGACAGGTCGCATATATAGCTGTACAAATTAAAGCTATATATAAAGTAAAATCAAGATATTCATTTTAAGGGGCCAATTTAGACGCTTACCATATATCGCTCTTTCATAGAATAAGACTCATCAAAGAGAAGGGTTTTCAAATCGTCTCATTTGGTGAGATTACACTTGAGATTTTTTTGCAATCTGATGAATTAAAATAATTATACATGACATCTCGATATTTTTTTAATTAAAAGAATAATGAATTCAAAGTATTGCTATTTTAACACTTTAATATGAAAACTAACAGTATTTTCTGATTGCATAGTATTACTGACAGACAAAAATAAGTTGACCCTAGGAAGGTTCAGATCAAACTGTCTCTGTCAGAGTTACTGCTCTTTAGAACACCAAAGATGACATTTTTCAACTTGTGTGGTTCTTTTTCTTCATCTTGTAATTTCTTTCTCATCTCCCAACTGCAAAACAATGGATAGTGAACCCATTAGACAGTAGTGAATACTTAGTGTGCTTAATTGTTTATAAATCATTTTAAAAATTAACGTTTAAGACCACAAGCCATTATTATATTTTTAAAAATTTATATTTAATTAATTAAAAATAAACATGTGTATATATTACTTCTATACATAAATACTAGTACATGTATATTTGTCAGGAAGTCAAAGATGACTCAGCTTATGGTAAGCATTATAGCCCACAGGCCTCTTGTTATACTAGAAACAAGAACGAAAGGTATAGAAGGATGTGAACGGTAAGATATTTTTAGGTGTTGCATGCAAAATTGATGTAGTTGATACACATCAGTGAGATCAAAAGAACGCATTTATTTTCAGCGTATACCACCTTGTCTAGACTCAGTTAGCTGAAGATGACCTTGAAAAATTAATTATAATTGCTCATCGATCTTAATGCCATGTCAAGAAAAAAGAGTATTGAATGAAATTAAAAATCAATACTTAGTCATTGAGACATGACCTGTATCTGTGAGTTTAATTCGATATAAAAATACTAAGAAATCGTTTATATTTAAAACTTTGCGTTTTAGTCAACGTACTTACTAATGATTTATATATACTTTTGAAATATAGATTGCAAGCTGGCGACATCGTCTACTATAGCGAGTGCGTAATCATAAACTGTGGCTGATATTGGGTTTGTGGGAAGGAAACTTAAACAAAAAAAACTTACTAGTTAGTAAAATCTAATAGTATTTTTGCCATGTTGGAAATTATGAATTTTCCGGGTGGCAGAAATTTACATGACATTATTTTAAGCATCTAGGAATAATGTCTTAATTTAATTCCGCCAATCCACGTGCTCTAAGCCCCGCTTCTTTCTCTATTTGTCCCGCGCCACACATGATTTTTTTTACCACGAAATAAAGTACATTTACTATATGTAATTTTATCTCGGACAAAGACATAGGAAATGTAAATATTTAGAATATACATATATGGGTAAAATCTATAAAATATCTTCTCACGAACAGCAAGACTATGCTTATTACTTGGTAGTCCTGTTTATGTGGAAGGACTTTAGATGATGTAGATTTAAGTTTGTTCAAACCATGGTATTTAGGGGTAAGGTGGGGCCATAGTATTTGATCTTAATTTATTTAGGAATACGTAAGGAAAAAATCCGTCATGGTGTTTCGAGTGAACATTGTGGCCCTTATAGGCCTGTATTTTTTTTTTCGAAGGAAAGTCTAGGTAAGCCCACTGTTCACTGAAAATAGATATAACAAACGATTGACTCAAACTTTTTTTTAAAACACCAACCTTTTTTTTCAATAAAAAATGTAATAAAATAAGTCGGCATCAGAAGAGCTTCACACTCGTCAGAGACTTCCTGCTTCACTATAAAAATTCAATATTTCGACATGATGAATACCTTTTCGATTTTTATTTTGTAACAAGATCGATTATTTTATTTTCATCATCAAAATTGAAACAAGTACAGAAAAAAAAATGACAAAGAAGATATAGATTGCAAGTAGGCAGGTTAGGATATATATAGAATTGTATTTTTTTTTCTACGATCAGATGTCACAGATTGCGGAAACTGTCAGAGAAATATACTTGCCACGATGGAAACGATAGGCACGTTGAAACAAAGCAGCTGGGTCTAAATTATTTCTTGCGCGTACGTGCATTTAATTCTAATTAGACTTTAAGTACATGCAAAACAGGTATTGAAAATTTTGAATTTTTTAAACCAGCAAACTAATTTGGTTCATACAATTATAACAGCAACTGTCTTCAAGATGCAAATATATGCAGTCACTTAGCAGATCAAAGTTGTGCAGTTTGGAAATTTTGGTTGTCAAATTCTTGATATGCCACTGATTTATTTCGTTTTCAACTTTTTTTGGAAGTGATATTTAGTTTTAAATAGTTTGTCAGAGTATGATAGATTATATTGGGTCATTATGAAATTATATAAACTCTTATATGCATATACCTACTGGTAATCTACAGGTTATCAGATGAAGATAAATCTTATAATTCATTAAATTTTTAAGTAATAAGAATATAAAAATTCAAACTTTTTTCAGAGAGAGAGAGAGAGAGAGTTCTCCATTTGTACTCCTGAATGATTTTAATAATCTTAAAATCTTTATTATGTTTCTGAAAATGGAAAAGTACATGAATTGACGCAGAAGCATAAATCAGGTCGCCCTATTGGATGGGCTCATACACAATGTCATATAAAATAAACTATCTTTAAAATGAAAATTATAAATGACATCCGGAACCGGGTAAACTATAGAATTCTTCCTTCTTTAGAAATAACTTTATAATAAAACAAGGGCCAGGTAACTTCAACGATATTTACGGGGGAGGAAGTGCTAATCGGCGGATCGATTTGATGCAAAAAAAAATGGATTATTCATACGGATTATTTTTTGTTTGTTTCGAAGGCATAAAGGCACAAAAATACTTTGTTATTACTAAAGTGCATCAGCTTACATATAAGGGATGGGTTGAGGGAACTATTTCTTGATTAATTATTAATGGTGCCTCCAGATTTATTATGTAGCATTTTATACACTCCGAACATGGGTATACATAACAAGTTGAAAACAATTTGCCAACAACCAAGTCATAATGATAATTATAATGAAGTATCACCAGGAAGCTTAGATTCAAGTTTGTTTTAATCATAAACACTTGTGACAGGGCGGGGCCACAATTAACATATAAAAACAATACAAATTTATTCAATACCAGAAAAGCCATGAGCATATTTTCATTTAATCATCCACAGGTAGGCCTGGTTAAGTTATTTTTAGCTCTACTGGTCAGAGACCAGAAGAACTTATGCAATAATCCGTCTGTCTATAAACAATTTGTCAAAATGCTACTCCTCCTACAGTTTTAGTCTGATTTCAATATAACTTGGCACACAAGTAGACTACACTAAGATACATACATGTAATTTAATGCATCGGTTTTTGATTTCGATGAACTGTGTTGCCATGGTTACTTAAAACATAATAAAGCGCATCAGTTTTTTTATTTCGATGAACGGTGTTGCCATGGTTACTAAAAAAGAAATTTCTGTGAAATTCCTTTAAAACGCTACTCCTATTACAGTTTTGGTCTGATTTTCATATAACTTGGCATACAATTAGACTACACTAAGATACATAATTTAGTGCATCAGTTGTTTGATTTCGATGAACGGTGTTGCCATAGTTACTAAAGATAGAAATTACTGTGAAATTCATTTAAAACACTACTTCTCCTACAGTTTTAGTCAGATTTTAATTTAACTTGGCGCACAATTAGATTACACTACGATACATAATTCTATTTCTTGCTGCCCGTTGCAAAGTTTCAAATCCAAGTGCTACTTTTCCTTGTGTTATACATTCATACCAGTAGAGCTCCAGTCTCATCAGAGACTTCTGGGTTTTTTTTTGCTATTGAAGTTTACTTATTTACGTAGTTCAGGGATATAATAGGGAATCAAAGCTTTACGAAAGAATGTAGGATAAAAAAGAATCTGCAGATGGTGAACAAGAAGGACCAAATGAGCGTTGTGGTCTATGGGCGTATGTTTTTGAAATACTTATGTCAACACATATTTTTCATGATCTGACGTAATAAATTTCACGAACATAGAGCAGGAGTTTTGTCCAAAAAGTATCTCTATACATGTACATATTTTACTACGACTTCTTCTGGCATGTTATTTGAAGATACAATAAAATAAATGACAAATGCTTCGTGGGCTATTTACGTCGAGTGATATTTTCAGGCATAATTAAACAGGCAAAACATTTTGATATACCGTTGTTTATTTAAAGACATTTTTCTTTTAAATGTTGAAAACATGTTAGGTTCAAGGACACCAGAAGTGTAATGTAATCCACTTTTATGATACTTCGTAGATTTCAGGTAAAAATAACTGTTATCGTAGTAACCTTTTCGTCCCAAACTGGGTCATGGTGGTCTTTTACTTGGTAATCTTAAGGTCGGTAGGACTTAATAATTTTATACGTATCTTCAGTAGATAAACAGAAGTTTGCCTAAAATAATGATTGAAACGAAACTCTTCTCCGATTTTCTTTTACCGATCTTACTCCCATTTTCCTTGATGGAAGACAATTGTCGAACTTTCAAACTTTCAAATTGAGAGTTTTAAGTCCTTATCATCTCCCATATAAAATGATTACTGAAAACTTATGGTTGAACAATAGTAATCATCACAATGGCAGAGTTGAAGAATTTTATATTCCTCGCTTCATTCTCACAACGTTAGGGATTCTTTGTCCACTCGTGGCTGAATGAAACAATCTCTATGCACATTCAGAGATTTTCTATCATGTTATAACCATTGTGTAGTAGTTTAATTCTGTCCGACGTGATTTTCGAAAGAAGAAAATGAGATGAGCTTTGATTTATTCAGAAATTTCGTTTAATTGTATGCAAATAAATACTTAAATTTAATCTGTGCAAAAATATGCGGTTGATGGGTTTATGTGAAAAAAAAATTTGTACATGTATACATGGAGAGATAACAAACGGTTTTCAACCTAAGAAGTCTTTTAATCTATACAAATCAAGAACAGAGCAAACACAGACCTCTAAAACATCAGAGGTAGGATCAGGTGCCATGTAGGCGTGAGCATCCCCTGCCTACCGGTCAAACCTGCCGTGCGCCCCTTGTCATGTTCGGGAAATAGCGTAAAAATCCGTTGAGAATTCAAATTTTAAATAATGGCTCAACAATAAGTATGAAAAATGTCAGTCAGAATTTGACTCCTTAATAGATTGTATTTGCTGACAAGGTCATTAACTATACTTCTGATATTTGTTTCATCACTTGTCTTGTTTGCCAATAACTGACCTAGTTTTACATACGTAAAGCCCATGCTATCGAATCAACTAAGAGAATTAAACTATGGATGCAGCTTATAAGGGCATTTTGCTGCGCAAGTAAAGGAAATTGATAATTGATAAGTAAAAGTCATCACGCATATCATGAAGCTTCGTTGTTAGGTTACCATTACCATCTACTAGTAATTATTATAAGATATTCAGATATGAAACAAAAGTGTCAGACTCTGTGGTATCTATTGTCTCAAGAATATTTTGTCTGTTCATCCAATTATTAGTTGGTCTTAACTTTGTGTTGTAGAAACTTTGATAAATAGCTTATGACCTTAGATCTTGACCCAAGATAATTTAGTCAGTTCTCGATTTAGATCAATACAAAAAAGCCGAAACTAGTATTACAAGAAATATACAGTTTCATAAATCTCAATTTGCTTATTTACTAAGGGTGAAAAACTAGAGGTACTGTGAGCAATGAGCTCACTGAATGATACCCCCCGCCTCCCATAATGTCCATGTGTTGCTTTATTTGTTTTACGGTAATGTGTAAAGAGGAATAACTCGTCCTATAAACATGTTATCCATAAGCTTCTATATGTGACGTCATAGGTAAACATATAATTGCAATGTCAAAGTTTTGCTATGGGAAACCTAAAATACGTGTCGAATAAAAAAGTAAAATAGGAGGTGCACAATGGCAATATGTAATAAAGATTCTATGAAGTTTCATTAAATTTCACTCAGTAGTATAAGAGGAGTAGCGGATAAAAGATAAAGCGTAACAGACGGACGGACGGAAATCCCCATTTCAATATACCCTTCCACTTTTCAAGCGGGGGGTATAATAAATAGATTAAAACTTGAATGTACAGAGGATGTATAATTTTGTGAGCTTGCTCACAGTATCTATATCCCCCCTCCCCCTTTCATTGGAGTTTGAAAACTGAAGCACGCAGATGCAATAGTTGAGAATTGTCAATTCTTCTCTTTACAGAAGTTATATGTTATCCATTCGCCAAAAAACGGAGAGGAAGTTGCATGTGAGTTGTGAATGAGTGAGTGCATCTGTAACGGAAGTAATGCAAACAAAATTCACATCGGGATATGCTTTTGCAAGGGAGCGCTTTGCGGTATGATGCCGTCCTTTTATACAAGAAATTTTTGACTAAATTTAAAGGAATAAACATTGCAGTTCTTCTGTACATGCGTTTTTTTCCTTGAATTTCTAAAACAAATTGTGGGTGCTTGTAACCCAAAATAAGCGAGCTATCATTCATTCATTCATTTTCTCTCTCCTTTCTGGATAGCCATCTCTAAGCACACAAGATTCACTAAATTACAAATATATATATACCCTCGGAGGTATATTTCTATTTTTCTGACTTTATTCCGGAGTCAGAAAGACTACGTTTCAATTATTTTAACCCCGTTTAACCCGAGGTCAGAAAAAGACATGTGTTATCTTGTAAAATGGTTGTTTGACACACTGAATACACAAATTTTTTTTAAATGTCAAGTGTCATTAACCATTGGTGTTAACCCCTGACATAAAGAAAACTACTTAAGTTCTGACAGCTAGTTCTGTAGACATTTGTTATGCACATTTCGGGTAATGACCAGGTACTTGCACTACTTTTTTTTTCACCCAACATTCATGTCATACTACCCCAAAAAGAAATCAGAAACATTTTCCTCTCTAACCTTTTTTTTTTTTTTTTTTTAAATATACTATTTGCACCAAAACATTCTGTCCAGCTATTTTTTTATTTCTAATTTACTGAGTGGATGTACATTTAATAAACAAATAGATTATGCCCTTATTTCATTTGCATCAGAGAACATGACACATTGACCATTTCCAAAAATTATATCACACTGCATTTTTATGAACACTTGGATACATAACTTGTGAATGTCTGCTCTTTTTGATTGATTTATAAATTCAAATTATTTCCTTCTAGGTGCATAAGTGGAAGCCTGAAGAAGCAGTGGCGTTTATACAGTCTAAAAGGCCCCACATCTGGCTTCGAGACACGCAGATGGACTCTATTAACATTTACTATGACAACCTAAAAAATCGCAAAATTTCCGGGGCATAACCAATTTTAACGCTTATATGATTATTATTCATTACTTTAATACATCTGCTAGAATTGTGATAAGACGGACAAAAAGTGCTTTTCCCCACCATATTTGCATGTTTGATTGCTTATTGTCGGCACTATAGACGACATCCTGTGATACCCTGCAAATGTGAGACGCTTCTTTGCCTATGATAATAATTGATGGTAAAAAGGGATGCGATGCAATTTATGAAGTTCATTTTCAGTATTCTTTAATTTTTTTTAATTGTGCATAATGCAAGCACAGATACCAGAAAATTCTCTGTGTTCAAGTTTCAGCAATACGAAGAAAAAAATCCATGTTTATTGTGTAGAGAAGTTATTGTAAATGTATTTAACTTATAAACGTAATGACTTTAACTTTTCAATCGTCAACTTCCCTCACTTATGCAGCCATATACCTTTACCACCTGCATACGTGGTTTATATGTCACATTTTATTCGATACGTAAGACAATGCTCTACATATGAACACTTTATAAAAACAAGGTAGGTTATTGACAATCAAGTTCATGAAACAAGAATATAGATTGTCTCGTTTAAAGTTATCATTCGAAAGTTCTATGGTTGATACAATGACCCTAATAGCAAATGCTATTTATCTGTAAATCAAATGCTACTGACGTTTATCATACTAATTGCTAAGGCAAGGGAGTTCAACCCTGCAATGCACTTGACCCCCCCCCCCCCCCCCCCCCCCCTCCCCCCCATCGAATGTTTAGAGCTTTGTGTTTGCTCTGCCTCTGAGTTGTATTGTTTAATGAACGTTGGACATTTAATCTTTAATACTGTTTGTGATAAGTTTTTCAGGTCATATGTATTGTAACCAATATTTTTTTCGGAATAAATGAATCAAAATTAAAGCAATCTTCTGACATCATTTTTTTGTTATTATTTAAAATGCAATGCCTATGTCATTTCTTTCTTGGGTTGTATTTTGACTGATATGTTTCATACAAAATTTTAGGCCTTTGTTTTTTTTTCTTACTAAATTTGACTAAGAATTGTTCCGTCTATTTGACTGATACCAAAGCTCACGACAGGTGTGCCTACCCTATGTACAGAGTATTCTTGCTCCTCCCCCGATCCTCTGGAATTTTCAGGGGTCCATGTTTATGCCCTCTTCTCAGATGTGTATTGATTAAAGATTGTTCTATAGCTCGGCCACTGTCACATTATTTCACCCTTTTCGTTCAAATTAAAGATCTGAAATTCGTAAAAGGGTCATGTCCAAGAGAGAGAGATAGAAAATTGGTCAAATATTGAAAGTATCACCTACCTTTGAAAATTTTATTAAAGTAAACATTTTTTATAGATAGTAAGCTATTCGTCCTTTAAGATGATTTATTACTTCAATTTTCAGGTTAGACTTATTTGGTTAAATAAGAGAAACTCATGATACTCAAGTGGCAAGCTAAAGCCATGCGCTTTTAGCATGTTTGTTTCTTTTTTTCTATCAAACAAAGTATCACGAACAATTACAATAGCAATCATATCGTGATGCGCAGCCAGCAAGATGAAAAATTTTCTGGATATAACCGCCACCTTCTTAACCCTTATGGCTATGTAATGATGATCCAGCAGGCATCTGTCTGTTAATGTAAAGAAGGAAACGGGTAAATTGGGTTCAAGGATACCCTCTGTCTCATTAATGGAAGAATCAGCATTTTAGAACAAATGCAACAGTTTACCTGACCCATCGGTGTAAGTGGGCCTTTTTTGGAGACACCGTATGATTTTACATGGTTGACCTTTTTCTCAGTTACCACCGGGCCATAGAGTAATATCTTTTTCAGCCAAAACATGGTTAAAGCGGATTAAAGATTTGTCAAAACAGGTTTTGTTGATGCAGGACAAGATAAAAAATAGATTTTTGTTCATTTAAACTTTTTTTGTAGGGAAAAAATCAAGTTCTTGTTTTGAATTATTGCCTCTGGGTACTCCAAAAAGACAAGGATAAGGCCTACAGTATGTCTGAATTGAAATGTTAAAGAGATTTTTGAAGGAAAATCCATTGGTAACAATATTCTAGCATGTATATTGTCAAATTCCTTATAAGTAGGGTAACACATATTTAAACTGAGATAATAAGGACATAATTAAAAAAAAAACTATTGAGACCTTGATTTCGCTTTTTTTTTTTAAAACTGGTCTTATTAAAAAGTAAATCAAATTGTTTCTCTGATATTTTGTTCAATTTATATAATTATTTATTTGGGGGTTTATACCCTGAATTGCTAATTAAAATATCAAATGATTTTCCGTGCAAAATCCTATGCGGTCTCTTTAAGTATTTTCTCTCTCTCAGTATTTTAAAAATTTTCTAAGCTGTTTATAAAAAGGCGTAAACTGCCTCAAATTATATAGTTTTAAATAAACGTTTTTCCTTTTTATTTAATTTCAATGTAGACAATAAGACAATTTTTCCTCCAAATAGCTTCAAATTGAGCATATTTCAAAAGTAACGTTAAACAGAGTAATACGTTTTTGACGTAACTCATTGTGACTTGGGCAACTTATGTAATACGTTATAAAAGAAATCTTTCATCTAATCAAATTAAGTATTACAACTAAAATTTAAATATTAATTAGAGTTGATTGAATAAGTAAGGAAAAAATATTATGTTAACACTTTTCTCTAAAAAAGTATATCTACATTTTTACAATATAATACTGTACTTGACCATCGACCTTAACAGATAGTTCATACAATAAAGTAACCTTCCTGGTGCTACAATCTGTTTTCGTCTGTCACAATTGTCCTTTAACATTTTGAATGGCTTAACTATTATCAACCAATTTTGGTTTTATCGGCATTTACTGACAAAAACGAACAAAATCATAAATGTCATGGTCTCTGCCTATCTTCGGCTCGAGGGAAATGACCAAAGCCATAAAGTATCTAATCTTTAAAAATCGGAAATAAATATATTACAATCAAAGGGATCAAAAACTATGGTGATTTTATGTTATCACTATATATACGTTTTTTTTTTTGTATATAGTGATTATGTAAATTCAAAAATAGAGTGTAGTAGGTTTCTGGCGTCACATTATCCACTTGTTGATTTCTAGACAGGAAGTAAAAGTAACAAATCCCTGCTTGAGTATGATGCGCAATAGGCCCGTTACCCAAATTGTGTAATCCATAGCTCCTAGATTCAGATGCAAGGATAGGACAAATGGACCATTTAGTGAATATACACTTTATTTGAAACTATTTTATGGATAAACCGGTAGTACTGGCAAACATTTTATATTATTATTAGGAATGCTCAACCTTATATCAAAATTGTGAATTTCATAACCTACAGCTCCACAAGTTTGAGTTTAGTTTGTCAGACATTAAAAATAAATAATACTCGTGTATTTCAAAATTTTTTTTTCATTCATAAACATTTAGTAAGCTTAAACCATGGTAATACCTTTATCAAAAATTGTGAAATTCATGTCCCAGTAGTTCAGCCGTAAGGTAAGGACAACAATGTATATTAAATGAAAATACATTGAAAGTACATTACACCTTTGAAAATTGTCTCACTTTGTTAAGGACATCTAGAAGGATTTTTATCATTTAAGAATATTTCTTTGAAAATCTTATTTTCTGAAGGAAATAAGTTGGCACAGAGTTTGCTTTATTGCAATAAGTAGTCAATATAATATATGTTGATATCGTACAGTTTTCAAGCTGAAAAGTCAATTAAAATAATACAGATTTTGGAGCAGTGCAAACACAGACCTGTAAAACAACAGAGGTGAGATCAGATGCCATTGAGGAGTGATCATCCCCTGCCGACGGGTCACACCAGACGTTTGCTCCTTGTCATGATCGGGAAATAACGAGAAATCCGACGACATTTCAATGTATAAATACTAGACTTACAACTAGAATGAAACGCGTCAGTCATAATTTGACCTTATGATAGATTGCATTTGCTGACAAGTTCATTGTATCGACCATAGAAATAACGAAACTATTACTTTAAACCAGACTTATGATATTCTTTTTAATCAATTTGCTTGTCAATAACTACGTACATCCTTTTAGAAATTGTCCTAGGTAGTGAATTCTCTTGCGTTTGGAATCAACTAGAGTTGTTAACCCTGTATGTAGATGATGAAGGGTTTATTGCTGCATAGGTAAGGGAAATTGAAGTCATTATGTTTATCATAAAGCTTTGTTGTTAGATTACAATGGACGTTTTTTCCCCAGTAAGATATCAAAATATAGACTCTGCACTGTGGTATCGTTCATTTCAAGATCACTGGGAAATATCCCATCGACCTAAGAATGGAAATACTCATTGTTAATTGACAATACGTCGTCGATATATCTAAATATTAGTACATAAAAGGAAAGTTGTATCATTACTGATACAACTGATATATTACTGAGAAGTAGTAGGATTGTATGTAGGATTAGTGGTAATAGCAGCTGAAATATAAGATTGTAGAACAAGTGATAGTAATAGAAGGAAAAGCTGTTGGATTGTGTTTAGGACGAGAGATAGCAGCTGAAACATAAAATTTTAGAATAAGTGGTATTAATAGAAGGAAAAAGTAATATTTTAAGGATGGATAGCAACTAAAATACATTTTATTTAGAAAGAGTCGTTGTTTTAGGGAAAGAAAGAGGGTTTTTTGTGTAGAATGGGTAGGGATAGCAGCTAAAATATTCAACCATAGATTAAGTGACATTAATAGGGAAAGAAGGATAAGAATTGCTTATAAAATGGGTAGGCAGAGCAGCTAAGATATAAGAATGTAGAATTAGCCTGAGTTATCGGAGTAGGAGGGGAAAATTAATGCGTAGCAGAAGAGTAAGGAAAAGAAAAAATATGTTATGTATTTATAGGAAAAGCAGAAGTATACATTGGACAATAGGGATGGTTATACGTTTATTTAAAAAAAGTGAAAAGAATCTTTGCAATATTTCTAAATGAAAAACAGTACAAATTCAGCAATTTTGTGGAATGATTTTGAATATTTCATTAGTAAACCAATTTTCAGTTAATTTAAAAAAATAACGTAGAAAATATAAGTTCTCATATTAAAACTAAAATTCGTTAAGTGTAAGTAAAAGATATTAACCATTACTGGCTCAGTAAAGTTTTAAGCATGTCAAGTTTTGATCCAGAGACTTGTCTCTACGTTGTAATGTCATTACCTAAATGGTGGACTTTGTCATACTGTATTCCAGTTTGTACATTTATCATGCAGAAAAGTTTATGTTTCGTAACAGCACTTAAATTTCCCCCAAGAAACACGCGATATGCTCTACTTTTGATAAAAGTCAATGACCTAAGGTAATTTTTTAGAAATAGATCATTATGCAAATAAAATTAACTTCATTACATTTTAAATGCACGAACTCTTGTTAAATTAGTAGAATGAGATGTTAAAAAAATGATAGGATTTATATACTGTCAGCATTTATTGGATTGAATTTGACTATATACATTTATATGCTTCTTGGAAAATGTTTCAAATGCTGAAGATGATAGAAAGTTTAATTAAGGCCAAATATTTCTCTTCTAATTTGCAGTCCTTTTGTGCTCTTGTAATTAAGTAGTAATCTTTTAAATCATTGCAGTCATGTTTTAAAATGAAAAAAAGATATCGGTATAAGCCTTATATTTACAGTTACATGTATGTGAGTTTTCCTTTCCACCTAAATTTTCTAACAGAAAAATACCCTTTTCAAAGAGCTTGCTGATTTCATAATAATGAAAACTTCGACAGACAAACAGAAAGTCAGAGCACACGGATGCTCGAGCCCACCCCAACAAATTTCATCCAAATTTATTTACCCCATTTATTACATTAAAATCAAATTTTACATACAAATTTAGACAATTTACTTCCAACTGACTTGTTGGCGCTTTTGATTGGCATTCGGCAGGAACCTGGGCGTAATTGAAAAGTGAAAATTTTATTGACATGTTACATGAAATTTTAACATTTTATTAATTTATCGGGTTCCTTTACAACAGGAACAGAAAATATTTTCCCGATATTGAGCTTTGATTTGCTAAAAAAATAACTTGAAAATTGGCCATATCAGACATTTGGTACAAAAATGTACATTTTGAAACACATTTTTCTAAAAATTTTCTATGTCTGGGTCTTCTCTCCATGATTTTGAAACGTTATTTGTGTGTATTTTAATTCAAAGAAACGATTACACTTTTTTAAAAAATGGAGAGAAGACCCAGAGACCACGAAAAATGAACTTTTCCCCAAAAAATCCAAATGTGTCTATGTGGTGCGTCTTTGTCCTTATAAAGATCTTTGTTTTTGTGTAGCGGTGATAGCTCAGAAAGTTAGGATACCTGTTCAGTGCACTCGAAGCGAAATTTTTTTGGTTCGAGCCTGGCATGGGGCGTTAATTTTTTTATTCAGGCAAGCAACCATTTATTTTGTCAGTTTCGGTTTATGTACTGATGTATTAAAATTTTGAATTAGATAAATTTTGGTTCAGTTTGGTTCTCAAACAAAATCAATTCTAATCTTCTATTTTATAATGTACACGTATCATGCATCTATGCATTAAATATTTTAGGTTTTATTTTTTGTGAAATATTACTGTTATAGTACCCCCTAGAAAAAAAATGGACATAAATGTTACAATTTCACAATGTCTTTCAAACTAAATAAAAGAAACCATGGACGTGTTTGTAAGATCTGACCAGGTATGTTCAGCCAACCAAATCATGGACATTTAAACCATAAATGTTTCGTACAAATGATTCCTGCAGATCACCCGTCAAATGCGCCCATCTTCTTTCCTTAATTTTTTCTGATAATTGAATTTTTGCACTTTTATTAAATTAATGTTGATGATGATTGTTGAAATACATTAATCTGACCACTGTGGCCAAAATCTGCCATACAATAAAAAATAAACTTAAAATGTGTTTTAAATTCTGAAAAAAATCTTAAGCAATGTTGCAAATACAAGCATAGGGCTTGTGTAAGCCCATGTATATTATAGGTGTCTTGGTAGGATATCCCATAAGGCATAAATGTCTTTGATAATACTTGCTTATATCTAAGAAGTGCTTATTTCAAATGTTTTATATTTAATGAGTTTTAAACTTTTAACTTCTTCTAAAAAAAAAAAAATAAAACCTTACGCATGTTCAATGCAAGTGTCTATTTTTTTTTAAAGATATTTGTAGAACAAAGATCCAAGTTGCATATGTATGAATCAGAAAATAAATTTATGCTAATTTTACGCATTTTCCAATCACAGGTGCATATGTTAAGCATGATTATCTTTCCAGAAATGAAAAGGTATTTCAAGAAAACATCTAATTCGGATGACCTTTAAGGACGTTACTTTCTTGCGACCCGTAGAAATATACATACAATTTTGTACACAAAAAATCAGCAAACAAATTCAAAGAATTGTGGTCCACTGCTCTTAGTGTTTTAGTGGATGGGATGCCATTATTTATGGCATATTGTGTCAAATATGAACGCCCTAATCATAAAATGTAAATCTTGTGTTTCTTTTTCCTTTTTTTTTAAATTTGGTTATATATTATCGAGAACAAAAGTATAGATAATAAACATTAAACTTCAGATGAAGTTCTTTGTATTATTAATTTTTAATTAAAGAAGTTAATAAATTAGTCCTACGATAAACACTGTATGCACATCAAATCAAACATGTTGTTCTGACAAACTGTATCTTGACAATTTTGCTCCCTGATGTTGAAAGAAGGCGTAATAGACTTTCTTTTATGATATTAGTATTGCAGTTTTATAATTTAATAATTATTTGATGTCCCCCAGTTACATGAAAAAAAAAATATTTGAAAACTGGGTTTTCGATTAGTATGGATTTGTATACATCTGACTTAAGGCACTGGTTTGTGAGTAAATTAGCTGTGCTGAGATTAATTTTAAGATTCATGAATAATCAGCAATTTTTTTTCTCAAAACTATAGAAAACCACTAGATCAATATTATTAACAAGCTGTAGAGTAAACTTTATGTGTATACCCAAACTGACATTACATGATCCATGATACAAAGATAACCTTTTTTTTTACGGGAAATACCATTATTTCCCACCGTCTATGGAATTTAAGAATTTCTAATTTTTTTTTTAAATAATCTCTAAATAAAAAACAACTAAGACTGCCACATCTATTTAAAATTGAAAATTTTACTTATTATAGATGTAAGTTGCCAACAACTAGTAACAATCAATGCAACAAATGATATGTCTTCAGCATTTTCTCTCGTGAACTTTTTGTTTTTCCTCAGTGATATTCCCCTGTCACCTACAAATGTGTATAACTTTTACTAGAAATGTCTTCAAATTGAACACAAGAGTATGATCTGAATGAATATATTGTCAATTTTAAATAAAGATGTAGGCTTTTTACAAATAAAATGATGATACAAAGATTTCAAATATTTCTCCACCGAATATAATTTTTCGAATTAAACTATCTTAACCTTGTCTATTTTTCACATCTTCATATTCTTTTGTATATTATATGCACCTCTTTAGAAAAAGTAAACCATTTTATAAAAATGTTTTTACACTAAACTTAAGTGCATATCTTAATGTCACGACATTCGTCAAAATCACATGTGGATGTAAGTTTCCTGCAATGTATGTATGTAAGGGCATATAGTAAATAAATGCTAATTTTACGCATTTCCAATCAGTGTGCATATGTAGTTTGTTTTCCTTGAAAATAAGACATTTCAAGAAAGGACCAAACATGCACTTTAAAAATATTTAACTTTTTAACAACCATAATTCAACATATATTGAGAACTTGGTACTTTTTTGTTATCCTTTGGAAAAAAAAATACTCAAGTTTACTAAACATAACTTAAGTAAACTTTGGTAAGAATACTTGAAAAAAAACCGTGAATGTCATATTTCGCTTGGACATTAAAGATCTACATGTAAAAAAAAAAATTAAAACAAGAAATAGAGTAATTTTATATTTCATTGTAACATGCTTTCGACTAGGCCATCTTTAAAAACTTGTTTGATTTGCCTCTCCAGACCGACCTAATAAAAATGGTCCGACTCAAAACTTTTTTTTCAAGCAGGAAACAGTTCATTTTCTTTATGCATTTGGGAGTACATATTTTGAAAATATGGCATGGGTATTGAAATTTATTCTGTAAAATACATTTCCCGCCTAAATACCGATCCAATTTTTTCACCCTGGATCGAGAGGGGAAAGCAAACATTATTTCAAAGATGGTCCTATCTTTTTGCTACTTTAACCTATTATAATGTCGTAAATAAGAGAAACTATGCAGAGTAAAGTAAATTTTACTTTAGTAATTTTTGTTACGAAAAGTACAATGTATTAAACTGTTTCACTTTTGATTTTTTAGACTTGCTTAACCTTTATATTTGTTTAATTCAGATGCTTCAAATTAAGTGAGATTTTGTAAAAAAAATCCTAGCCTTACTAAAGTGCACATATAATTTTAATATCGATATATGTGTCAAAAATCACAAAAACATGTGCATGTCTGTTTCCTGTTTTGTGTGTATGTGAGTCAGAAAGTAAAATTATGCTAACTTTACGCATTTCCAATCATATGAACATACGGAAAGCTTGTTTCCTCTCATCAGAAATGAGAAATTATTTCGAGAAAACATAGGAATTACCGACAAAGTTCACGAAGGTGCAGTTAAAGTGTACCTTATGTAAGGAAATTTAAAGTACAATACCACTGAGATAAATTCTTGATGCTATCATCGTTATATTTCTTCCTTAAAATATCAGGTTTTCACCTGTTTATGTTATTAATAGCTATTTAATGATATATTTAACAAAGAAATCGAGTTTTAACTGAAGCTAAAGAAATTGAACTAAATTATTCTTACCTTATTTTTCTACTCATTGAACAGGAATAAAAACATTTCAAATCGACTTTTTATGCTCCAATATGTACTCTATAGTAATTAATCACATTAAGTACGAAAGTCCTGAGAAAAAATGCAGTTTTCAAAAAAAGTAGGCGACAAAAGGCACTGTCGAACAGTTGTTTTTAGATCATAATACATGTACATCTTTAAATAAAAGTTCACCTTCGCCTTGTTTTATATCTTTTCCCGGGATCAATACCGCTAACTTTTTGACTTTTATTTGCTATATTTCAATTGAATCATATCCAAAGTTAAAGATGTATCTTTATTCAAATAAGGTTTATTTGATATTTACATTAAAAATAATTATTTCATAGCATTTTTGTTGTTTATACTTACTTGACTTTCCTTGATTTGTGTTTCTTCAATATGACGAACTATGAACACATCTCAAATAAGCTGTTCTGCTATCTGCTATCTGTTAGCAGTGCGTTAACCATTATGATAGTAAATAAAAGTTCCTGTCGGTTACTCTTTGTAAGATTTTTTAAAATTTGCAAATGACCATTGCACGTTGAATCATAGTTCAATTTCATGAAAAAGGAATGTAATATCCGGATGTTGTGCACTCTGAAATCTTGTTTGATACGATGTTACTTTCATTCAGCTTTTATTATTTTCAGTGGAATTCAGTGTTGTATAATACGGAATATTGTCTTATACGGCCAATTTCTGTGGAACCAGTGGTCTCTGAATTAGACAAGCCTCAGTGTATATAGAATGCTTGAATAAAAGTCTTTTATAAAATCAATCTTATCAAAATTAGATGTTATATCCGCTCGCACACTCGCTAGTATTTTAATTAGACTGCTATAAAATTGCTTTCTAAGTTCTAAATCGACCACCACCACCCAGCCTTGCAAGTATACCACAAATGAAAAAAGAACTTCACTTCAATGCAGGACCACCATCTAGAATAGAAATCACCAAGGCTATAAAGACACTGAGAAATGTTGAGAAATGGAAAAACAGCTGGTCCAGATGGTATCCCTCTTGAGGCATTCAAAGCTATTCCAACCACGTCAGTAGAGATGTTACTACCACTACTGCAAAAGAGACGGGAAAAGGAAAAAGAGTACCATATGCTCTGAAAACAGGATACCTGATGAGACTACCTAAGGAAGAGGACCTGTCACAATGTGGAAATTGGCGTGGCTTCAAGCTTTTGTCCATTGCCAGTGCGATCCTAACAAGAGTAATGTTGGAAAGAATGAAAGGAGCATTGGACAAGAATCTAAGATCAGAGCAAGCAGGGTTTGGCTAGGACAGATCATGCACAGATCACATTACCGAACTATGTATCATCATTGAACAGTCCATTGATGGCGGTCTCCTATGTACTCAATCTTCGTGGACTTTGAGAAGGCCTTTGACAGTGTGGATAGGTCAACCATCTGAACATTAATTGGGCATTATGGAATTCCACCAAAGTTCCATCTTCGCTAGCCAAGGGTTTCTGATACGCTATTCTCCTCATAAACCCTTGGCATACGGTGAAGTCAAAAGATGGGATTGTTTTCGTCACGTTATCTTGAATCTATCAGGTACGCACAGATTGCGTCATCGACAGAAATAAAGACGCATTATTAAAAAAAAATTGAATTAAAGTTTTTTCAAGAATAATTTAGAAGCAATAATTGAGTAATGTTTATTTATTATTTATAGTACAAATCGGAAGCTTCAATACAGATTCTAAATCACATATCTAGAAGATATTGGATGACACAATAGCTATTTATAGAATTGCATGTTATCTTACGGATCGTTGTTTACTTGCGTTTTTCAATTTTGAGATTAAAGAGTCAAGAAGTATCCCGAACGCAAATATCGTCATTTACAAAAACAATTGATGATTGGTCGACAGGTGTGTACAGAAATCCAATCAGAACTCTGGAAAAAAATCCCGATTTTTATGAACACCGTAGGCCAAGGGTTTATGAGGAGAGTAGAGTAGCGTATCAGAAACCCTTGGCTAGCGAAGATGCAAAAGTTTGTGTGTCATCCGGAATCTGTATGATGATGCCACATATCACATCATCCATAATTTGAAGCTCACAGATCCGTTTAATCTGGAAACAGGAGTAAGTCAGGGCTTCATCCTCTCACCAACCATATTCCTGAAAGGCATTGACTGGATCATCCAGGAAACAACAAAGGACAGTAAGACTGGAATCCTATGGACCTTTACCAAACAACTTGAGGACCTGGATTTTGCAGATGACATTGACCTACTCTCTCACAAGCATCAATTATTGTAAAATAACTGAAGAGAAACTGGCATTAGAAACCCCAAAAATTGGTCTTAAAATAAATAACTGAAGAGAAACTACTGAGTATCACAATTGGCATCAGAAACCCCAAAGACTGGTCTTAAAATAAATACTAAGAAAACAAGGATGATGCAAATCAATAACAAACAATAGATATCAATTCGGTTAGATAGGAAGCATCAAGGAAACTGACAGTTTCATCTATCTTGGGAATATCGTGAACAAGGACGGTGGCGCAGATGACGAAGTCAAAAACCGAATTATTAAGGCAAGACATGCTTTCAACACCCTCAGACAAATCTGGAATTCTAAAGCTTTCTCCATCAACAGCAAAATCAAGAATTTTAACGCAAATGTTAAGGCAGTTCTCTTATATGGTTCCGAGACCAGGAAGATAACTAAAACAATTAACAACAAACTACAGTCTTTCATTAACAAATGTCTCTGCCACATCCTTAACATCAGATGGCCTGATGCCACATCAAACAACAACCTGTTGGAGAGAACCAACATAAAATTCAGAGACATTGATGTAAAGAAGAGAAAATGGTGCTGGATAGGTCACACTTTACGCAATTCCTTAAATGACATTACAATACATGCTCTGGAATTGAATCCACAAGCAAAGAAGAGGGTTGGGAGACCCAGGCAAACTTGGAGAAGGTCCGTAGAAATAGATGCAAAACTGGCAGGCTTTACCTGAACCCAATTAAAAAGCATTGCCCGAAGCAAAGTCCAATGGCGCGGTGTGGTTGCGACCCTATGCTTCCCAAGGAGCGAACAGGAATAAGTCAGTAAGTCATAAAACTCCTTCTACTCAGTGACGGTTTTGGGTTTTTTTCACGAACATTAGCTGACCAAAAATCGTGTTGAATTATATTTTAAAAAAAGAATATGCAAAAAAAAAGATGTTGAACATAATTTTAAAAAAGCATGTCTCCTCGTAAACATGAAGTTTATAATTAAAACTTATGAAAAAGAGAAATGGGATTAGAGTTGAATATTTATAAAAACTCTCTGCATTTTAAACATAGAATATTTTAATCGGATTTATTTAACTCTCTTGTACTTTGCGAAAGTACACAGTGCCTTTCTCTACCACGGACACCAGTTGGTAAATGTTGGTTACATGCGTAACAGTGTTCCATATTTTCTTAACCTTGTCTGTACAGTCAGCAAAATTAGTAAACAAGAAAACATTGATGTATCCATCAATTGTCGCCCGGGAAATATATAAAGTAAACAATGTAAATGAGTCTTGATCATCAAACCGCTTCGATATGTGTGAAAAGGCATGCGTCTAATTGATGAAGACGACAGTCGCAAATATATTGAAAACTTAAAGTCGGATAAAAATCAAACAAAAACTATACCATTTCAAACTTGATCAATTCCTCAAGTAAATGTTGGCTGCATAAAATATAAATTGAAGTTAGACACATGCATCACCTATATTCAAAAATGTATTAATTTTCAATTTTAGAATATAAAACACGAACTGTGCAGAGTACGTTTTTATGCGAGAAGTAAAATTCGATGTTCTAAAAAGGGGGACCTGTCGTTTTATCGACAGTAAATGATAAGCAACTTTATATATTAAATATGAAAAACATATATATTTATACAGATTCACTTTATGGAAGTAACTATATTATTATCTTGTTATTTATAAAGGGAAAAACATTCTGATTAACAACATTTTCACTGTTTAGAAAACCTTTAATTCTAAATAACTACTCCCACCCCAATCCCCATACACCAACACTTAAACTTATATGTATAGAGCAGCCCGGTCCTCCGGGCTGCAATAATGAATTAATGTAATCGATGAAAACTTACTATATACCAACCTTATACTAAGTTGTAATCAAAATAAACAAATTTAATGCATTACGTAAGTTTTTTCATACATATAAAACAATTTTTTTTTAGAAAGACTTTTTTGTTTAAAAACTTTTAAAGGTTATTTTTTGAAATTAGAAACTTTTGCATAATTAACATGAATTTTGTTTGTTTTTGTTAAATAACACATCAATTAGTTGTATTTATAGTCCAACTTAACCACATTCTTAATTACTTGACGTTAATTCACAAGCGTAAATTGCTCTAAACTTGCATTTTTTTGCACACTGCTAGATAAGATTTGTGTGTTGCATTTGACATCTTTTTGAAAGAGAGAGAGAGAGAGGACCATTGCTTCAAAATTTTCAATTCAAATGGCCCCATTCCAGACTAGGTTTCTAGTAAATGTACATGTAGCTTATAAACGATGTTTTGTTATTTTTATTTACCCGGTAACGGACTCTTCCCCAGGCAAGGTGTAAGATTTAGCAGATATGCATTCAATTATTTGGGAAAAATATTTTAAGAATGCGGAATTGGAATCAATAATTTGCCTTAAATGTATGTAGTCAACATGTATTCAGGTTGGCTACCGTCAATGTTAAATCAAATTAAAAAAAGATGCAAAAATATCAGTTTTAAAAATCCTTTCATATTCAGTTTGAATTTGTTAATTAAAAAGAAAATCAATGATTTCTTGCCAAATTTTGCCTTAAACACCGGACTCATAGACATGATGATGCAGGATAATGACCACCCCTATCCCATCCCCCAATTTTCAGTTACATCGGATTAAATCATATAATGATCATAATCGTAATATTCTAGAAATGAAGTCTCTACTTATTTTGAAGACCTTCCTGCTGTCTTTGATCTTAGAAATTGTCTAATTGTACAGGTCAGCTGGTGATAAAGTTTTACAGAGTTCATTTCTTATTTCCATATACTGGAGAACAGAATAATTAATTTAGAATTTGAGGTAGCATTCCTTTTCCATGTTTAAAATTTGCATTCTTTTTCAAACTGTATGTCATTTTGCAAATCAAGATCCTTCATATAGTTCCGCATATGTTTTTGTATTGAGTCTTAATTTTGCAGAATCAAACAACTGCAAATATAAACCAAAGAATATCTTGCTAAGTCTCGTTGATGTACATTCAACCAGACTTGACTGAAAATAGAAGTCCATAATATGGGGACTTTGGTTACATCATCATGCGGTGTACTTAGACGGCGCTATAAATTTTCTTATATTGAATCCAGCTAAGTATTCTTTGTTTTGTGGACAATTGCTGTGAGTTTGTACTTTGCCTTTATGTTAATGATTTTCAATAAATTGTTAAGGTTCCATATTTTGCCATTGATTTCTGTGGCATTTCAGGTAACTCTGACCAATTTGTAAGTATTTATTTCCATGAAAAGACTTGACTGTTCTATCTTTAAAAGTCTTGGTATATATGCAAGAAAACGTATATTTAAAGTTTATTGCTTTCTTAGGAATTATATGAATTCTTACATTGATTTCTAGGAAGAAAACTCTTAATAATTTCTTTTTATTTTCTCAGAAATTGCCATTTCATTAAGTGACCTACTTTTAACACCCACATATATTACTATAATTAGTTTAATTATCTATTCAATTCTTTTCTGAGAAAATTATTTGGTCACTTGATAGAAAGAAAAGACCTTTTTAAAAAAGAAATTTAGGGGTTGAAAGTTTGCTCAAAATACCAGACTACGACTGCCCCAAGTGGAGACCTTTAAAAAATATATGTGTAACCTTTAAATTTTCAGCCTTTTATACATTCGCTTCCTTTAATTCTTTCATGTGCTATCTATATTAGTAGCTTAGGTTTTATAATCACATTTTATGCACTAAAGTAATTGTCAATACTTTATCGATTATGTACTTTTTATAAATAAAAACATTATGCAGGGAATAAAAGTGAATATTCCTGATGTTATAATGCATCGGCAAATCTGATAAGAAAAATCATTTGCCCTTTGCTAAAGTACATACTAAACTAATCTTAAGGACGATATGGGTCAGGTATCAGACAGGAATAATCTTTTAAACCAATAAAGGTACATGTACCTTTCTCATTTTTACAATAAATTATGTGGGATATTATTCCTTAACCTTTTCTCGCTGTCTCGTTTTTTTAAAACCAGTAAAATTTGCCAATTATCTGAAAAATAATCATAGAATGTCGGGAAATTGAAACATCAAGTATGTTCTTTTTTATTTAACAGTCAATGTAATACATATTGAGAAAAAATGGTGAATTTCGTAAGAGAGCGTCAAAATGATTCACTTATAAGAAAAAGAAGTCTAGACAAAGGATTTTTTCGTATCTTCATTTAGTACGGACAAATAAAAGTACACATCACTGTATCTGAAAAGTGCACACTTCGATAAAACTACTATCGTATCTATTTCAAGGTGATTTATGTTCATTCTAGATTTAAGAAGCAAAGAGAAAGTTTCATAAAAGGTATTTTTATTACGTATATCTTTGATCATTTTTTTTTCTTAAACGTCGAAGTGCAAACGATAAAAGAACAATGTTAATTTCGATTTTAGGGATTTTACTCTTGATATTTATAGTTAATGAATGTGTAATATGATACCTTTATAAGGGGAAAGCTTATAAGAAATGTACAATATTTTTCAGAAAAATATGCACATTTAGAATTTTTTATTTTAAATAACGAATGAATATAAAAGGTGAAAATAATAAACAGTGTTTAATCTCATACATCCAAAAACAAAACAATTCTTGACGAAGCAAAAACACGGGCCCATGGAAACATCAGAGTTGGAATCAATATATATATAGTGGGCGATTGATGACAGGGGATACATGTATGTGGAGGATGGGGGTACGGTAGGGGGTGCTCAATCCTCCATGACACCTGATCCCACCTCTGATGTTTAGATGTCCTTGTTTATTCTCCTTCTGCTTGAATGTACTTTTGAGCTTAAATACTGTTTGTTATCTCCCTCAAATACAAATATATTCCATATCCTCCTGATTCACTATAAAGACTTTTGGAGTAAAGTCGGTGTTCAGGTTTACTAGCTATCCCGAATCACGCAGCCTTTATCAAACCAGATTTCCCCCCCTTAAAGTCTTTTTTTTTCGAATTCTGCTAGCAAAATCATCGTCTTTCCTTGGTTTTACATGTGATATTGAAAACACCAGAAGATAAAAAAAATATGTACCGGTACTGTTCTGACGAAATAAAGAAAAAATACTGCAAAACATATAAAACATATATAAACGGACAAGAAATTAATTAAAGCATACTGTCAGAATATATTGCACATACTTTTTTTAAAGAACCATTTCATGTAGTCATAGAAGACTTTAGTTGAGGATTCTTAAACATACATATAATTCATCCACATAATAATTGATTCAAAACAAGTACTATTTTGATGTGTTATGTCGTAAGCAAAAGTTAAAACCTTAATATGATTCTTAACGATTTCCAATTGCTCTGCAGAAGTTATTTGGATGTAAGTTTATCGTTACTCAAAAATGAAATACTTTCTGATTTTACAAAAAAAGTTTATCGGTTATACTTTCCATAGTACTGTTCATTGAATAATAAATATTAACTTTTTAACACTTAAAACTTTGTCTGGTTCTTGTTAAACATATAAATATTATACTGTGCAAATACTGTTCCGCTTTATTTCTCCCTTCAAGAAATAATTCTAATAAAGAAACATAGCTCAATCAATATTTCTTAATATAATTTTGCAATTGTTTAAAAAGAACCCGCAGAATTTAGTTTGAATTCACTTTTTTTTTCAATTTATAATAATCAAAATTAGGCAAGTAAGAATGTACAGAGAGAAAAAAAAAGTATCGTACCTATATATGAACACAATTCTTGGTAAAAAGAAATTATACTGTTTTATTTAGAAAGATAATGAACAAAGAAATTATGTTTAATTCAGAAGAATTCAGAAAACGTTTTCTATGAATGCCATTTCAGTCGTATTAATTACTTTGCTTTTAACTTGGCAGATGCTTTGCGATCATAATTAATTCAAATTACTTTCAGAGAATAAATAAAAAGTATCATAGTTGTCTTAGACATCATAAAAAAATTTAACCTTTATTATTTTTGTAGCTATCAAATTTTCCTTTATCATTTAATTTACCTTTCACCAGTCACCACCATTTATTTATCTTTTGTTATCTTCATCATTTTTTTTTTCATTTGGTAGTATCAATTGATACTTTCATGATTTCTTTTTAAAAAATAGTATTAAGTCTTTATAAGCACAATAAGTCGTCGATTAATTCATAATATATTTATTTACATAACGATATCGAAAATGAAGGAGATCAATTACATACTTTGTCAATAATATATGTTTTTATCACAAAAAAGACAAATACATACATATATTTTCAATACTGAAGTTGGCTGATAACCGTGAATTTCTTTGGACTTACGTCAAATGTAAAATTTTCAGAAAATTTGTGAATCTTAAAATCTTGTGCAATTATTTCAAGTAATTTTCAAATAATCTTAATACTCTTTGTTTCCCTGAATCTTAATTCTTCTACTTCTGTTTTTTATTGCATGGCGAATGTATAATATATCTGTAATTTACTAAATACTGTTTCGGCAAATATATGAATATTGAAATTGTCATTGACAAGATTTACTCCAAATACAAAGAAGATACTGTATCAAATAAGATACTGTATCAAATGTTACAAATACGATTTTAGTCTTGCACCTTCATTTATAATTTTAGTTTTGATATCAACAATCATTGCATACTTTCTGTAGACTTTTGAAATAAATTCACCTTCATTCACTTTTATAAGTATAAAAATTGTTTGAATAACATAGTTTTAATTAAATTTTGCAAGTCAGTTTTCAGTTTGAGCATATTCTTAGCTATAAAATATCTATCACAAAATATTTCCAATACATCATACATATGTAATTAAAGATGCCAGTTCTTATAGTTTCATTTAGAACATAAATAGTTCAAAATAAATTAGAATCCTTTTTATTTGATGGAAGTGGTTATGACAAAGCTTATTATAAGAAAAAGCTTTTCACTTTCAACTAAAAAAATCAAATACATTCGTAAATTATTTTTGCTACGTTTTTTGTAAAATGAATTTCTTCAAACTTCGGCTGCTCCGACCCATATATCTGCGTACATGCATGTCAAGCTCTCAAGGTCATCTAAAGGTATACATGTATTTGTAAACAAAATACGTCCTATTTTTTTTAACCGTTTACGACCTACCAAATATGCCCTCATAGAAATTCCCATTAATTTCTATTTACATTGCTATTAATAGCATGCAAACATATTTTCCCCTGTTTTATAATTTGAAATTGACACAAATGTCATAAAAAATACTCAAATTAATATAGTTTTCTCTTTCTATTGTCATTTTCTCTTGTCAGAAAAAAATCGTCAAAAAAGTTCACTGACCTGTATGAAAGTTATTAATAGAAATTGTGAACTGCAGTAAAGGGAAAACCTTCAACGTACAATGCTACTGTATATGCTAGAAGTGTACGTTGTGTAAGTCATAAATAGATCGTCATGTTAAGAAACTTAGAAACAACAATCTTAAAAAAGATTAAATTGATAATTTTTGATAAAAGTTAGTTACATAAAATTTTTTTTTTTAAATTGAATAATCATTTCTCATTATGAAAAGAAAGCTTTTTGAATTTATAACCTGCATATGACTTTCTTGTCTCCCGTTTGATTCGACACGCAATACCATGCTATATATACGAATAATTTCTTAACGAGATAAGCTACTGACAAACAAACTGATAAAACTCAGATATAAAATGTCACGTTTAAAACATCCTATTGCAATTTTCATGATCGATACAGTGACTATGTCAGAAATTACAATCCATTATGAAGTCCAATGCTGATTGTTGTTTTTCATTCCTATAATTGTAAGGTCATTATTTATAAACTTAATGTATACGGATAATTATTGTTTGTCTGATCATGACAACCAGCACAGGGCGAGTGTGACCGGTCGATGGGTAATGAATCCTCATGCAATGCACCTAATATCGCCTTTTATGTCAAAGTTAATTACGCCAAATGTGGAGGTCTAATAACTAGAAAAACATTTGTGAAAACATGAATTCAAAGACCTAGCGTTAACGGAATCAAGGTTATGGCAAGGGTAAAGGTTTCAAAAGTGAATCAAACTCCAAGGTCATGGAAAAATGTCAATGTTGTTGGTACGAGTGAAATGTGATGAGATATTGAACAGTATTGAGAAGCCCATTAAACAACAGAAGTAGGAGCAGAGCAAACGCGGACCTCCAAAACATCAGAGGTCAGGTGCCATGGAGGAGTGAGTATCCCCTGCCGACTGGTCACACCCGCTTTATCCTCCTTGTCATGATTGGGAAATAACGGGAAAATAAGCCAACAATTCAGATGAGGGAAGAATGTATCTGTGAAATGTGAGAGTTTAAAAACCCACCGTTGTTAGAACCAAAGGAAACTCTTTCAAAAAAGGAATATTTGAGCTAGGGTTCAATAAGTTAAGTAAAGTTTGCAAAATTGGATCAAAACGTAAAGAAACTCCAAGTCAAGATGTCAAATATGATGAGCCATTTGACAAGGAATAAACATGTGCAATATAAAATTTACAGCTCCAACCAATTAAATGTTATGGGCAAATTAAGGAAAAAAGATTGCTGACAAACATACAGGCAGACGAAAGGACAGAGCAAAAAAATTGATTAAGAGGGAAATAAAATTTAAAAAATTCCATGATTAAATGTTCGTTTTATAATTTATAGTATGGTTAAAAACAATTGAACAGTCATATCATTTATGATATTTAAGTGAAAGGCCTTCGTGGTTTCGTTAGAAAATATTTTGACAATAATATCCATTTAGATGGTAGATCGATGACCTAGATTGGATTTCCTTTAAATCATGTCAGTTCAAATTTAGAACTCAAAGAGAAAATTGGCCTAGATAAACCAAAACCCTTTTTGCACTGCAATCCGTCTACTATGCACCTAAGCGGAATTCGATCTCCCATAACACAGTTTTCCTGAACTGTGCAGTAACCCCTAATTGATCTGAAGTAAACTGCGTTCAAATGGGTTGGCATATTGATATTAAAATTGCAATCAAAGCTCGCGTTTAAATTGAGGACATTCACGTGTCAAAGCCGTATGTTTGACTTGGCACGTAGAAATTAATAAGAGGCTCATAGGCTATAACGCCCACCAGATTTTCCATATGTATTCCTATGTAAGATTTGTCTCGGCAGTATGGAATGCATGATCCCGACTTTCAGATAAAGGACACCAATCAACCAAACTTGTTTTATTAGGACTCAACGTTCTTAACCACATACGAGTTATTATTTGAAGATGTTAATATTAAACATAAAGTATTTCATACATAGTAGTCAGAAATTACCATTTTATTCTTATGTTAAACAACTGTGGCCCTGTCATACATCCTGTAACTTTTTTAAGATGCATCTATGCCATAACGACTAATTATGCCCATGCAACTCTCGAGAAGAATATGTCAAGGAATTTTTTTTGCCAAATGTTTCTCATTTGTAAAACTTTTATCGCTTTTTGTGGTAACATCCCTTCCTCCTGGGCATGCATTGAGCAGATTTTGATATACAATATATAATTTTATACAGTTTTAACTCTTTCTTGTCCTGTAGTTCTTAAGAAAGATATTTTCAATACATGCTAAATCTTTTACAACCAATTCTCAATAATCTTCCCCTTATTGAAAACGAGTAGTTCTTTATTTGAAGAAACTTGAGGCTTTTTTTTTTTTTACCAAGGATGCATTAAGGCAAGTTTTGCTGAAATACGTTTATTCTAGAGAAAAAACGAGAAAATAAAAAGCTAACAGACAAACAAACGAAACACTGACGAAGTTCGAAAATCTACGAGTACTTTATCGTAAATCCAGATGAACTAAATTAAATATTTTATTGGGTAATAATCAAACGCAAAAACTTAAATATTTAATTTTTTGATTTCTTCTTTGTGAATATAAGTTTATATAACTTTTTACTCGTGTCACACTACGCATTTTGCATTCAAAATATCTAGAAATTCTGATCTACCATTGCAATTAATGAAGATCAGTTCCTCTGTTCTACTGTATCACTGAGTTCCGAATTCTTTTAATAACCACAATCGATATATTTGTTTTACTATATAAATTGAGGCGTAGAATTTTCTTGTAACAAATGATATGTTTTTATTTGTCAATAAATATACATCTTTAACACACGTAAAAGCAGATCAGTAATCATTTCAAGAACAGCATATATGATATCGTTATCATTCAGTATTTTAAATACCTGTATACAAGAATACAAATGTGTAAACATATAAAATAAACAGGTAACCGTAATTGGAACACTTGACCTGATCCCACCAGTTTAAGCTGGTAATGAGGTTTACACAATGTAGTTCTGACATGCGGAATTTTCCGCTCTACTTCCCTTGTTATGGGTTAGATTGTGGACTAGTTTTTTTTTTCAAATAAAAAAAGAATAAAATAAAGACAACTTTCAGTCGGAATAAATACAACACGTGTCAGAATAATTTAGCCATTTGTCAGCATACCGTATCATCTACTTCAACTTTAGAGTTCATGATGTCATCCATGTAAATAGTGCTTATAGCACGAATGCTGCATATAATTTCCACAATTTTAGGAAATAAATTCGAGGTTTTGTCAGTATGGTTTAACAGGAACTGGCATTTGAGAGCCAGGTAAAGTTCAATCTCCATTTTCTCCAAGATCTCTGAACACTTCAAGTCTTCACGATCTGAAATTAACATTAATAATTAATATTTTATAAAAATTTAATTAATAAGGGATGAGGTGGATAGCGTCGCAAGATAACAGTTTATTGAATGTTATGGTAAGATAACGATTTATTGAATGTTATGGTTCATCCGTGACCTGGCATTAGGTGTATAAATTATACTGACGTTTTGTAAGGAATTTGTAGTTATATAAGTCGCTCTTCGTTATAAGGACACGTGAACTAATGTCCATAAAGGAGGATAAATAAAATCGAGTCCTCACAAGCTGTTCCTGTTTCAGGTTATTGATTTATGGTAAGGATGCATATGTCGTTGATAAATCAAAGACTTGTTGTAATCATATTACTTAAGCCATTGTGAAGAATGAATGAACAATGTTGTAATGCCTACTTCCAACTCGATAAATCAATGTCTTAAGGCCTTAAATAGGCAACAAATATATGAAACAAAATAGAATCCTGTTATCTGTAACAATTATAATACAAAAAATACCTACCTGCACAGAACAAAAGCATGGCTGCTAGTATAGCAAGTTCCACTTCGGTCAATCTTAAAGCATGTAACTTCTGTGCACACGAGACGACCTCAGAGATCAGTTTGGTCAGTGGACCATGACCGTCTGGGTCACTTTCTTCCCAACAACTGACCGGTCCTTCAATGTCTGATGGAGTAAGGCTAACACTATGAATGATAATGGATTCCAGAATGCAGTGTTTTATGAGAGTCTTTTGGTCATTGATGTCCATTTGAGTGAATTGAGGTATTTCACGTGCAAAAACTGAGATGAAACGCACCATGTCCGTCACATATTGAGAACAAAATTTCCTTGCTTCATTTTCAGACGTTATTTTGAGATGCTGCAATGAAACATTGATGATATATGAAATGAAACATTTAGCATGAGCTATCAAGTATTGTCATTTTTAGGTCACTTCTTAACCCCAGAATACTGATTTGATAAAGATTGTTAAATTTTTGAAAAGGTTGGGAATACTTAAATTAGCTAAAGCCTTGCATGTGATACCATAATAAAGAAACCTGACAATATAAGATTTCATCATCAAAATACAATTGAAGTAATTTTTTATGTTTCAAAAAGCACTCTCTTCATCTTAAACAATTCTACTTTAAAAAGTAAGGAATGATTGTGTACATATTAAATAACTCATTTTCTTTTACAATTTTATTAAAAAATAGGCTATTTTGAATTTATGTTTTACATTTGATTTCTTCCGTGCTTTGACGGAATGATATTCATATGCAATCAGAACTCATTTGAATAAATATCATTAATTAATCACCAGGTACCACTCTGACCTAAATACTTTGATTAACAAAGCATTGAAGGTCAAGAATGACATTAACTTTTTTATTTGAGGAGATACACCTACTTTGAACGAGGTCGATCTTGTCGATGCTAAACAATCTTTAATAGCTGTTCGGAAGGCATCGTGTATCGTCAAAACCATCTGTTCCGATCGAATCTGCTTGTCAATATCAACTTTTCCATGCTTATTCTGAGGTAGTTTGAAAAAGTCCATTTTCTTTGGCTTGTCTTTTTTAGGGCATCTTCCTAATCTCACCGCTGTAAAATGATTATTTCTACATTTACATTGAAGAAGATTCGAGCTTCTTTGGTTTAAAGTTAAAGACAGGTAGGTTAAGTTAAACAAGAAAAAGATTATAAAAAAGAAAAAGACCTCAAAAAGATAATTATTAACGTTTATCAATTGATTGTCACATATATATATATATATAACAATTGTACAAAATAAAAAAAAAGACCCAAAATATCAATTTAATTTTTTAATGAACGTTTTTTTTTCCAAATACTAAATTAAGTGCAAATGTGGACCAAATATATATATACGAGACAAGGGACATGTATCATATAAAGGTTATTGGCCCGCATATGAGGACTAAGAACAATTTGAAAATTTGTCCATTTTTACATAACTTTTACAAGAGCTTGGGAAATCATTACGGTTATTTGTCATATCATACTGTAACATCAGAGGGCATTGATTTCATATTTGCTTATTACAGTGTATGATAAAACCAAAAGAGATAATTAGCCATGTAACATTAATTTAAGAGCCTAAAAAGAGCCACAGTCTTACTTGCTTTGTTCTTTTTGGATTAGGAAGAAGAGCTTCAGGTACGTAAGCAAAAGTTTCATTCAAGAAAATTTTCAGTGACATTATAACCATTTGTGAACATTCATCATTTTCCTTTTATTTATAAATTTGAGATATTATTTTTATTTTGTTAATTTTTTCTTGAGTTTTGGTCTGTATACTTTAGGATAACAGCATGACTTCATAATCTATCAACTTCAGATTCATTTCCTATATAAATCAGAGTTTTTATCTATAGGCTATGTTCGAGAAGTATTTAATAAAAAAGTGAAATATATATATAAATCTGTAAATTTATTTCAGTGGGCGTGTTTATGCATATTTACCTTCATGAGACATGCCCGCCGCTATACATCTTTGCATGCGACAGTACTGGCATCTATTTCTACTGATCCGCATGATTAAACAGCCGTTTGGATTTTCACACGGCTTATACACGAGTTTCTGTCGAACTGTTCGTCTAAAAAATCCCTAAAAATAAATAAAAGTAAGATATTTTAAATTTTGATAGCATAAATTTAATATTTCATATTCTTCTAAAATTTTTGATATAAAATTACATGTATAATTCTATGCAAGTATATTGATTTTTTGTGAAAGATATAAATGAAAAATTAACATTTATTTATAAAAGAAGAACAGACCATAAGTATTAAGTACTTTAAGATTTTGAATAAAATGCAAAATGTGAACAACCCTTGTGTTCTCCCCAATCTGCTTAATTTTATTTAATAACTTAAAAAAATATCATATTCAATATATAGTTTAAAAATAAAATAAAGTATTTCAAGAAGAAGAGTGCAAAAATTTTGGATTGATGGTCTTTGAACAAATTTTATCTTATTTCACAATGTACAAAGTACATGGATACTATTTGATCTAAATCTTAAAAAGTATATTAAAAAAAAAATACACATTTTAGGAAATTGGCGCTTCGAGAAAATGTCATAAGAATTATTCTAGTTTTTTTTTTCTAGATTCTCTTTTTCATTTTTTTTCAGTTGGTTGAGTCTATAGATTGAAATATATTTGAAAAAATATAATCATTCAAGAAACGTAGTTTTTATTAATTAACATTAAAATTGCTGTCATAAAATAAGTTAAAAGAGACCTTAAATTGATTTTTTTTATAGAGGGAGAATAAACACGTTTTTATACTTCCTTTTTTATCTATTTTTATTTAACCTCACTCTGGATTGTTATATATACATACTATATACCATTGTATTCTGATGTGTTGTATAGGTAAAAAAAAAATTAAGAACTTGATTGTTTTTTAGATTCTTGTTTTATTTTACCTTACACCCTTCGCATGAAAACACTCCATAGTGAAACCCTGAAGCCTTGTCTCCGCATATTTTGCACAAAATATGCCCATCTATAGATTCCGATTTAACTGAAGGATAAAAAGTAAATATGAATATTTCAATTCAAACATAAGAGTTTGTTTTTAAATCGAATAATAGTTACGTGTATGTATTTTTTTTAAATGAACATTTAATATCTGTTTCTCTAATTAATGAAGTATTTCAATATGAAAGTGTTTTTCTTTGTGTTTGTGTTTTCAAATGCAGATTTTGAAATAATGCGTTCAATGGCTATTTTAATTTTTACAATAAATTTGCATGAAATATGTTAATAAATTATTCTACTTTCTTCTTTTATTTTGCAAAAAATCAACTGAAAAAAAAAATAATACAAATGATTTTGATTGATGAAGATACTTGATACATTTTTAAAATAGTTTTATTGTTTCCTTTTCTTGCACTAATATTCTTCTCCTTCTTTAAAAAAAGAATATTTTTGTAATGATAGAAATATTACATGTATTTGCTTACAGCATTTTAAGTGTATTTGTTCAATTTGGAATTTCCGTGTTTATGTTATTTTCATAGATTTGTATTGTTTTTAAATTTTTCAGATCATTCATCATTCTTATCTTCAATTTTTATGTTCCCAAAACGAAGTGGGGAACAAATTGTTTTTACTTTGTTTTTTTTTTCGTTTAATTACATGGTATCTTGTACCTTTAAATCTCTATATTTGAAAATTTGTATTTTATCCTTAATTAATAGTTAGAATTTTACCTAGGTTTCTATGACATATGCTTCTTAAGTTCATCACGGTTCATTTTAATTTTTTCCTTTTTTTTAATATAATAAGAGAGAAAAAATTTAACTCACCAGATCGTCCTTTGCCTTTACCAGAGACAGTTTGTTTACGAGACTGTGCGGGAGCTTCACTGACCGGAGACTTAATGCTTTCACGGTTAGTGTCATGTTGATTGGTCATTATTTGTTGAGGTGACACAGGATTTTTGTCCTTAACATGAGATTCAGAAAAATTTTCCTCCAACATTTCTACATCAATTTCATCAGCTTCAGATTTTGTAGAATTACTGCATGAGTCTGAAGACCCATCCACTGACGTCACATTTAATATTACGTCATTTTCTGATCCTTCTCTTGCTTTCTGGAACTGGTCATAATTATAGCACATTGTTTGTAATTTCATCAATTTTTCTAATGGTACCATGACGCTATGTTTGATGGGATAAGAATTTTGATTGTCGGCTTGACTTGATAAATCTGTCATTTTTGGTCCATCAATATAAAGTTCCGATGCATACGGTATATTTGTCATAGTTAATCCATGCACCATTGTGTATCAACTGAAAATAATATATCAACTAATATTATTTAAAGAAAAGGAACAAGAAAAAAACGACAGTTTAAAATTAAAACTCGAATATTTATTCGATTCAATCTTCACGATTTAAAAATAGAAAATAAATCTTCATCGATTTGACCCTGCAATACTCGCTGTCAATATATAACCGTAAGTGCAAAAACAATTATTTACAATAATAAATTATTCTAAAATAAAAATTAAAAAATAATATTTATAAGTCCTCATGTCATTTTTTAAAAATTAATAATTTGCTCTATTTACCTGGTCCACGAAATTGTATTACATCCGTAATTATTGAATTGTTTTATAAACATTATGCTCACTCGCGATCTTTCCTCGAACTAAATGGTGTTATTTATATCGGCACCTCAATTTAATAACCCAAATAAGTTTGACCTGCGCACCAATGAGCTAGACTTTTTTTCTGGAACTCGGCCAACATTTTTGCTCAGTACAGAAAAGTGATCCAGTGGTGTGTATATGTATATATTTGCATATTTCACTGACTATAACGCTACACATAGGAATAAGTGACAAATCTTGTTCTGCATTTCTATCAGTGTAAAGTTGTAAACAAAATCAATACAAAGCTGTTTAAATGTATGGTTTTCAATCTGAGATACCATACATTCAGAAGACTATATGTGAGCTATTTGCATATATTTTTTTTCTATTTCAAATATATTAATCGTCTCCTATTTCATGACAATATGTTTTCAGAATAATTTAGTTTTAATGATAATAAATGCAGTCTTAAGTGCATCTGACGGAGACATATCACATTGGACTTACATAATTCCACTCCTGCATATGCATGTCACAAGGATCATGATGCTTATTGTAGAAATCTAAAATTCCTTTTGAGACTTTGACTCAAACAGGAATTTCTTGATATTACACCATGAAATTGGTTGTTTTTGGAAAAAAATTTGGAATGACAAGATTTCTAATAGCGCAACCATATGACAGATGTATATATTGTATGTTTATTTAAGAGAATTTTTCACTCAAAGAGATCACAATAATCTGGTATAAGGCATCAAATTTAGTCTTTACACCGGTACTCAGGGTCATTGAGCAGTGATTGAGGGACCTCCATCATACCAATATCTCACCCAAAAGACCCGCAACGTTTACTTAAAAGTGCAGAGCTCTTGCCAAATGAACAGTTGCTGCTTTTTTTGTGTCGATTTAGGTCAGTCGTGACCGAGGTTCGAATTCAATACATATACATTCCGATTACGGATCAAGCGTTCTACTGATGCAGTTACCGTTAACGGTTTATGTCGAATAAAAAAGGATTTGTTTGTTGTTGTTTTTTAAGAAAAATCAAGTGTTTCTTAAAAATTTCATATTTTTGTAATGTTTAATTATCATTTAAAGATAAATTCCTTTTTAAATAACCGTATTGAGAAAAAACCTCTTTGAATGCGTTATCATATCAGTTTTCCCTTCTGTTTTACTACTGATCTCTATTTTGAACCGTCTGTACAATTATTCAGTATACTCGGTGAAAGTCGATATATGCCTTCAAAATCCAGGTCACATTAAATCCAGTGCTTTAGTGTAAACGACCGCAACTAAATGTAGGGCTTGTTGTAAACGCTGGATTTTGAATGAAGCATGTCAATAATGCCTGCGCTTTCCCCAAGACAAAATTTGATCAACTCTGGATACGCATAATTTACTGATCTGAAAGTAATGTAAATTGCACTCGTGCACTTTTGTGCATGAGAGCATTTAATAATGTCAACAGAAAGACAAAGCGATAACCACGCACAAGATTTTACCTTTAAAAGGTTACGTACATTGTTTCGACCTTCGTTTTTCAAGTTAGTCACGAATACATATTACTTGTGTTAAACACCTTCTTAACAAGTGAATTGTACCTCATGCTTAATATGTAATTAAGAAAAGGGTTTTTACGCATTTTGAAAATCAAGATCATGTCCTAATATTCGCAACCATACATTCAATATTTATCACAAGCATAAATATACAGGCATGCCTGCAACCATTTCTTTTTTATGAGATTGAAATAAAAAATGCACATATTTTTTGCGTGTGAAGACATATTATAAGAGAATTTTGATGCATTGTTAAGAATTAAGAATGGCGCCGGTTTGGATTTATGCACCCTCTGGGTGAACTACATTGTAGGCTATAATTTTGTAAAGAACATATTAAGATATGCAGACATTCTACGACAAGTTTTATATGATTATTGTTAAGAACATACTTCCGGGTTCATGTGAACTTATTACACCATACATTTTATGTTGCTTGTTTGAGGAAAAAAATTTCACTGCTAGAGTTTAAGACATTTATAAATTGTCTTTTTTAATATTTCAGAACACTACAAATGTATTTAAAAAAAAAAAAGTCAACTAACTTTAAGTCATCCACTAAAGAAAAAACAAAGCACCAAGGTCGTGATAGAAAAAAAAATAAAGCTCTTGGTTTCGGTCACATCATTCAATATTGCAAAAAAAAAAATTAACGCGTCAAAAACGGAGACAGTTTGTCTGAATACTTTTTGTTAAGCAGAAATATTAAAGTTTCACCTTAAATACTGCAAAACTCTTTTTTCCGCGATATCACACCCCGAGCCAAGGCGTCGAGAGGTAACCTTCCGTTAATACCATCCCTAGAAAGTGGTGACTCGACGCGTATGTACGAGTCTTATTCATTAGAGGGTCATTAGAACCCATTCTTGTATAAGAGTGATTAGGAAATGCAATTTTTCAGAATTTTTTTGCAAAAACCATCGTGCCCTAATTTTTAAAAGTACTTGTCATCGATCTTGAAAATATTTTATACCCTTTCAAAACTGTCAAATATGGCATGTGAATAACTTCAATTTTTCATGTCATAAAAACTTAATATTTGACGAATTACATAATGAGAGAAAATTGTCTTTACTTGTGAAATTCGTGCAACTATATTACTATGATAATATACTTCATATGAATACTACTATAATACTATAACTATATGTGAATAACTTCAACGTGTCGTGTGATAAAAAACTACACCATTTATCATTGAGTCAAATGCTGACTGATGTTTTTCATACTTATTGTTACTCCAATATTTATACACTGAATTGACGAGGGATTTTTTCGTTATTTCACGATCATGACAAGGAGCACACGGCGGGTATGACCGGTCAGCAGGGGATGCTCACTTCTCCATGGCACCTGATCCCATCTCTGATGTTTCGGAGGTCCGTGTTTGCTCTGCTCCTATTTTGTATTGTTTTATGGACTTTGATATTGAATTCTGTTCGTTATCTCCATATCCTTCCTTGACAAGTATATAATAAGAAAAAAATAATGCCTTGTTGTGGAATTTATGTAACTATATATATATATATATATATATTTTTTTTTTTACTAGAGTCATATCTACTTGGAAATCAAACTAATACATACAACGTTAGGACAGATTTAAAGCATCCGAGCTGCATATCTTCTATGCTGCTGATAGTCTGTCCCATATGCTTTGTATGGGGAATGTCATTTCATTTTCTTTTGATATGGAATAAAACATGTACTTAGGAAAGTATATCATAAAAAAGAATTAAAGAATTGATTCAAGTATGATGCCTTTGAGCAATTTTCTTCTTTGTGAACCGGGATTCGATTTTTCTTAAAGCGAATTCCTAAAGACATGAGATGGAAGATTTGATTCGAAGTGCAAATTAATAAAGTGGTATATTTGAATTGTGTCACCACAATTTTTTTATACAGATTTCACAGAACTCTGCATATTTCAAAAGATATTGCAATAAATCTCATTGATAGCGAAATATTACATGCATATGTGTGATATATTTGTTTGTTTTGTATGAACAAAATGGTGCACTTCTTTTAAAAACTAGATATTTTTCTTAATGCATATTGCATTGTTAATTGTACAAGATCTTTTAAACTAAAAGAAGTATGAAAAAAAGGAATAGTATTCAAGCAGTTTTCAAGTATTCAAAATCTGTTGAAACCTTAAAAAATTGGGAGAAAAACAAACACGACCTCCTAGGAACATCAGACACATGATAAGTTCCATGGAGTATTAAGCATCCCTTGTCGATCTCTCACAACCGCTGTGTGCCCCTTGTCATGATCGAGAGAAGGAAAATAATCCGTACAATTTCCAGTGAGTAAATAATAGCCTAATGATTAGTGTAAAAATACGACTTAATGAAAGATTGAATCAGGCCAGTGTATCGATCATAGAACATGGAAATGGTGAAGAAGATGATGATAGAAAAATATCAACAGTCTCGTGGAATAGTTTTCATCGTTTTAAAAATTGATCAAACACAGATCATACGCTTGCTTATTGAATCAACTGAGAGATATACATCCCATTTAGGGGTGATAAGGATATTTTGCAATATAAGTAAGAGAAATTGGCAATGAAAAAGTTTATGTCACCACGTTTATCATCAAGTTTTATTACATATTTTTTTAATTAAGATGCATTTCTATTCTATTTTTAGAATGCATTATTTTGCTTTTCAGACACCCTTATCTGTTTTGTACGTACATGAACAACCATCAATAAAAATGGAACATGGCAGTTGCAGATCGTGAGTAAATGAGGCAATTGCAAACAATAATAATAACACAGTGATCATATGTATATGGTACTGAAGAACAGCAATGCTTTTAACATAATTCCTGCTTTACCACGAAAACAAAACGCTCTGTTTCAAGGTCATTGTATCTGAAGACCTATTTGAAATAAACCTGTTTGAATGCTATGTTTTATTAACCATTTTTTAAAAAATGGTCAGAAAACAAATTTAGATCCTTTAAGTAGTTCCAGGATTTGAATTATTTATTTATGAATTTGTTTATTAATTATATTCATTCATTTATTTAGAATTAATTGTTTTGATTGTTATTATCAACTTCTTTAAGAATAAATATTTACGTATTTTTCAGGTGAAGGGAATTTCATATTCTTTTTGTTTATTTATTTTCAATGTATACAAGAGGTAATGACACATCAGAAGGTTAGATTCATTTACAAATTCTTAAAATAACTAAACTAAATCAGAGACATCAGAAGTAATACATGTACGTATAGCATTAAGAATAAAAACGTCATAAGCAAAACAATGACTTGCATTTTATTTTAAACTTTCAATTAAAGACTTTGCTGTCAATAAGATGTCTTGCACATTGACCCAAAAGCAGAATCGAGTGATAACATTGTGGAGCCATAGATTTAAGGATTAAGCTTTTAAAAACCAAAAATAGGTTCACGTAGAAAGTAATCATTATAAACAATATCGAAACTTTGATAAGGTATATAAATTTATTAGCAAACAAAGGTCAATAATTTTATGCACTGTATAATTCTACATTGGAAAGATGGTTGTCCTGAAAATAGTTCAATCTTTAGCTTCAACGAGGGATTAATTTAAGAACTTATTACTATAGATATTGAATCCATATAAAGTTCTTTCTTGGGAAATTGCCATGGTATCAGACGCCTCTTCAGTCATCGACTTTTTACTTCTAAATAAAAAAAAATCCTTACAACATGATCACTAATTAATAAGCATACTATCCTGGCGTATCTCTTTGATTAGTTTTGAAATTGTATTAATTTGACATAAAGTGGACATAAAGCTAGAGTTTGTTTTAAGTTGTGCATTTCTATTTAGCTCGTTGCATATTGTTCTTAACAGGAGAATGCATAAACATTTCCTAATCATCTTGATTATATGCATGTATGTTGCGCCTAATCAAAGGTTAAGTTAACAGAGTGCCATGCATAAAAAAGATATTAATAAAACATTATATAATTTTAATTTCCATTGTCAGAAACTTCAGAGCTTTTATAACTGGATTCTATTATTATTCATAGTATTTCATCAACCATTTGGCTTCAATTTTTAATATATATATTTAGAACAATAAAATGTGCTTAGTGTAGTCGTGTCTTGAATCTAGTCGTTCACCTTTAAATAAAACGCCGCGTGCGTTCAATAGATATTGTTTAACTTTCTTTTTTTGGGGCCCTTGTCACACTGGCATTACCCACTTTAAGACTTTTTGTTAAATTCGAAATGATATATATACATTTTTTTATATTATTTTACTATTGGTCGATAAAATATATACCATAATTATAGATATTGATCAACTCCCTGTCTTATGTATACGTTTTATTTTAAACAAAGCATTTTCTAAACTTCAGGAGACTTAGTTAGAAGGGTTTGTTACAGACACATAACTCTAAGAAAATGAATGTATTCTTTCTTGCATAGATTAAAATAATTAGGACTAAAAGGTGATGAATATTGATGTTAGACAATAATTTATATACAAACCTTAGCTTAGAAAATTATCATATCCCATCGAAACTAATTATTAAGGAATTTATTGCTATAATCATAATATTATATACGTCTTAACTTCCTATGGATTGGCAAAAAATATTTTCTAACTAAGTGTCAAACATCACAATGTTCTAAATTTTGACACTTGCGTCAATTTCTATTTTATTATTCTAATTGTGTAATTTCTGTCATGTTAAAAAAATGGATTAATTAGCATAAAAAGTGACAAATGCCACACCCATCCCAGATTTGAGGAACACTCCCCTCTGTCCTGCTGAAGCGTTGTCATTTTAAATTAGTAAGTCCTGTGTCACAACTGCGAGAGAAATTCCTCTTTAATGCATATCAGCCACGTTGAAATAAGTTCTGTACCGAAAACCTTTCCCTAAACTTCCCCATGTTTTATTCCCATGCGTCTTTTCCTTTTAATTATCCAGTCCATATTTGTTTTGAAATAATCAAGCAAAACGTCACAGTTAATTCAAGCATTTTTATATATACATATATTTTAAAATATCTGTGAAGAATTTTTGAAATTGAAGATGAGAGCGTACTTGACATAATTGTAAAATTTTACCAATGCAAATTCAAATTCCCCACAAACAAAATATAACTTAAGCTTTTTAACTATAATTTTTGGTACGAATAGGGCACGAATTTTGAGTTCACTTAAAAGGCTTAACCTAGAGAGTTATTCCATTCATTTAATATCTAATAATATTGAGAATCATTGCGCCTTCGACAAACAATGACTGGCAATTCTATACTAAAATGCATGTAAGATTATATTGTTGACCAAATTTTTCGTACGTCAATCTACGATTAAGAATAGTAGGATTTTAAGAAGATTAGTGGAAGTCAACACATGTAGAACTAAAGACTAAAAACGTGCGAAGGACATTTTATTATTCAGAGAATTTAAGACCGAGGCCATGATAGCGAAGTGGTCAGTGCAAAGAGTTTAAAGATCGTGGTGATTGTATGTTCTCATAATGGAGCTTATTATAATCATTATATATCGAAAACATATTCAATGGGATTTCCTGAAGAGTGACACAATTTAACAATTGATATAGTAAATATCAGTGATTTGGGACCCAATCTTTTATTTTCCTTATGAAGTATCTATTGCACTCTACAGATATGCAATCATGAACTTTATTTTTGAGTAGATAGTAGAGATTTGATTAAACAGAGCTGTATGATTTCACAGACCAGTATTTACATACATAAAATATTTTCGCCTTTATTTTTTAAGGAAATGGTTGTCGTTTATCAGTTCATGAACAACATTAGGTAAATAACCTGTACAGATTTCATTATCAGAGGCTGTCTCGTGAATGAGACGTACTATGACATAAAGAACAAAGTACGGTATTAGCCAAAAAATGCCGGATGTCAGACCTGCTCCGCTCAAAACATTTTAAAGAGCTTAGAAGTTTTAGAATTAGATGATATATAATTTATATATTTGACTCAAAAGTATGCATTGGAAAAATAACGCTCAATACTGTACCTTTTATAGCAGAACGTCGAGATTTTACGAAGAATTTTGACGCGACGTCATACATTTAACGTGTACAATAAGCGTAATCTGAAAATTTCAACTTATTCGCTAGGACACAGTTTTCATTATAATTAAAGAAATTAAATTGTTAATTCAATAATATACTTCTTGTGGATATTTACTTTCATTTTATTGCAGGTCTCAAGAAAAATAATATCAGCTATTTCTGTTAAATTAATTGAGAAGAATATAGTGAAAATTATGTAGTGATGAATCGAGTGTCCCGGGCTGTCCTTAGTACCAAAAAGGTTCAATTCTAAAAATATGGTAAGTAAGGTGCACAAACAGTTGAAAAAAAAATCGAATGTCAAGAATATTGGAACAACATTGGCGTCGGAAGCAAATTGAAAGTGGGGGGAGGGCTAAGTGTAAAAAAAAAATGTACCTTCAACCTTCGATTTTACACGACCATTCCATGTTTAGCGCGTATTAGTGACGTCATAGTTAAAAATTACGTCATTTTTTTGCCTGTAGAATTTAGTTCGCATCTTCCTTACTTCAAAGCATAACATCAAAAAATTGTACAAAGAAGATTAAAATATCGTATTATTTACGGCGAATTACTGCTAATACCGTACTTTGTTCTTTCAATAATACGCTAATTAATCTTTTAAATCCTACTTTAGATAAATATATGTACGGAAATAAATATCAACAATAAAATGTATTTCATTAACGCACATGTAGCAGTTATTGCAGAAACAAATTACATACATAAAACTATTTGAAATACATTACTTAAATTTTTTTTAAAGGAATTCTATTGATTTTTTTTTCTAAATCTCAAAAGTTATCCGAATCAACCAAATTATTTTTGTACTATGTTTTTGCCCATCGTCCCCTGTCAAGAACCTTATTAAAAAAATACTCGCATAGCTTGACTTCTTCATAACCACTTGGACAATTTTATCGCACTTTCCCTACATATTCTTTATAAATGAGAAATAATACAAGGTCAGGAACAGACCCTTTGAGAAACAATATAACAAAAATCCAAAGTAAAAGGTATTCAAACAAAAAAACATATAGAATATATTATATATATATTTATTAAAGTTTGCTTTAAAAACACAAATTTTCAAAATGTATCAATTTTAAAAATTTAAATAGAATATTTTTCAAGCAAAGTCTATGTGTACATTTTATTGGAAGTACAAGACAAAATGGTATTTTGGGTGAGAAAATCTTGGAAAACTGTTAAAACCTTTGTTGTGAAACAACCGAACAACACCTACCGCAGAACATATTATACTGTAGAAATAAATTTAAAACTTTGCAACTGTTAAATACGAAAGCCCAGAAGGCTCATTCGAGATTCGAGTTTCAAAGTACGAGATTCGAAATTCGAGATTCGAAATTCGAGTTTCGAGATTCAAGATCCAAACTAACCAATCAGAAGCGAGTTTCAAAGTACGAGATTCGAAATTCGAGATTCGAAATTCGAGATTCGAAATTCAAGATCCAAACTAGCCAATCAAAAGCGGGTTCAACATTTGATTACTC
>PRKT01000038.1:2012363-2026441 GCA_003671525.1 Saccostrea glomerata | reverse complement strand
TAATCTATTTAATATTTAAGAAGCTATAATATAAATTGAAGTATATCTTGCTGCAAAAATCCAATAATTATTTAAATTTCCTTCTAATATATATAAAACACTCTTTTTTGCATTGTAATTTAATCAAATGACCTATTGGTTATAATTATTTTAAACGATTTCTTGATAGTAAGAACATAATAAAGGGGAGTAATCAAATGTTGAATCCGCTTTTGATTGGTTAGTTTGGATCTTGAATCTCGAAACTCGTATTTCGAATCTCGAATTTCGAATTTCGTATTTTGAATCTCGAATCTCGAATGAGCCTTCTGGGCTTTCGTAGTTAAAACCCATAAACAAAAAATTTCATATGTCGACTCTGTGTATCCCAATAAAGTAAGACTCCACAGAGTCTGCCACATCTATTTCAAATTTAGTTGTTTTACTGACTTTAAGGGCCAACCAAAACTAAATTGTATGACGAAAGAGGTAACCTTAGCATTTTCACAGTAATTTTTCCTCATTTATGAAGTAATAGTCTACAGTCACCTGCTTATGGTCTTGTCTCTCATTTTATTCGATACTTAGAAGCTTGATCTGAATACGATCAATTTTAAAGCAAGGCATGCTACTCACAAATAAGTCGATGTTACAGGGATATCAAAAACCTTTTTTGAAATAATTATTTCATAAATTCAATAGTCGTTATATAAACTATATTGACCTTGTTAGCAAATATAACACATCTTTTGTTTTACTTGTTTCTTGCTAAAAGTTGGGTCTTTCTTTCTATACTGGACTTGACTTTGCAAGAAAATCCTTGGTTCATTCAGAGTACTCATGGCGGATGTGACTGGTCATCATGGGATGCTAACGTTCCTGATCCACTTCTGGAATTTCCAGGGTCTATGCTTTTTGGTCTCTTCAAATATTTGCATTGTTATTTGTGTTTTTTTCCATAATTGATCACCGTTCGTTATCTCTACCTTTTGACAAGAAACACTCTATACCAATATTAATTCTTAACCAAATATACAACTTTTTAAAGCAATGTTTACCAGTGTTAAGTTCTTTAATTAAAAAATATTTTGTTTCTTTTTCCATACATGTAAAAATTATTTTAATTTTAATAGTAGTTTACATTGTATGGTCAAGTATATGTTAAACGCATGACCCCAAAAGCAGACAAGATATGAGTTTTAAAAAGAAAACGAGACCTCAAATTGTTAAAAGATAAATTGATATTAAAATATTTTAAGACTCTTGATGTTTACAAAGGAGTAGATAAAGAACACATAATGTTGTTCAGCGAAAATTGATTAAAGTATTCTGGGCTACCTGTTCTAATTTCTCAGAATATCTTTCTCCCACTGTACTTCTACCACAAATTACGATTAAAACGCAATATTAATATCTGCATATTCACACATTCATAAAGCATGTACCATGTTGATAGAATAGTTCACATGAATTACATATTGAGAGATGGATTTCTAATTGAGTCTTTAAATGAAAACTTAAGTTCTAGAACTACGGGGTCATCTGATCAGCAGACGATGTCAAGTACGATATAAATAGACACCATAAAAGCAAACGATTGCTTCATTGTTACGCATTTTTTACTCATATCAACTTATATTTTATCCATAACCTCATTCATTTTAATCAATGTCAGCACAATGACCTGCTTTTGTACCAAATTACGTCATTTTGCTCTAAATATCTACATTGTCATGGTTCAAGAGTGGAATCTTTATCATCGATTTGAAGAGAATTTAAATTATGCAAGATCACAAAAAAGTCAAAATTTATTTAAAAATACCAGGCAAGCTTTATGAACAGTCTTATCATACATGCATGGATTTACAATTATATATGATTAAATTTCTGAAAGTCCAATAAAACTTAATTTGGAACTCGTAACTCAATTGTTATATGTCAATTGCAAAACAGTTTTGTTAAAGAAAACTTTCTGATAGTACTCTAAAGTTTATATCAAAACATGCTCGTGTTTCTAATTGATGGTTTTTGGAGAGTTTTTTTATTGTCTTCCAACAATCTGTTGGAATTCCCATGGAAACCAATTGCACCCCGTTATCAGCAAACCTATTTTTGTATTCTTACGAAGCAGAATTTGTAAGAAAACACTCGCTGTGGCCTTGAATTTAACATTCGGATACATTGACGACGTATTGTTAATCAACAATGGTAATTTCCATTCTAATGTCGATACGATATATCCCAGTGAGTTTGAAATAAAAGATACCACACAGTATGACACAATTGTTTAATATCTGGATATTTTTCTTTAGAGAGACGTTAATTATATAATGTTAATCTAACAACCAAGCTTTTTGACAATCAAGATGACTTTAACTTTTCAAACGTCAAATTCCCTTACTTTTGCAGCAATATACCTTCATCACTTTGATTTATATCTTTCAGTAGATTCGATACGATATGCAGGTTCATGCTCTACGTATGAACAATTTTTTAAACTAGGTACGTTATTTACAAGCAATTTGAGGACACAAAAATATCACCAGTCTCGTTATAATCATCATTTCGTAAGTACTACGGTTGATACAATGATCTTGTCATTGTCTTGTCTTGTCATAACAATTTTAACGTTAAGGGAAATTCTGCTTCAGACACGATAGGCTGATATAGGGCGCAATTGGTACCAATGGTAATTCCAATATATTATTGGAAGAACTACATGTAGTCTCTAAAAGTCCACATAGATATTATCAATCAGAAGCTCAAGCGTCTTTTTTATACCGTATAAGTAGAAATTTTAGCGAGGATTTAATTTTGGCATTATTAGCGAGGGTGCCGAGATCGCTAAAATTGAATGTCGCTAAAAATTAATTGCGTTTTATTTGTAATAGCTTCTTCAGTATGCAATTTAAAAACGCTAAAATAACATCTCGCTAAAAATAGATTACCAATTTTAAAGGACAAATCGCTAAATTTGCGTCTCGCTAAAATTTCCACTTATACGGTATCAACTATATACAGATAACTTGTTTGTACAAAGTGTTTCTGGTAAAGGGTTTGGGTCATACTAGTAACATATGAAAAACACTTTAGTGACACAGAGTATTTTAATAATGTTTAACCCTGTCTTTATCTATCTCTTTAATTTACTTTACAAAACTTATAGTGCTGTTAGAACTCAGCCATTTAAGTAGTTGAAAATGAGTTGATTCAATAGAATGCATAGTGAAGTTTAAAGAAGTTTCCAGAAAGAGTTAAAAATCAAATATTTCTCAATGTTATTTTGTTCGTTGGCAAGTTTAAATCCAGTTGAGTTCAGTGTGCCATGTTTAGATCGCTAATTCAGCAATTAAAGTTTGAATATGAATCAAGTTTTTAGGTCAAGTGACACGTTCATCATCCCGTGCTCAATATTTTATTATGCAACAATATGGGATTTTACTCGAATGACTGCATTCTGCGACGCAAAATACTAGTATTCTGCGCAGTTTACACAAACCAATCGTCCGTAAATAAGGCAATGTCATATATATACAACTCCGGGTCAGGTGTTTCTCCGCAGTTACATATGTACATGTATCTCTTCCTCGAAAACTAATTCTACTAGAAATGTAACCTATAAAAGTAAAAGAGCTAAATTAACAATTTAAAACTGGTTTCACTGACGTTGCAATTCAGTACATGTGTTTTCGAAACAAAAAATATCAATATTAGAAGTAAGAAGTACATGGGTACCAAATTATATCAATAGCACAATTTAATGTAATTAACGAAAGGTATTACTCTGTTAATGTAGATCTGTACAATGAATGTACATTGTAAGTTGCTTAACTTTCTTTGTCATCATAATTGCCATCACAAACGATACAGCAACAAGAGGCCTATGGGCCACATCGCTCACATGAGCATTGTGGCTAGGAATAAGTAGAAATTGGTTTATTATTGAAAAGTTTAAATCCGAAAGTAGTCCCATGACCAATCATGGCTTTGCTTTTCTTGAGAAGATGATTTTTAAAGAATTTTCCTATATATGTCTATGTAAAACTTTGATTTGCCATTGTGGCCCCGCCCTACCCTCGGGGGTCATGATTTGAACAAACTTGAATCTACACTACCTGAGGATGCTTCCATATAAATATGATCAATTATGGCTTTGTTATTCTTGAGAAGAAGATTTTTAAAGAACTTTCCTATATATTTCTATGTAAAACTTGGTTGGCCATTGTGGCCCCGCCCTACCCTCGGGGGTCATGATTTGAACAAACTTGAATCTACACTCCCTGAGGATGCTTCCATAATAATATGATCAATTATGGCTTAGCTATTCTTGAGAAGAAAATTCTTAAAGAATTTTCCTGTATATTTCTATGTAAAACTTTGGTTGGCCATTGTGGCCCCGCCCTACCCCCGGGGGTCAGTATTTGAGAAAACTTGAATCTACACTCCCTGAGGATGCTTCCATATAAAAATTATCAATCATGGCTTTGTTATTCTTGAGAAGAAGATTTTTAAAGAACTTTCCTATATATTTCTATGTAAAACTTTGGTTAACCATTGTGGCCCTGCCTTACCCCCGGAAGTCATGAATTGAAAACACTTGAATCTACACTACCTGAGGTTGTTTCCCCATAAGTTTCATCTTTCCTGGCACAGTGGTTCTTGAGAAGAAGATTTTTTAAACATACCACCAAATTTTTATTTATTCCCAATTATCTCCCCTTGAATGAGGGCGTGGCCCCTTATTTGAACAAACATGAATCTCCTTCACCCAAGGATGCTTTGCGGCAAGTTTGGTTGAAATTGGCCCAGTGGTTCTTGAGAAGAAGTCAAAAATGTGAAAAGTTTACAGGCAGACGACAGAAAGACAGGACGGACAGACAGACAGAAGGACGCCGTACAAAATGTGACCAGAAAAGCTAACTTTAGCCTTCAGCTCAAGTGAGCTAAAAATGAAGAAAACAAAAATAGAATTTGAATAAAAATGACACTATTTGTCTGTATATGTATTTATACGAGTGGCCCTTTCATGGTCCAGAATGATAATTATTTTGATGGTATGGTGAAAATTACCCTGAACAGTCAACTTTCAAGAAGAGTCAGTGCGAAAGTATAACAAAACGAAGACTTAAAAATAAAAGACCATAGTAGTCTTTTCAGTTAAGTTCAAAGTTACTTATGTCAACACATTGTTATCGATGTAAGAAGAAAATATAAACCTTTCTAAACTGGTATCAACTGGTAGTGAGTGTATTAAGATGCTAAACATTTAGTACAGCGATGAAATATAGAGGAGGAAATGATGTAATGTTTACAGGGAAACGTACATCTTCGGCTTTTGATGATTAAATCTTTCTTGTGTTTATGTAATAAAAGAAAGGGGTGTAATCAAGTCTTATTCTGACATCAATAAAACACAAATATCAAGAAACTGCAATGTTTATTTACATTCAAACGATCGTAAGCATTAGAGGCATTTTATAATTATCAATTTACAGTTAATTTTTGGTCTTTGCTAAAAAAAAAACCGGAAACTTTTTTTTAAGTTAACAGAACAAAGCTATTTATATTTTTTGACATCTCAAAAAATTTTAACGGTATTTTTTTCTTTATCAGAACAAGAGATTATACACATCATAACATGTACATGTATAAGTATAGTAAAATTGTACATGCAAAATGTTTTCAAGAGTGTTTGTCAAATCCAAAAAACTACATATCTTATTCTAAATAATTCAATTCGCCTGAAAAAAATTTATATTCACTGTAATGACATGTTGAAAAAAAATTATATTGCTTTTTTCCTATACATATTTATCTTGCATAATTAGGTTAACTAAATGTTTTGTTTGTTTTTTTTCTCTTTTTTTTAAATCGTAAATTAATTTAAAATATTGTTTTGAATATTGCACATATAATAACAACAATAATAAGAATGAATGAAAAAAAATTAATTCCTTTTAGAAGGTTTTAACTGAATTTAAAGCAGTGCATTGTTGGAATGTTTTGAAATAAATGTACATGTTTCTTATTTTTCGGTAAACTTTAACTTGAAAAGAGAGTTATGTTTAAAGTTGGTCATAGTTTGCTTTTTAGCTCACCCGAGCCAAAGGTCAAGTGAGCTTTTCTGATCACATCTTGTCCGGCGTCCGTCTGTGTGTCTGTCTGTCGTCTGTCTGTCCGTCTGTCTGTAAACTTTTCACATTTTCGACTCCTTCTCAAGAACTGCTGGGCCAATTTCAACCAAACTTGCCACAAAGCATCCTTGGATGAAGGGGATTCAAGTTTGTTCAAATGAAGGGCCATGCTCTCATTCAAGGGGAGATAATTGGGAATTAATCAAAATTTGGTGGCATGTTTTAAAAATCTTCTTCTCAAGAGCCACTGTGCCAGGAAAGATGAAACTTATGGGAAAACATTCTCAGGTAGTGTAAATTCAAGTTTGTTCAAATAATGACCCCGGGGGTAGGGTTGGGCCACAATGGCGGACCAACATTTTACATAGAAAAATATAGGAAAATCCTTTAAAAATCTTTTTCTCAAGAATAGCAAACCAATAATTGATCATATTAGTATGGAAGCATCCTCGGATAGTGTTGATTCAAGTTTGTTCAAATCATGACACCCGGGGGTAGGGCGGGGCCGCAATGGCTGACCAACATTTTACATAGAAAAAATATAGGAAAATCCTTTAAAATTCTTCTTCTCAAGAATAGCAAAGCTATAATTGATCATATTATAATGGAAGCATCCTCAGGTAGTGTAGATTCAAGTTTGTTCAAATATTGACCCCCGAGGATAGGGCGGGGCCACTATGGCCGACCTAAGTTTTACATAGAAATATACAGGAAAATTCTTTAAAAATCTTCTTCTCAAGAATAGCAAACCCATAATTGATCATATTAATATGGAAGCATCCTGAGGTAGTGTAGATTCAAGTTTGTTCAAATCATAACCCCGGGTGTAGGGCGGGGCCACAATGGCCAATCAAAGTTTTACATAGAAATATGTAGGAAAATTCTTTAAAAATCTTCTTCTCAAGAATAGCAAACCCATAATTAATCATTTTAATATGGAAGCATCCTCAGGTAGTGTAGATTCAATTTTGTTCAAATCATGACCCCCGGGGTAGGACGGGGCCATACTGGCCGACCAAAGTTTTACATAGACATTTATAGGCAACTTTTTTAAAAATCATATTCTTAAGAATAGCCAAGCCATGATTGGACATGGGACTACTTTTGGATTTAAACTTTTCAATAATAAACCAATTTCTACTTTTTCCTGGCCACAGTGCTCAGGTGAGCGATGTGGCCCATGGGCCTCTTGTTTATTATTCTTCTGAAATTCTTTTCAAGACATTTTTTAGTTAGAAAGTTATTGAAACATTTTTGAAAAATCATAAAAATTGGATCTTTTCTATAAAATATTTATATTGACAAGAAAATTAGTCGAATTTTTCATCATTAGGATTAAATTTTAAGGATTATTGATCCTTTTCAGTGCTTATTTTTTCCCCCTTTTGAAAGAAATTTTGAAAATATTTATTGGATAAAAAATTAAGATAAGGAACAGGAGATAAAAAATATATATACTAATATAAGCAGAACAAATCTGTAAAACATGGCACAAATACGGACCCCCCACCCCCCGAAATACCAGATATAAGACCATTTGTCCATGAGGATTTAGCACCCCCTGTTGACCAGTCACACCCGCCGTAAGACCGTTGTATTGATCAAGTAGACAGAACCTTCAAAAGTCAAATTTAGTAGAGAAATAAAGACCTTAAAATTGTATGAAGAAATTCAGCCAAAATACCACCAAGTTAGAGCTAATATTCCGCTAACAAGGTCAACATAACGACCATCTAAGCTAATCATGTATAATTTTAAAGGTATTATATTGAGTTCGTCGAAATTAACCAGCGTATAAGAATTCAGACTACATCCATAGCTGTAATACGGAAGGTAAAAGCTTACTCAAATTTCATTTCTTCCTAATTTTAGTCTTGATGACCCTAACAATTAAGTAAAATTGTTAACTATAGTAAATCAAAGTTTTCACCATATTTATGTAAGTCAAAGTCTTTTTTACTATGATTTCAGATAAATTATATATTTCAAACTTCCTACAATGAAATATATAGAATGATAAAAAGTATTCAAGCCATTATACAAAACAAATAAGGACCTCCCAAACGTCAGGTAAGACCAGGTGCCATGGAGTAATTACAAGTAGCTTTCTTATTATAAAATGAACTATTTCGTGTAAATTAACATATTTAATCAAAAATTACATCATTGGTAAGAAATTTATAATATATTAAGACTATAAATCTTTAAAAAAAAATCTTAAGTAAAGTTTCATAGTATATTAAAGTATCAAAGTATTCAGTTTTGTTAACTATAGTTATTTTTTGTAGGAGAATATCCTTAACCTAATGATTTTATTATGGTATTTTATTTCTGCTCGTATTTTCAGTAAAGTTTATCAGTACCGTCTTGACATTAACAATATTTGTATCCAACAGAAAAAGTAAATGCATGAAGTGAAAAAAAAATAATGATTTGAATCTTAAAAAGAGTATGAGCTGTCTGTTATTATAGGATGTCTATATTACGTAATACTCATTCAATCAAATAAACATTTTTAAAATAGATATAAATTCACTTAATAGTCAATAATTTAATTTCAATGAAGAAAAGGCTTTAAAAAAATAAACAAACTAATTTTCTTTTACGTCATTTTGTACCCTCTATGATTACATTCTTCAACTTGTCAGTGATTCTTCTGCCATTTTGTCTGAAACTTGAGCAAGTGCATTATCCAAGTGCTTTAGTCTTTACTTTATATTTATATTCGATCTACGTTTATTTGACTATTGAGATAATGACACATTTTTTAGAAGCTAAGTAGAACGAAGCTAAAATATTTTCGGTATGCAAAACTAAAATATTGCCATCTGCAAATTAAACTTCTATATTTTTCTTAATATCGCATTACAAATAATATTGATATCTGTACATGTAAATTGAGAAAATAAATCATTAATAAACCTTTTAGGTGCGATTAGGTTAACACATTTAATCTAAGTGTAAACAGGTAAATGCACCAAATACATTATAATCAAAATTTCGAGAACAATTTGAAAAGAATAAAGTATTTACTGTAGACATTTATTGCTGCTTCTTGTTTGAATAGTTTTACTTCATAAATATGCATTTAATGTAATTTATGGCATTCATGAATATCTGTTAAAATGTTATTTACTATCATATATAAAAAATTTTATTTGATGAACATAAATAAGAAAGTATATATCTGTTCTAGGATTGGTAAGTTTAAAAATACATCACACAATAACTGTTATAATATTTATAAAAGTACCATAAATTAAAACAATTAATAAAGGAAAGAATGAATATGAAATAAGAACTTCTAAAAAAAATTCTTTAAAAAGGACAGGATTTTCCCCATATACTCCGTATAGATGTGGGTTTGAACTTTGATTTCAACTGAAGAATTTCTATATTTTCTTTAATTCAATGTTGTTTAGGTATTTACTCTTAATTTTCTTTTTTAAATCTGTCTTCTGGATACTATTGGAATTGATTTCCTTTTCTTGATTTGTCTCAATGAGATCATTATTCTATATGAGTGAAAATTTTTTAATTGAACCTCAGACAACATACAATTAATCAGTCTTGTTTTTTTTTAAAATTCCCTTTCATGCATGTATCTTTGTTCTAAAGAAAAGCAAGGAATTTTAAGGAAGTATCTCATAATCAAAACATAGAATATACTTATTGTGAGGAAGAATACAACCACAACAAATTTTGATATTTTCAAATATATTTCAATAAATTCGAAATCTAAATAACTATCAATTGCTATTAAATAATAGAAAAGTTTATGGACTGATTTATGATTTTTGGGGTGTAAAAAGTGTCTTGTGAGGCATTCTATTTTCAAATTACTAGTACACTCATAAAGTAAATCTCAAATTTAATAACTGACTAAGACTATATTTGAATTCTATATACATGTAGTTCGTCCATCTGATTAATACTTCGGGTTCACGGGTGGTGTAATCGGTCTCCAGGGAAGGCTTACCTCTCTTGGTTACCTGCTCATTCTCGAAATGGACATTAAACACCAAACATACATACAAACAAACTGACCGAACCTCTGAAATCCGAGGTTCGCGTTCTATGTCCTATTTTCAAACTTATATTGTTTGTAAATTTTCTGAAATCAACCACTGGTTGTAAGCATAACCTTTTTCATCATAGGAGATTGAATTCCTTATTATTTATTTATTTGAATTTGCGGTTATTTTTCTCTTAATATGAATGTTCTATAAAAATGAAACAGTAAAATGAACTGACAGTGTTCCTTTACTTCAGGGTTAGGGTTTGGAAACTTCAATTAAATTAAATTTCTGTAATGTTTTTAAAAGCATAGAACCTCGTTTACAAAGGATAATTCAAACACTGGTTGAGAATTTTTTCAGGATCGCCAATACTTAATTTTGACAGGAATTTCTTATGTAGAAAAAAAACATGTAGTTAAAGTTTTCTACAACCTGGTTTTATAATATCTATGTGGTAAAATGTATTACGAGTAGTATACAATTAGTCCACATTAATACACATATCAAATGATATATAACATAATCATTGGGTACAATGTACAATGAGTTTACATCAATGCATGCAATATTTATTCATAATACAAATCCATCTGCATTTTTGCTAGTTCAACGATAACTTTCTCGGATTTGTCGATAGCTTTTCTAAATAAATCAATACAATACTTTATATTCTTCAACATGCTCTCATGTAAACAATGTATGTCAACACTGAAATTGTTTTCTTTCCGTGTATATTATAATCTAAATTAAATTACTTAAATATTACACATCGGATGAAAACCTCAATTCTTGTCATTTGTATAATATACGTTGAGCTATATCTTAATATCACATGGAATGATATTTTGAATATTCTTACAATTTTTTTTAGTTCTTTAACATTTTTATTTGATTTAAATCTGTGTTAAATTCAATATAATTGTATGTATTGTATTTTCAATGTACAAATTATATAAAAGTATACAAATCATGTCAATGTAATAACGAAGAATTTTAACAAGAATGCTAAAGAAATGTTATTATTTTTATTGTAGTTTGCTAGAACGCTTAAAATAAATACTTGAGAAAATTGTATAACAAACCTGTTGAGATAGATCCAGAAATGTGTTAGTGTAATTAAGTTACAGCATACTTTTTTTTTTTTACCTTACATCACTTTAGGGCTAATGTTTTTTTAAGTATATCGTCGCTGTTAGTGCAGGAAAGTCAATGAAGATTCGTGGATTTCGAAGACTTATTCCAACCTATGTCATTGAAAGGAAGCATCAATTAAGTGTTTTAAATGCTTTATTGGTTAAATCATGAACGCATATAGATCATTTTCTGTTACCTTTTTTTCTGCAGATGCAGTATGTTTTATTTTAATTGCAAGTATTCGTAGGTCGTTGCCATTGTACCTTTAGCAAAGGTTGAGCAATTTTTCTTTAAAATATTCGTCGTTTAAACGTGGGTATATTAAAAATAAAATATGAAATAAATCAAAATTCATTCGCTTCATTGCTTTTTCTCTATGATAGTCAAAATTTTGACTTTAAAGTAAGTGATAAAAAAATTTAGCAAACATAAGAGTTAAGATTATATAACTCTCCCAATCCTTGGTGTAAAAAACGGTTATTTGAAGAAGAAAAAAAACGTTAAAAACCCAACGCGCTAGCGCTTTGTTCTTTATGCGCGCGTTCTCAGTTTTAAAAATTTAAAAGCAAGTCATGACACGTCAGTGCAAAGTGACAGCGAACTAGTGCGATCTCTACAACGCGCCGCCACGTATAGTTACATCAAAAATTAAGATTTCTGAAAAACGCGTAGACGCGAAGTGAAAACACGCTAGTACATTTTTTCACAACGTAACAGCGCATTGTTGCTAACGTGTTGGTGCGTTATACAGTGTATCTTAGAAAATTGCATCAAGGCTTAGTGATAGCATAACGACGCACTGTTTACAATAACGTCACACTAACCAACAACATGTCGTCATACTTACGCAACTTTTCACAACTACCCGCTTTCTACAATTGCTGTGTGTTAGCACGACTATGCATTGTATAAAGTTGTGTAAAATTGCGTTAGTGTGACGGAGTGATGTGTGTTTGCTTGATAGTTTTTTTTTAATAATGCACCTACAACCCAAACGATCGTAGTCACTTTGCGCTCACGTAAAAGTGCGTTAGCGTGACGGCGTGATGTGTGTTTACTTGATAGCGTCTTTTAAATAATGCACCGGCATTTTCTTTCTAACAAACCTATCGGGATACGTACCAATCCCACCCTTTGCAAAAAATTCCAAAGGCAAGTCTTAAGGACTGATGAATATAACTTCCTTCTTTCAACTGATTCGCTAAAAAGAGCGAATTTCAAAAGATGTGACCTTAAGGGTATGGTGACAAAAAAATTAAAGCAATTGATTTATCTATGTGTTTTTGATTAAATTGTATTGACCCACCTGATTTCTGAAGAATTTGAACTCTGATTTAACAGAGAACAGTTGTCGTTGATGAATCATTTATAGAATTCCTCCTAATATGTTGATAATCATTTGCACGCTAGTGACATTACTTTTTTGCCTTAATATGGATGCTATAAGGGATAAATAGAATTCAAAAAGTAATAAATGTCGAAATGCTTAGATATCATATCAGCATGACCGAAAAAGATAATGTTAATTTAAATACTAATATTATGAAAACAATTAATGTCATCTTGTTATTGATGGTAAAGAGAGAAAAGGGATATGTGTGTGTTCTAATAAATCGAACTATTTTACCTTTGCAAAGAAAATATACTAGTATTTACAAGGTTCATATTTTTTAATATCAAATGTCTGAAATATTCTAAGAATTTTTTTTCTAGCATGCTTCTCAGGTTTAACTTTCGTGTAATAATCGAATAATGCATTTAAAAGTTAAATTTAAACAAATATTCCTTTTAAAAAAAGATTTCATTTGATTCACTTTGAAAAAATCGAAGAATCTTAATTGGAATAAAATTTGCTTTTCTTCAGCTCGTTTAGAAATGTGTTTTATTCTTAAGAGGCTTTGATAATACACTCTCATTTACGATTACACATAATAAATAATTGTTCTCTTACATTTGAAAAGTTTTTAGCGATGAAAGACTGAAAATGAAAAGTTTTAATATCAGGATTTAATCATACAAGACCTCCGTAAAGGGATTTATGTTTCATTCAAAAATTGGTTTTTATTTTCTGCAGTGGGATTCAAACCCATGACAAAAGAATAAGCTCCTTGTTCTGCCATATAAGACCACTGCAGCACGCCAGAGACTCGATTAATTCGTTCGATTTACGTGCTTTATCATAAATTTGAACAATTTATCGACAAGATTTAATTCTTTGATAAGCAGGTAGTTTCCGTATATATGTGCTATTTATTAGCAATTTTGCCATATCTTCAAACTTATCTATGCCATATAACAAACTACCTATCCTATCCTTCGTCTGTCATTAATTTAGTCTATTCAGTACAGAAAATAAAAAAAAATACCAGGCCTGTTCATATATGAAATCAAATATTAAGTTCCTGTACATGTAATATTGTGGGGTTTTTTTTAATAATACAAAAGGTAAGTATATATTGTGCGTAGATTTTTGCTGACATCGTCCTTTTTTAGCTTTTTTAATATAAAAAAATAAACATGAATAACATTCGACTAAAATGTTGTACTCCTTCCATTTCAAAGCAGAAATTTACTTCATCAGTGCTGGTTCACAATAAAATGACAGTGGCGTCAAATAACAGCTGTGTCTGTTTATTCCTAAACGACTTATCAAAAATTGATTCTAAGTTACAAATATTGCATCAATTATATAAAACAAATTTTGCGAAACAGAAGACCGTTTACAATACTGGCTTAAGCTTCTGTAAAATTAAAAAAAATGTTACAGGAAATTATTTCAATCCCACTGTTGGCAAATTCTGAGGGGGGGGTG
>PRKT01000038.1:1998617-2012326 GCA_003671525.1 Saccostrea glomerata | reverse complement strand
TGATTTTTAGGGGGGGGGGGCTTGAAACATACTGATGCCAGGATATAATATATGTTTGATAATATACGTATTTAGACTATATTTCTGATGTAACCTGTTCATCAATACAGTTGTATTATTTTGAAGAATTTCGTTTTAGTTCTTCATCTAGATATAATCGCATTTTTACTCACAGTTCATTTTGTACGGATAAAAAAAATCAAGATCATTTTAAAAAAAAACTGGCATTGTTTACTTGCATTCTTCCGACCGACTGACAAAAAATGGCCTGACCCAAAACTCCTTTTTACGATAAATTAAAATCAGAATTAATATTTTGATATAATAGTCAACCTTTCTGAAAAGAAATTGATATTGAATCAAATCTTGTGATGGCGCTGTACAAAGACAAAATTGTTAAAAATGTTAAACAACATACTCTGAAGGTGATATTTAGAGAAATCTAAGACAGTAAGAAATAGTTTTGTTAATTTTTTAGAATTTAAATGGTTAATACCAGTCTTAAAAAAGCCATGTCAAATCTAATTTATCATTAAAAACCTTAAACGATTTTAATTTTGATAGACTTTAAATATTTTATGTGGCTGAGATATGTAATTGTTTGTCTCAAAATCATTTGGGACATTTCTTTTGTGGAAATTTTAAAACAATTGAATAGAAGTATACGAAATCGATGTCTAGTTTGCTGGATATTCCAGGGACATCAACAATAGTTGGAAATGTGGCATGCATATTATCCCTTGTTTTCAAAAATCTGTGATGCAATGGCATACCCAACAAACTACATGTAGACAGTGTTTTCTTAAATGTGTGTCAATAATAACATCGAATGTTTTTATCTCCTAAAATTATTCAAACAAATTGTATTTTTGCAGACGTTCAAAGGTACAGCTTAATGTATGTTATCATTATAAACAAATATATCAAGGTTGTACGACACGTCTATCTGATAATCAAAGTACATAGACCCGTTTATATGTGATATCTACATTTCGATTGGAGATGCCCATTGGTTAAAAAGCTACGTGATTGTCACTCTGTCTGACCTTATATCAAAGAAAAGAAAATCTATATTTGTAAAATCTATGGTCGTTATGTTAGCCAGTGTAACTAATCATTGAGTCAATGGTAGTTTGAGGCTTCTCAAGTGAATAAACTGAGTAGGCATGTTAACGCATTCCTTTTGGCAATTTTAATGGAAGTACGCCATGTTGTGACGTTGTAGAGAGCCTCCTTAATACGATTTAGCTAGAATAATATTTAATAATGCAAAAATAAATATGAAATATATATGGAGATAAAGAACAGTATTTAAGCTCAAAAGACCATAAAACAAAAAATAAGAGCAAAGTAAACACGGACCTCCAAAACATCTGAGTCATGTGCCATGAAGGAGTGAGCATCCCCTGCCAACCGGTCACATCTGCCATGTGCTTCTTGTCTTGATCGGAAAACTTTTAAAAAAAAACGTCGGCCAACTCAGTGTGTATATAATAACCTAACAGTTAGTATGAAAAACGTCAGTCTGCAAACGATGTAATGATATATTGTATTGGCTAAAAAGGTCCATAAAATGTACGAAAAACTTTTAACTGAAGTTCTTGATTCAACTACTTGTATGTTTATTACTTACTTTTATTTAAAATTGTAACTGATACGCAGAACATGCTCTTGCATATCGAATCAATTGAGAGGTATTTATCCCATACACAGGCGATGAAGGTATATCACTGCATAAGGAAGGGAAGTTGACGATTGAAAGTCATCTCTTTTTTCATGAAGCTTTGTTGTTAGATTAGATTTGTCTTTTTCAAGCAAAATATCTAAATATGAAACAGATGTGTCAGAATTTAATTCGTAAAATTCGGTTAAAGAGTACAGATATGATTGCTTTACCATACACGTATAACAATACTTACTTATAAAGCGCAACAGTTTGCTTATTAATCAGATAGGACCGAGGAAAAGTACTAGTATTATAACACGGGTTTGGCTATTTTACCAATCCATATTTTATACATGTAGTTGTCATAAGTTAGTGGATCTTCTGCAGGAAGTTAATGTAAGTTTGTTTGGATTTTATATTATAACGTAATTATTTGGAAGAAAACATAAGCGAACCCAATTATTAGTCATTTATACTTTGTAAGAACCTTACAATACTACTTTAATGACTAGATATCTAATAAATTTTTATACGAATAAATGAAGATAATAAGTTTAAAAGGTTTCGTTTAATTCTTCATTATAATTTATCAATGTCTCTTTATTTATTGGCATTTTTAAAATCTTAAATCAATTATCAATTTTTTTTTGAATTATTATTTAATTAATATATTTATTGGATTTACAAAATAAACTTAGAGAAGAGTCTAGTGTTTTTGGCTTTGAAACAAAATCTCGGCGTTGAGACAATCATTACAGGTAAAACCAAACTAATTAATGCAATGCAATTTAAGATCAAAATTAATGCTGAATTAAATGTCAATAAATTCTTTAAAGTTTTTTCTAATTTATGCAAACACGAAGAATAATCATATTTCGATATAAAAACGATGATGTTACAGATAGACATTGTCACAATACTTTTTTTATCGTCATGAAACGAATTGTGGTTTTTGATTGATTATTCAGTTTCCTTGAGTTTTCTTTATTGTTTCATAACGTTATACACCTGCACATGGAAAACAATTTCGTTCTTTACCTTCACAAATTTAACTGACGAAAAATAAAAAAAAGTTCTTTAAGGTAGTTTTAAATCTTTCTTTATCGTTTATGAACGTTATCTCTGAATTTAAAATGATTCACGTTTTTGTTGTTTCCAAATTTTGTTGATTTGAATGAATAGTTCCTAAAATGTTTCAATTTTTTTCTTTGTCGGTTTTGAACGTTAATATACTCCTGATTCACGATCTTGTTCTTTACAAATTTATTTTTAAAAATGATGAAAAGTATAGTATGTCAATCTTGAATGAGGTATGACATACCTTTTTTTTTAAGTTGATTTTTTACTCAAAAGTCGTAACTAAGAATCTCAGTGAAAACATTGGTCAATGCGCATCTTATAGAGCCAATACGTCGCAAGAAGGATAACCCTTCAAACGGCATAAATGAACAGTATTTACCGTATTACATGTTTAGAATGAAAGATATATACTGTAGTAATATAATGTTTAAATCTTAATCGTCTGTTACTTTCATTTTTATTTTATCAATCAATGATACATATTTCAATATTTTCCTTAAAATGACAAACTTCTTATTTTGTTGTTTCCTTTAATGAACTTTTCCTCTGATTCTTCTAGATGAAATACATTGAGATAACGAACGCTATTCAATCTCAAAAGTCCTGAAAACAGAAAAAATCTAAAGCAGAGCGATCACGAACCTCCAAAATATCATATATGGGACCAGGTACCATGAATGAGTGTGCATCTCCAGCCGTACGGTCTTATATTGAATTGAAATATCAGTAATTCGGACCTTGAAAAGGAAAAAAAAATAAATGCTGCACATGACAACCATTTTTCAACATATTGATGATATCATTTGTCTTAATTATTGTTCAGTGAGGATACCAAGCTTCACTTTTATATTTTTTGATTGAAAAATCTTTAATGAAGTTCCCAGTATTAACAGAGCTGGAGAATAAATTATTTTTTTTAAAAATCATCATAACTACATATATAATTATCTATGCTCTTCCACCTTGGAAATTTTAATCAATTCAGTCAGTATAATTATTTTCCTATTCAGACTTTCCTTTTTACTGCTTAAAAAAGTTTTATTTATTAAATTTCCAGATCGCTCGACTAACTAAGGGCAAGGTCTCTAGATTTCATTGCTGTATTGCTTTTTTGAACTTTTATTTGGTTATTGGAAGTCTGTGAACTTTCAATTTTTATTTCAGACTCTACTCTTGGTGTTTTGCGGTCAATCCATTTGCTCCATTCAGACCTTAAAAACCACAACTTCAATATTTACATGCATTTATTTCTAAATTATTTTGCAGTTCTTTTAGTGTCCAGTTTTATCAACTATATTTAATGGCTTTTAATTGTGTTGGATGGGTTTAAAAGGGAAAGTAACTAGTTAACAGCAGTAAAGTAATAGTCTATTTGAAGCGTTTTCCATTAACTGGAAGTTGAAAAATCAATATTCATCACAAGCGACAAGTGAACATGCCCTGATCACGAGAAAAACTTGATCCTCTTGAAAACTTTCGAAATGTTAATTAGGGCGTTCAGATTAATATACTTTTTATATTTAATCCAAAGTTATCCTTGTAAGGGTGTCGTGAGTGAGGATTTAAAGGAATCAGGCGCCATAAGTCTCGTTACAATGAATTTCATAATCGTTTCTAAAAAATAAATTCATTAATACATGTTCGACGGCCAATATTTATTGAGACATAGAAGAAAAGAAGACGAAGATGCGATACAGTTTGTTGGCTTTGGTGCTCCTTCTTTTATTATCTGGTAGGTAAACTTGTAAGTCAATACATATCGTTTTCCCTTGTGGAAAATCATTTCTTTATATCCTTAGCATACTTTTTAAAGATGCAATGTATCTGTTACATAAGTGTATTCAATTTTTTTTTGATGCACATTGAATAAAATGAAATCCGAATTTAAGTTTAAAATATAATACCAGAAGCTTCACTTTTCTTAGTCTTGAATAAATTATGGCAATTTATTGTTCTGTTTCTGTGAATAAATATCGCTGCGCATTTTGTAATGTTTTTTTTTTTAAATGTAAGGTTGCATTTAGAAACCAAAGCTAATTCGCACTTGGAAATGTGTATTATACGGTTTTAAAATTTGTTTATCATCTGGTTGTAATTTTTGTATATTTGAAAAACATTTTTCATAATCTGTTGAAACAAGTATATACAATGTCATATTTTTTATCTTAGCATCTGGAAGAAAAGTGATATTTGGCGGCATCCTTTACGTTCGGCTAATCTTCTAATAGCTCAATACAAACGTAGCAGATGGATTATTAATTTGTTATTGGACACAGTTTAATAAGCAGTAACAGCTCTGCCAAGTTTTTGAAAATCGTGTTCTTTATTGAAAGCAGAGAAAAATAAGGATCAAGTGATAAGCTAATTCAATTATCCATTGAAATTGTTTTAATTGTTAGGTAACGTCGATATATAACACCTCCATTTTTGCAGAATTATTAAAACCTTTGTATTTTAAGAAATGGTGTCTTCCAAGTTAGGACAATTCAAATTCTTTTCATATTTAGCATACTGGCTTTTGACACCCCAGATCCCGTTCAATCACCCCTCACTCAAAATCTGATTGATTCTTTAAGTTGAACCTGAATTCTGTCAATTTCTAGATATCAATATTTTTCTTAAATCTGTCATAAAAGTTATCAATAAATCAAACTATCATATACAATGTATCTACGGAAAACAGTTTAGAGAAACCGATTCATTTCTGAATGACGTATTTTCTTTTATTTAAAAGTGTGTATTTCAATTTTTAGCTTGTCAGTTTCTTTGTGAATAGGTAGGTTAGATTTTGAAAGATATGGGGACACTAAACAGAGGAAAAATCAAATGACCAAATGACTTATTTGAAGATTCTGTAGAAAGAAACGATTGTTAACGTCTGTAAATGTCCAAAATATGAAAATTATACGAAATTCTAATAGAGAATTTTTAAAGAATACATAATTACTTTAAGCAGAAAGTTTAACAATCATACTATAATACCACAAACGTTATATTTCTTTATTGATAGGATGTGATTTAGCAAATGGCTATACTTTTGCATTGGAAAATTCGCTGAGAACGGAATTATGGACAACAAACAGTTACCAAAGACTAAGCCGACCAAGCCCTACAGTTTCCGTCCAACTGTCATTTTTTCCTATAACTTTGAACGACTTGGTAAGCCTTTAAAATTATTTACAAGTTCTACTTTTCTTTTTAAATCATTTCTAACACTTTCATTCCCCCCTCTGGGAAAATGTCTTTCTTATTAATTGTATTGGAAAACCTGATATGTTAAAATTTAACTGCTATTTTTCTATTTTAGGAAATTGTGGAACAAGCAATGTCCATGGCTGGATTTTTTAGTATGGTAGGACGACTTAGCTAGGCATGGCACAAACAATGTGCCGTTAGCTCCATTTCAACCACTAAATCTTTGATCAAAACGACTAAAAACTTTTATTTATTTTCCAAACAATAATGTAAGTTTGACGAATCTCTCAGAGTATTTGCATACGTATATCTTATTATGTTGAATATTATATAGCGTAAAGTAATCATTTTTGTTATAGATGTGGAATGATTCTCGATTGGCATGGGACACCAATCCTACTTATGCCTCTTCTATTCCAACAATCTTTTCCACTCAGAGTTATATGTGGTTTCCAACTCTTGTTTTGGAGAACTCGTGAGTAGCTTATAAATTTGAGTAAAAACACGCTAATACTTAAGTATATAAATTTTTCTTAACATATTTTCATAAAACACGCCCTCACTCATTAAAAGACTTGTTTTCTTGAAATTGGGAGGATAAGATAATACAAATAAAAAATGTACCAATGTCAGATATTCAATCTTTCATACAAAATGCAAACATATTATTGTATTAGAGAGTACAAGAAGGAATGTACAATATTTTCTGAATGACGAGATTTATGTGATAATTGAGGCTATGCTCTGAGACTTAAATATGTCAGCATTAAGAAATATGAATGCTGAACATACTTAAAGATAGAGGTTGGACTATGGTTTCGTTCCGCTCACTTATATCTTATACTTTATCTACACAAATAAATTTACATTGTAAATCGGATGAATCAATTAGCATCTGTGTTGATTTCAGCTAAAATGAGGCTTACTGGATATATTTATGTGCCCTAATAGGGATGCAAAGTTATGAAAAGAACCTAAACAAACCTTTAAAATTTTCTATCATAACGTCATCGTTACGTATAGTAAGTGAATTAAAAGATGTGGAGAAATGGTGTGCAATTTATTTATGGGATTGCTATCACGTGATTTATGTCTCATTAATATTCAGATACTGTATTAACTTGAAATATACTATTTCTTTATATCTCTATCTTAAAACCTGCAAGTTTTTGTCCTTTAATATTTTTTTAAAGCCTCCGTCATAGTTTCATAACTAGATTTTTGTGTGATTAGCAGCTGAAGACTCAGAATATCGTTATTCCTGTATTACTAGTATTACTAGTATTTAGCTAGGTCATAATCATGTAAGAAATTGCCGTTTTCAAATTAAAAAGGCCGTCGTAACTCCTCATTGAAGAGTAAATCATGTGATTTTTAAAAAGTAGACTCTGTCAACTTGCAATAAACACTTATATTTCATCATCAAAAATGATAAAAACACCAATTCAGTACTCCATTCTTCATTAAAACAATACACTTTCGCTTTCAATTTTCAAATCAAAAAGGCGGTGTCAACTTTCACTTTGGTATTTAAAATCTTGTCATTTCCGGTAGAAAATTTAAGAAAGAATCTAGAAATTTCTATCCTTAGCAACCATGGCAATAGTTATTTTGAAGTAGCATTTTAAAAAAATTGTTTACAGACAGACAGACAGACGCTGGAAGCATTACTATCGCATAAGCTCTTCTGGTCACTGACCAGTAGAGCTAAAAAAACAACGATAAAATATTCGTTTAGATAACAACTCCCAAGCCCATTATAACTAATAAAATATTTTTCCTTATCGTGAATAAAATTAAGAATTCAAATATTCCCCTTTTATGTGTTGTGTAAAAGTACTTTAAACATGCAATACTCAAATGTTGTATTTGAAGACCAGGTCCTCCAACAAACTGTTTTTTTTACCTGATGGACATCAACAGTGCTTCATTATTAGCCGCCCTGACTTATATACATATGTAGCAGAATATGTTCAAACTCTACTTGAAAAAGAAGAAAAAAATTAAATTGACGAATTGATATCAATTACTCCAATTTCTCAAATTCAAATATCGAATCAATATATCGCAGTTAACTTGAATGAAATAACATCAAATAACTTCCATACCAGTTTCATATTTGGAATTTTGGGGTTTTACCGATAGCGGACAAATAATAATTACAAGATGTCTTCAGAATTTCCGTCGTAAACTTTCCTTCTATATGTTTAGTAATGACTTATACTTTACAAGTATTATGTAAATTCCGACAACACCTTCATCTGCATGGTGATTACATCTCCAAGTTTATTCAATACTCAAGGAGACTACAGGATTCCTCCTTTGAGTTTCCTGGGGTCCATTTTTCAATGTCATATTTACAAATCCGTGTTGTTTGTATTCTTTTTTAATTTGATCAATGTTAGTAACTTGTAGTTTTGATTACCGTTGCTAATTTGAATCAGTATTTCCACTTATTATACAATTCATGTTTATTTCAACAGAGTCAGTTCCATTTCAATTATGATGGATGAAAATTCCTTAAACTTGATTCGGATTGTAAATAATGGTCTGTGCGTATACAACCCAATAGACGTGTATACCACACACTGCGAGTCTGATACAACATATTACCCCTTTGATACCCAGGAATGCGACGTGGTCATTGCAGCTTGGGGATACTCAGTAAATGAAATAGCATTGGAATGGTATGATGGTGGTCTAGATATGACGTTTTACAATGAAAATGGAGGATGGGAATATAAAAGTATGTTAATGGATTTCTTTCAACGAAACAGTACTAGTAATTTTAAGCAAGTTTGTAAATTATCTACCTGCAGGTAAAATATTTTTTAAAAAAATACCTTTTTCTTTGACATGCATTTCATCCAAAATGTTTATTTGTGGTCAAAATTTTGCCGTTTTATTTTGTTATAGGCTATTCCATCGAAACAGGAGTAAGCGTCCGTGGTGTATCATCATTTCCTACTGCTACAATAAGGATGTTCTTCAAACGTAGACCACTATTTCAGGTATCATTTCCAACCAAATTTGAAATTATTAAAATGAGACTTTCATTGAAATAAATGTTTTTTCACACCCCTGTGATGTCGTACGTATTTGCAAAAAACTGCTCTTGATATAACTTGCTACCCATTGGAACAATATCTTTTGAAAGAATGCTTTGCGATAGGTACAATGATAAATTTTGTACAGTTAAAGAATTTTATAGATATATATTTTCTTTATTTAGTCAATTATTAATTCTTTTAAAAATGTTGACAAGGGCAATAACTCCTTCTCTTGTATCTTCATTTAGGTATTTTCTTTATTGAACTTCTTATATAAATATAGCCCTTTGATGAGGTCAATCCATAGATATATCGACTTCACAGAAAAGCATATCGACCGAGCACGAAGTGCGAGGTCTATGCTTTTCTGTGAAGTCGATATATCTATGGATTGACCGAATTAAAGGGCTACATTTGTTATATTATTTTTGACATAGATTGACAAAACAAATTATGAAAATAATTGGAAAAGTTTTCTCCCTTTAACAATTAGAGACTAGAGATCAAAATAAATTACACCGTTTAATGTAAATGCGTTTCCTTTATATTGATGGAGTAATTTAGACGATTTACTTATTCAGAATACTTCATTTATTTGATTAAGTTTTGTATCAATATTTGACACACATATCGAATATGTTTTAATTAATATGAAGTAATCCTAATCCAATGCCTTCTTTTGTCTCATCAAATACAGAACATAGAAAAAAAGTTAGTAAAAGTTGAAATAAATATTTTTTTTCTAGAAACATCAAATCATACACTGTATTTAAGCTTTGATTGAATACAGTACTATTTTGTTTCACGGAAATTATCTCCATTTTAAGAAACCTCAAGTTGATACGCATTTCAGATTCTATAAATAGTAACTCAAGTCTTTATGCTGTTATATACTAAATCATGTGATCAAGTCTGAGCCAATCAGAGAGCTGGGAATAAATGATAAAAATAATATAATGAAATATAGTTTCCCTGATATTCATACTTCAAATTTTAATGTATCTTCTAAGTAGCAAGTACATGTATTTCGAAACTTTCAGCACCGGAATTATGCATTTAAACAGTTTATACATACTTTTTATAACACTGCTTACAAGAAATGTACAATTTTTTTCTGTTGACATTTACTTCCGTTTATTTATGTCTCCCATATTAAATAATATGATGACCTATACATTTTATGCAATAATTTGTAAATTTTATCTATCTTTAATGAATATAAATGCAGTTTTTAAACTTTGAACCATTAAAATAGTGAAGGTGGAAAGACCTAAAGATGTTACATGCTTTTGCCTTCTGTTCTTTCCGTGTAACCAGAATATTCATAATTTCCTCAAATGAATAAAATTTCTTACATTTCCAGGTAGTAAACACGATTTTACCGTGTGTACTGATTGCCTTTCTTATGGTCTTGACCTTTAAGTTACCACCAGACAGCGGGGAGAGAATGGGATTTTCTCTAACGGTTTTGCTAGCCTATGCCGTTTATTTAACCATTGTATCTGCAAACTTACCCACGACTTCGATCACTACATCTGCATTATGTAAGTCATCTGGTCAACTTAAGAAGGGTTTCCTCTCATATTTCTAGAATAATAAACGAAATTTTCATAGCACTAAGATGATGGTATCAGATTAATTTTGGCCGTTTTATATTACAGGTAAGGTCAGGTCAAGGTCATTAGCTTTTTCCTGGACATTAAGAGTAAAAAATAATTACCAATCCAAAAGTGTGATGCTTACTTCTATTTCAAAATATGAAACGTGTATCTCTTTATGCTTAAAATGATATATTACATGTACCAGGGTCTTTAGGGTCTTTAAGATGATATCACCAAATTAACAAACATAATTTAACTAAAATAGATGTTGGCTGATCTGTATTTTTTGTATTTTTCATAAATTTTCTGGATACATGTATTTTAGTCATTTTCTATCCTTCCTATACTTTTAGATCAAATCTGGAAATAAAGTAGAAGCTTTTTAAAGCTTGTTCGGAAATGCCTATTTATTTGATACATTTAAAACTTAAGTCCCTTGTTATGAATTTTACATACATTTTAAAATTTCTTCAAAACTTCATGTAAAAAACTATAATGAATTCATTGATTTATATTACGGTAATTTTGAGAGGCAAAATATGTTTTGCTGCCATTCCGCTAAGAATGTAGTCCCCGCTAGATTTCTAAATCAGTTTACCATTTCTATTCAAAGATATCGTACAATTACGATGAGGACAGAGAAATGGGATCTTTTAAATCTCCTACATCTAAATTCTAAAACATATCAGCAAATATACTTGCAGCAATATACCTTCATCACCTGCATACGGAGTATATATATCTCACTTGATTCGATACGCAGGAGCATGCCCTACGTATCAACAATTTCTAAAACGAGGTAAATTATTGACGAACAAGTTGATGAAACAAAAATATCAGCAGTCTCGTTTAAAGTCATCATTTCGTGAGTTCCATGGTCGATACAATGACCTTGTCAGCAAATACAAGTTGAGTCAAATCCTGACTGGCGTTTTTCATACTAATTGTTAGTCCATTATTTATACGCTGAATTGACGACGAATTTTTCCGATCATGACAAGGAACATACGGCGGGTGTGACCGGTCGGCAGGGGATGCTCACTCCTCCATGGCACCTGATCCCACCTCTGATGTTTCGGAGGTCCATGTCTGCTCTGCTCCTATTTTGTATTGTTTTATGGACTTTGAGATTGAATACTGTTCGTTATCTCTTTATCCTTCTTTAATGTTTCATCTGGCCAGAAACCAGACAAGAATCCCTCTTTGTGTTAACATTATGAAGATTTAAATGGGATTTTCTTTAAAACCTTTCCATTCTTCTAATGTCTGCGGTTGCATCTTGTTATTTTTTTACTTAACAACCAGCGTACAATATATATAGTTAATGTTACTGGAAACTGAAAAAAAAAATCAAAAGCAATCGTTTCATAAAACACAAAATCAAGACTAACAAAAATAATATTAGGTCATAAGTAACTTTACCTTGAACAGAAATACGTAGGTAAAATGCATGGATATCTGAAAAGCATTTGAACTGACCGATACTTTTCTTATATGAAGTTCATTTTATTTGTTCATATATCTTAATATTTCCCTTACTTTCGTATACATATGTAATTGATTTCAGCTATCTACCTATTAATCACGTTGGCTGCTGGAACTTGTTCTGTTGGATTTTCCATCATGGTTCTACGATGTCACCACAGAAATGAAGACGATCCGGTTTCACCGAAGTTTCTGAAAGCATATAATGGAATTTTAGGAAAAATTGCTGGAATTAAAAGTGCGCATTCAGAGAGTAAAGTTCGAGACCTTACAGTTTCCGTCGTAAACGAAGAGGAGGATAACAAAATGAAGTCGAACTTTAAGAACGACAGAGTACGAATGTCAAAAACACCAGTTACACCCTATCCTGAACTAAAGACTGATGAAGTTACCTGGCCTATGATAACAATATTCCTCGATGAGTTATTTTTTCGGATTTTCCTTATTTTTACGATTTTGCAACAACTGGTCTTTATGGCAGTCTTTATCATTGGATATTCAATACATTAATTATTTTTTGATAAAAGCTTTCGACATTTGATTAATTCACAGACTTTGATGTTTTGAATGCCTACATAATGCTATGCTAGTACATAATCATTCATCAACTTTTTCTTTTCAATACCAATTCAAAAGTTTCTACCTGTAGAGAAGGCATTGATTTTTTAAAATCAAAAATGCTTTAATTTTACGATATGCTAAATATTGTGTACATCAATTACATAAAAGGTAATTGTTTAAGACAACCAAATCCTTTGCAACAACAGTTCATAATAGTTTATTTGCACATTCGCCTTAATTTAAGGTGAATATCCTTCTACACCAAATTTAATCATTTTTTTTTTAATTCCAAACATTGATTTTCATCAACATCAATAGCATTAGATTCAAAAGGAAAATAGTTTAAAGCGTGAAGTGTTTCTTTCTTTTTCAGAAATTAATAATACACTGTATGTCAAATCATTACGTGAAGAAAATTTCTAAATAGAAAGATAAAATTATTCTTTATCTCACAATGAAATTAGAAATATGAAGTATATATGAAAAGAATTTTACTAGCATGCCTATCTAATTCTCATTAGAAAACATACTAAAGTTCTATGGCCGATACAATGACCTTGTCAGCAAATACAATTTATCATTGAATCAAATTCTCACTGATTCTCCTTACTAAATGTTTGATCATTATAAACAGACCAAATTGTCGACGGATTTTCCCGTTATTTCCTGATCATGATAAGAAGCACAGGGCTCGTGTGACCAGGGGATGCTCACTCCTCGATGGTACTTGATCCCAACTCTGATGTTTTGGTGTTCCAATTTTATATTTGAAGAGCTATTGCGCCGAAATACTGTTCGTCATCTCCATATACCGAGTTTTTAATTGGAAACAACAATTAGAAACTAGATGCTGTCATGAGACAGTAATACCCGCACTAAGGTGTTTGCCTCTAAATACACAATCCTACGGGCGGCTTACCAAGGAAAAAGTCAAAATAATTCTATATAATTCAGGCACGTACCATCGTTTTTGAAAGTGGGGGGGGGCCAACCTGAGAATTTTTTTTTCTTACCTAAAAAAATTAACAAGCAAAAAAAAAAAAATGAAATGGGGAAGGGGGGGGGGGGGGG
>PRKT01000038.1:1940766-1993266 GCA_003671525.1 Saccostrea glomerata | reverse complement strand
CGTATTTTGCAAATTCATGCATTGAAACTCTTATCATGGGTTACAGGACTAAAATAATTTATATGACATAAATAATTCTGCAGTTGTTCATAGCTCAACATTTGTATTGGAACAGATTTTAACAATTTTCCAACATAACCAATGTGAATTGTATGTAATTTTTATCTGAAACAAGCAAATTCAAAGAATTGGGGTCCCCCGCTTTCGGTGTCTTTGTGGATGAGATGTTATTTTTTATAACATATTGTGTGTAATATGAACATCTTATCATATGTCATTTATTTAGAAAGTAACATTGAAGTAACATTGAAGTTGATTTTTTTAAGGATGAAAACCCTAATCGTGACCGTTAAAAAGTTATGGAAAAGTAAAAAAAAATTTAAAGTAGGTCAACTTCAAGGTCAAGATCAAAGGGTCAAAGTTGTTGATATCAAATGAAAGGTTTTTTCACAAGAATAACATATGTGAAAGCCCTAGCCCTTACTGTTTAAAAGTTATGGTCAAGGTTAAAGTTTTTTCATAAGTACGTAAATCTTTAAGGTCAAGGTCAAAAGGTCAAAGTTGTTGATATCCAGTGAAAGGACTTGCCACAAAGAATACATATGTGAAATATAAAAATCCTAGTATCTACCGTACAAAACTTGTGACCAAAGTTAAGTTTTTTTAAAAAGTTGTTTAAAACTCCAATGTCAAAGTCAAAGGGTAAAAGTAGTTGGTATCCAATCAAAGGTCTTCACAAAATAATTACATATGTGAAGTACGAAAGCCCTAGCCCTCACCATTCAAAAGTTATGGTCAAGGTTAAAGTTTTTTCATAAGTATGTAAATCTCCAAGGTCAAGGTCTAAAGGTCAAGGTTGTTGGTATCCAATGAAATGTCTTGCCAAAAGGAATACATATGTGAAATATAAAAGTCCTAGTATCCACTGTTCAAAAGTTGTGACCAAGGTTAAGTTTTTTTAAAAAGTTGTTTAAAACTCCAATGTCAAGGTCAAAGGGTAAAAGTTGTTGGTATCCAATCAAAGGTCTTCTCACAAGGATTACATATGTGAAGTACGAAAGCCTTAGTCTTCAACCTTCAAAAGTTATGGTCAAGGTTAAAGTTTTTTCATAAGTACGTAAATATCCAAGGTCAAGGTCAAAAGGTCAAGGTTGTTCTTATCCAGTGAAAGGTCTTGCCACGAACAATAAATATGTGAAATATGAAAGTCCTAGTACCTACTATTCAAAAGTTATGGCTAAAGTAAAAGTTTAGAATTTTGGTGTAAAAGTATGTCAAACTCCAAGGTCAAGGTCAAAAGGTCAAATTTGGTGGTACCCAAAGAAAGGTCTTGTCACAAGGAATACACATGTGAAATATGAAAGTCATAGCTCCACTAAATCAAAAGTTATGGGCAAGGTTAAAGTTTTTGTGACGGACAGACTGACAGACTGACCGACTGACGGACAGACGGAAGACAGACAGACGAATGAGATTTAATGTCCCCTCGCTTTCGCGAAAGCGGGGGACAATAAGCGATTAAATGATAAAAAAAAAGACATACATCATTGCTCTTTTAACATATTAATTTTGATCGAGGTACAAAAAAATATTAAGATAACGAACAAAAATAATACTCCAAAAGTTTTGGAAATTAAAGTCTTGTTGTTAGACAATTACTAACTTCTTTTTCTAGCTAAATATCGAAATATGAAACAGACTTGTCAGCCTCTGAACTATATTTCACCTCGAGTAAAGAGGAATATATCGAATCAACATAAATATTGTTCCAAGATTTCATTAAATCGTGATTTTATATATAATAATATTTTTGAAATTGAAAAATGCACTTTTGTAGCACTGTGGCAACGGACTTTGAAAAAAATTACGCACTTTGAAAAAAATTTCAAAGTGCGTTAAATATTGGAGACACTGAACGGACATTGAAAAAAAAAAATTTAAAGTGCGTTAAGAGTGTACATCAACATTTTAACCATGGGAACATTTAACGCACTTTGAAAAAATGTGCATGAAACAAAATTCTAACTAAAAGGTAAGATTTTAGTTATTCAGAAAATCAATTTGTAATAATAATATCTTTCGAAAACTTTTAAATTTGCATGTATTGATTTACCCTAGAACAAGGACAAGACGAGTAGAACGTCTCTCAACCCAACTCTTTTTTTATACATAGGCGTCAGTAGTAAATTGAAAGTGCCCCCCCTTCAAGGTAAGCCCCAATTTTCAATGCCTGTATTATGTATATATTTGCTAAACATTTGTGTGCCTTAGCCCCCCCCCCCCCCTTTCCCCGGTACCGATGCCTATGATACACCCAAATATATGTTTTTGCATAACTGGTATGACGTTGAAAACTTTTTATAAATATTAGTTTACATATTAAAATGCATGCAAAATGGGGGAAAAAATTAGTACAATAAAACATTTGATTTAAACAGTATTTATTCAGTATATACTGAAAAGATTGGGCAAAGGCTTAAATACGAGTACTCAGGCACACAGTAAAACATATAAGAGAGAAAGAATTTTTAAAGTAATCGCTCACTTTCACATCCTGAATTGACCTTATCACCGAAAAGTTATCCAACAGGTTCAACTATTTATCATATATAAGATTTTCAAGAATATTGAGCAAGCCATACACATTTTTTTTCAAAGTGCGTTAATATGGTCGATATTAACGCACTTTGAAAAGAAAATTTATTTTTTTCAAAGTGCGTTGATTTGGTCCCAAATTAATGCACTTTGAAATTTTTTTTAAAGTGCGTAATTTTTCAAAGTGCGTTGTTACATAGCACATTAATCTTATTGGGACTTGCATTCCTAGCAATTGATCTAATGAAGGTAGTCAAAGGTATATTGGAACATACATGTATATTTTATAATCTTATAGTATTATAATGACGTAAATTAAATACGTCATAACCACTTGGTAACTTTGTTTCGTTGGATCTTAGACACGAATGGTAAGAATAAGTTCTAGCATCTTCTGATGACAAATTTCAGCCCCAACAGTTCACAGTGAGGCAATGTCTAGAAAAGGGCTCAAATCACATTTTTTGTTTTGTAAAAAATATTGTCAAAATACAAGAACAACGCTTAACATACCAACAAAGGAAATGCAAAAGTCCGTCTAACCCATATCCGAAAGTTTTAATAACAATAAAGAACGCTTTTTCATATCATGTGGATATGAGTTTCAGCTATTGGTGGCTATAGCTAATTATATGATGATTTTCCAGAGTATCTGCTGTATCTAACAGTTATTCATTGTACCTAAAATCGTACGAATGGATAAAATTGTCCTGCGTTTAGCATGTTTAGATTGTCGGTCTTGTAGATATATAGAAGCAATGAAAAAGTCTGTATTTGTTTGGTTTTTAAAAAAATATATTTACGCAATAATGTGGATTTTGGACAAGTAGATTTATTTTTCAATTATCAAGTAACCTAAATGAACAAAAGTCATTTATTTGCACTTTAGGATACTTTTTTAATACAGTGTATGATCCACATATTCACGAATTAATAAAGCCTGTGCAAAGGTCTTTAATTTTCTAGACAAGTAGTTCAGTTTTTAAATAATGTAACCTTCTTAATGAGACTTATGAAAAAGTACATTAGCATTAGTAAACAATTGTAAAGATTTATTCCGAGTAAAAAGTGATTAGAAACCAGAGACTATAACTGACTAAAGAATTATTCAATTATTGAATTAATGCAAAGATGATTTAATTAAATGTACAATGATGACCTTGTATCGGTTTCGTAAACTCGAACTTCAGATAACCTCGATTTTTTAGCTTGCGACACAGTGTCATTGCAAACGTGGTTTGCTTTTTGTGGGCTTCTGTTTTTATTTTTGAACGCCAACTTTTTGCTTGTAATGTATATATGTTGTATAATTTTTTTCTGTTATTTTGACATGTAACACTTAAGATCATTATACAACTTTACTTGGTTATGTAAATGAATATTTGGCCTCGTGTTTTGCGAACAGCTTTGCATAGCAGGTTGCTTTTGGTGGCAGCTTTTTGTTTTGACAACTTTGTAGCTTATATACCTTTTATTTGTCAAAATATTTTTGCCAAATAAATGATTGTTTGCAACAGGGGAGATACCGTTGCCAAAATTATTGTTCTTTGTACTCAAGAAATATCCTGGTGATCTCCCCTTAACTTTTTTCGTGTTATATAGTTATTGTCATCTAATAAATGACAATTCTCACTCAATATACATTGTTTTGTTATATTTCAACTTTTGCGGTAGCCTAGCCAGATCACTAGGATAACATCAATATCAATTCCGTCGACAACTATCCAGACAGTTGGTCAAATAGAAAAAAGAAGAAATGATCAAAAGGGTAAAAAGATGAGACATTTATTATGCCGTTCAGAGGCAATGTGTAAATCATATACGTGTATCTTTCTGCCTACTATAATTCAAAAGATTGGTTAAAAGGTGCCTGGACATAAATTTGAAGTTAACATTTTATTTAGTTTTCAGTATAATATAATGATTTATATGTTGCTATAGCATTTCACACAGAAATATAATTAAAAAAAATATTCGGCAAATTATTAATTGAGATTATTATCAGAATTCCGATTGAAATGCTAGACTTACTCGGTATTATATTGAAACCATATTAAGTAGCTAACAATGTTGGTAAGGTTAATAATTTCAATGATACCTTTGAAGAACTTAGCTTTAATATTGGAAGGGTTATTCTACTTTAAACTTTATGAAGGAAACTCTTGAGAATCGATGAAATTTTTAAAACAAGATGTCTTTGTGAAACACTATGCGCCCGGCTGCAACAAAGTCTGAAAAAGCTATTTTTAGCATAAAAGTCACAGTCAAGGTCACAAGATCATTGGCCTTGATGTCCTTTGAATGAACTTAATTAGTGGAGTATGCATACCAAATATGATTTCCTATGGTTCAAAAGTTATGGCGAAGGTTAAAGATTACAACAGACAGACAGACAAGACAAAAACAATATACGCCCTGGATCTATCGATTCGAGCGCATAAAAAAACTTTTATTTTATTTAATGACCAAAAATCTGAATCCGAGTTACTTTTGCTATACTGGATTCCTTAACTTCATAAAGTCCTCACAATCAAAGTTATTCATAGGATTCTAGTAAATGAAAACCGAGCTTCTGTCTTTACTTCTAAGAAAAATATTTGTAAACACAACTAAAGGGAAAATGCCAGGAAGTACATACTGTGCAGCACATTTAAGCAAAATGTGAATACTTGTAACAAAAAAATCAAAAGCATTAATACTTCCGGTATTTCAACACTTAACTCAAGTACAACCATTCTTTACGATAAATATAAACCAGATTTTTTTATACAATAAAAATCAACTGCTTCTTCAATAAAAATACAACCGATGCATCTTTCGTTGTTGTTCATCTGCTTTGTTGAAAACATTCTGAAAATACTCCGAGATTAGAGTAAAGGATGCTTTACTTTCTGATAATCAATATCAATGATTTTTTTTAAGATAAATATTTTTTGCCTAACGCCAGGCACTAAAAGTCAAACGTGTTTTGGATGAATAGAGGCCAGATGTCAGGATAGGTGTCGGAAATATAACTCTCACTTCCCAATTATCCTGTCTGCTCTATATAGGTCTAAATTTGAAGCCTTTTAATCAGTCGATATATGACGACGTCTCTTTATTGATGAAAAAAAATAGTACATACAACAAACATTTCACATAATGAATTCTACGTTAGTTCTATACAGCTGTACACTAGCACCCCAAATAAATTTGAAAAAAAACCCAGACACTGTATACTGGATTCCGAAACTTTATCAGAATCCTTACAAACAAAGATACATCGCGGGTTCCAGTAAATGTTCAAACAATGAAACCTCTTTCTTTACTTCTCACTAAGATATTAACAGTAGTGAATGAAAAACTTCAAGAGTACTGTGCAACAATATATTCAAGACGTGGTGTAAATCAGGTGTGGATACTGAAAAAATTTCAAAGAATTTTTGGACAATTTGAAATCAAAAGATTTTACCAGAATCAACGGCTTGAACACAAACAACTTTTCAACTTTATACACATGATTTAAAATCCAGGCTTTTTTATATTATCGACAGCTGCTTTTTCAATTAAAATTGAACTCGTAAATTTACTTACCTTGTCATTGACCATTTGCAAAATTATTTTTACACATTCGGATTGCACACAAAATTACCCTGAAGTTGACATCAAAATGATGCTTGAATTTTTTATTGACAATATCTCTGAGATCTTTAGAGACCAGGTCTTCCAACTATCAATTCTCGTGGATACCAATTGCACTCCGTTATAGCAGAAATATTTTTGTATTCACATGAAGCAGGATTTGTGAAAAAATCTTCTACGTGAAAAGAAGAAAACACCTGCTCTGGCCTTCGAATCAACATTTAAATATATCGACGACGCATTGTCAATTAACAATGGTAATTTCCATTCCTATAGTCGATATGATATATCTTGGTGAGCTTGAGATAAAAGATACCACAGTCCATTGGTCAATACAATGACCTTGTGAGAAAATACATTTTATCATTGAGTCAAATGCTGACTTACATTTTCCATACTAATCGTTAGTCCATTTATATACACTGAATTGACGACGGATTTTTTTCGTTATTTCCCGATCATGGCAAGGAGCACACGGCAGGTGTGACCGGTCGGCAGGGGATGTTCACTACTCCATGGCACCTGATCCAACCTCTGATGTTTTGGAGGTCCGTGTTTGCTCTGCTCCTATTTTGCATTGTTTATAGGCTTTGATATTAAATACTGTTCGTTATCTCCATATCCTTCATTTCAAATGTGCAAAGCTTTAAAAAATTAAGCTTATTATAGCAGTCAGCATCTTAAGTTACTAAAACTTAGTATAACAGTCAGCATGTGAAAATTTTAAAGCTAGCAAGGTAATATAGCAATCAGCATATTAAAGTATAAAATCATACAAATGCAGTATATTTCTGAATTTGATAAAACCTGACTTTCATATACTGTACAGTGTAGTTTAGTATTGACGAGTTTAAAATCGAATTCTTTTAATGCAATTAGGATAGTTAATAATGATCAAACAATATTATTATATATCACTTAACAGTCCAAAGTGAATTGCATAATATAATTACTAGGGTCATTAGCCAGACATGCATGAGAAAGTGAAGTCTTCCCTAAAATGTCTCACCTATTTCAGAAGAGGATTACATAGTTATATATATAATGCTTCTTCTGTACTTTTTAACTTTTATCCCACCTTGACTAAGTCACTTAATTTTATTTAAGAATTAGGTAGTCTTTAATTCTGAATTTTATTCAGAGTTAATCGGATGATAGCGAAATGGACAAATGGATCTTTTTAGTGATTACGAAGATATGTACACTATTTTTATATTTTCAAGGTAAGGGCATTTAATTAAATAGATTACGCTTTTTTGTTTATTTTATACCCCGATTCTAAACAAAAGATGTATATCTTTGAATTCGAGTAAATCTCAGATTCATTACAGTATTAAAAAGTCATTGCATTATCTTACTGCATGAAATTGTCTGGACATTTCATAGACAATTCTCCCCGATTTCTTTGGGAGAAGAACGTCTCTAATTTCGCCTTTGCTTGATACTTGTAGATGAAGTATGCACCAAATGTTGAATAAAATACAATGCATGGCAAAAACAGATTGAGAAATATGAAGTTTTATTGCCCTATCATTTGGTTGTCTATAACCAATCAGCGCGTCATAAAAAAAAATATGTATTGTGAAGTATATGAATGCAGGTTGTATGGCAAATGATGGGGTTGTTTGCTTCATACCCGAAATTAACAACATACAATCCTTCAGATAACTGCAAATGTACCGAGTACATGTACTTGAATGTTCCATTCTGAAACTTACCTGCAAGCAATCTCCATACTACAAGTATAATGTTAAAATGTTTTCATGTAAAATCAAATTATGATTTCCCCCCCAAAATTAAATTAACATCATTATGTAATAAATCATGTAATAATATTTCATCAAGGGTAACATTTTATTTGTTCCTTTCCCTTTAAGTCCAACTTAAGTATTTCAGAGGGTAAAATGCAAAATAGAAATATTGTAGATTTTACATATTGATTTAAAATAATTTTTTTTCTATAAATTATAAATCAATGGACCTCGACATTCCAAGATTGGGATCTCCCTCATACTGCGTGAGCCACTCGATCAATTTAATGGCTACTACATATCCAAATTTGAATTAATATGTTGATTGAACCATTTGAAATTCGTTGAATTTTTTTTTACTATGCACTTATGTGTCTTTTCAAAAAAGTATAAAAATAATAGCATAGAAAAATCTTGTATTTGCATTAAAATATCTATTTATCGAATATTCAGCACCAAAGTAGATGGCATGATGACAATTATTTGACTTAAGATAAGGAAATCATAAGTTGCTGAATATTTTATTTAAGACAAACAAGTACAGGATAAAACCTCATCATAAACTTCTAATGTTTAACAGAAACTGTGGATGCTTCGCGAACACTGGAGGAAAATCTCAGGACTCTGTTATGGACAAATGATTCCTATGACAGTTTGACAAGACCGGAAGTTGCAGTCAATGTTACAATTACTTTCATCCCTATGAATTTTATAGAAATGGTTAATTCATTAATATATTTTATGGATTTGTCTCAAAAGGGCTAGCTAGGCCACGTAGTGCCTATCAGTATTTATTGATAATAATGTATACTGGGTTATTTTCGCCCTTGCCCAGTTTTGAATTCGCCCAGTCATAGTTTTCTTTAAGAAATTATGCTGTGTTTTTCGCTCAAATGAGGGTAGGGTGAAAGAGGTGAAAATAAATCGGGGACGAATATTTTTCTGTACACAGTATGTTATCGGGTTTACAGCACTTGTGTACAATAGCTGCCTTTACAAACCTCACCAGGCACTTAGGCGATTTCAAAACGTCCGATGTTAGTTTTATTTCTGTGATGAAATTTTAATAAGCAAGATTATATACAAAAACATCTAATCTACCATTCGGTGCAATTTACATTAAATAAAAGTTAATATACTTTTTGCTCACTAGAGTTGAAATCTTAGTAATTGTGAACAAACACATCACTTGTCTGTATTTTTGAAATCTTCTCAAGAAAAGTAATGCATTGGTGTGTCATAATTATTTGAATCGCTTAAAGACAGTTAAGCTGCATGTTTCGTCAAATTTGACTATGGGTAGGGTGGGTTTATAATTATCGATCAAAGTTTAACATAGGGATTTTTTAGGGCAAAATAATCTTCAAAGATTTTCTTTTGACAATCTAGAAAAACAATGATCACTAAATTTATTCAGTTCACGTTATGCATAAAACGGCCCTGAAGATATACCAATTTATTGAATAACACTTTTTGTTTTAAACATCTGAAAAATAAAATAATCGCACCATCTGATCGGTTGTATCATTGACAAATTACATATTTTAGATCAGAGGGTACGCTCTATTTTAAATATTGAACGTTAACATAGTTCTAAAAATTGGCTGTTTTCTGGACTTTTTCAGAATATGGGGAAATTAATGCATTTCGTGACGTCATAATGCATTGACAAGCCGGAAAATTACGTCATTTTTGATAGACATGCAATATTCAAAACGATATTTATTGCATTGTTAACTAAAATTAAGCAGTTTCAGTTTTTCAGTTAAAAGTATATATTTCCATTTCTAATCATTTTCTCTTTTATAACCCTTTTAAGATTGGCGGAGTTGATTTCTTGATAATTCTACAGGAATGTTAATTAGGCAGGTCGATAGGTCAGGAGCTTAGAAGGCCTAAAACGAATGCAAATCTCGTGTGCATCTGTCTATGTTCATGAAGCTAAGGAGGCCAAATATGCATGTAAATCTCGTGCGGCTTCTTTCGTGTCTGACGTCAGTGGGCGAGGACTATTAAAATCGACATGGGAGTCCTCATGTAATTAAAATTTGTCTCTACATTTTAAAAGTCTTTTTTTTCAATTTTATTTCACAACGGAATGGAAATATAAGGAATCACTGTCTAGTTAGGAGGGTTTGTCAGGGACATCAACAATAGTGGGAAACACGGGATAATTTAAGCATAACGGGCTTCGCCCGTTATGCAAAATATCCCATGTTTCTCACTATTGTTGATGTCCTGACATACCCTCCTAACTAGACAGTGATTCCTTAAACAAACGCGAATTTATTACTTTAAGTGCTAGATTTCCATGCTCAAAAACAAAAATTGCGTAAACTTAATTATTTTAGAATATTGCAGATGGACCCATGACGATAGTTGGATTCTTCATATTTGTAAGTACTTAATTTATTAAAAATCTTATTTTAATTATTCTATGAATAAAAAAGGTAACCATACAAACATGTAATAAATGGAAAGTCTAATATTGTTTGTATCGATTGTATGTACATCTATCAGATCATTAATATTATTAATTGATTTAATAAATTAATCGATTAATTAATTAATTGATTTTTGATAGTAATTGCGTTCAAAGTTCCACCTGAAAGCGAGGAACGACTAGGGTATTCACTTACCACTCTTCTCTCTTACGCCGTTTATCTTACATTGGTATCCGAACATCTACCCACTGTCTCACTCAACATCGCCTATATGAGTAAGGACGTGTAAAATGTAAACAGTCAATTGCAGTTACACATAACATATAGTTATGGCCATATGCCTTGATTTGAAAAATATTCTGATAGCTTTGTTTCGATTCAGGAAGTTTCGTTTTGTTTCTATTTCGCATTTTACAGATACCCATTATTCCATCATCAAATATGTTAAAATTTTCAACCTACATACCGACCTTTTTTTCTCCCTGAATCGAAAGAGGGCAAACGAACATTATTTTAAAGATGGTCTTATTGTGATAATTTTATGTAATCTTTTTTAAACAGCCATGTATCTGAATATCACGTTGGTGGTACGTGGACTTGTGGTCATTCTCTCCACTTTAGGACTCATCTGTTTCCACAAATCAGTGGAGGAACTTTTTTCAACAGTGGATGGTCAGAGTACATGAAGGATGGATCAGAAATATGGCGGGCATAAAAAGAAATAATCTCCCCTGTCGTAAATCTAAAGACGGAAATGCGGTGGACACTTTGGATAACAATGCTACTTTCCCATGTGACAAAGATAAACAAGAAGTTAAGATCAATTGGCGGGAAATTACAAGACTAATAGACAAGTTATTTTTTCGGTTGTTTATGCTCTTAACAATTTTGCAGCAAATTATATTCTTTTCAATCTGTTTATCTACCTATTATAAATCGATAAGTTTTTTTATATCAAGCATTTTTAATTTGAACATTTAAATTCGAAAGCAGTTTGAAACATTTTTCGCTATCGTATTTTAGTATGTTATTTAATATGTTAGTTTTTGTTTTACTAAGTGGGTCATTAGTGTTAAGATTTTGTGTGTTGCACCTTGTATTGTTTACTCATCATATTCTGAGGGACGCACTATAGAAATATGACAAGGATTATATACCAAATCCGTGATTCATTATTTTATATACATATATTTCATGTTTTCAGATTAAAACGTAAACGGTGGTTTGACTGAGAAATTAAATATACTTACATAATAAGGACGTTACGCACGATGTTGGTAACTTTTGACCTTACGCTTTCATAGCATTACGGAAGAAATTAACGTAATGCGTATAATAGAGTAACTTGCTTGACTGGTACCCTATCTCTATCTCTTTGTACTTGAAATACGAGTTTAAAAAGTCATAGATAATTTATAATTAAACTCATGAACATAAAGGGCGTCAAATTCCTAGGTCATTTTGATGAAATTCCTCGTTATGTTTGCTCCTTAAAATCATAATTCTCATGCGTGAGAAATCATCATATCCCTTTTTGATGCCGTTATCATAAATCTGTTATACGTTCTTACCTTAGAATTATATCGATATAAACCACATATTCACAATTATCAACATATTTCTTATGTCCATAACTGCATGGGGTCGTACTATCCAATATTAACTTCGAAAAAGTTCAACTAGATGTTACAACCTTTTCTTAAATACCGTTAAAGTACATTTCCTTATAAGGATTATGATTGAAATCCCCATAAAATAATTTTATGTGTCAGTTGCTTGCCTTAGTTTGAAAAGTTAATCATAAAAAATAAAAGTACATGAAAACACTCATTGATACTACATTTATTAAATCATAATTACAGTGTATGTTTATTACAAACTTTCCAAACAGCACCCTCTCTTGCAAGAAGAGGGTGCTGTTTGGGAAGTTTGAAAAAACATACACTGTAATAATGATTCAATATCTCCATTTCCAATTTTTTTTCTCTGTGATAGCTGTTTGAAAGTTCGGGGAATTCATTTCTTGATACTTCTGACGGAATCTAAATTGGTAGGTCGATAGGTCAGCAGCTAAGGAGGCCTAATACGCATGCAAATTTCGTGCGCATCTGTCTCTGTGTCTGGCGCTAAGGAGTCCAAATATGCATGTAAATCTCTTGCGGTTGCTTTTGAGTTTAACGTTAGTGTGCGAGGACTTTTGAAATTGGCATGAGTTCTCGTGTTATTTAATTCTATTAGTCTACATTTTTAATGTCTAAATTTACGATTTTATTTCACAATGAAATGGAAATATAAGGAATCACTGTCTAGTTAGGAGAGTATGCCAGGAACATCAACAATAGTGGGAAACATGTTTCGCACTATTGTTGATGCCCGTTATGCAAATTACAAATGTACAAATGAATCTAAATAGGGTAACGTGGTTCGGTATTCACAAGTTAATTAATTCGTTTAAATGTTTCAGACCATATTAACTGAGTACATATATGGAAAGAGGTTACAAAATGTGCATTAAAATCAAAGTGGTAATTAATTAATCCTAACAAAGAAATGTACTTTAACGGTATTTAAGAAAAGGTTATAACATTTAGGTGAACTTTTTTTCGATGTGTATTAGATAGTTTAGCCCCATGCAGTAATGGACACAAGAAGTTTGATAATAATTGTGAATATATGGATCGTATCTATTTATTTCCAAGGTAAGAAGGTCTGACAGAATGATGTTAATCGCATCAGAATAGGGGAAATATGATTATTTCTTCACCAATGAGAATTATGGTTTTACATAAATGAACAAAATCTCCATATGACTTGAACAGTTGGGTAAAAAATGTTAATTAAACCTGAATAACTCAATATGCAAGAATATGCAAGATAAAGAAAAAAAGTAATGGATGCACTGTAACATTTTTCAGTGCATTTAGTAAAAATATATGCGACAGTTTGAAAATATAAAGATTAGTAGCACCTAATTCACATAAAGAACTTACACAATACAAAGAATATTCCATATAATTATGTATATTTAAGAAATCACTGTCTAGTTTTGAGAGTATGCCAGGGCATCAACAACAGTGGGAAACTTGGGATAATTTGCATAACGGGCTTCGCCCGTTATGCTCAAATTATTCCATGTTTCCCACTATTGTTGATGTCGCATACTCTCAAAACTAGACAGTGATTCCTTATATTTCCATTTCATTGTGATATAAAATTGTAGACTTATACATTAAAAAAGTAGACTAATAAATTTAAATTACACGAGGACTTCCATGCCAATTTCAATAGTCCTCGCACACTGACGTCAAAAACAAAGGCAGCCGCACGAGATTTACATGCATATTTGGACTCCTTAGCGTCAGACACAGAGACAGATGAGCACGAGATTTGCATGCATATTAGGCCTCCTTAGCTGCTGACCTATCGAGCTGCCTAATTTACATTTCGGCAGAATTATCAAGAAATGAATTCCCCGAACTTTCAAACAGTTATCACAGAGAAAAAATTAGAAATGGAAATATACATGTTAAAAGTCTGATGCTAACTACAGACATGTCGAAAGCAAATTTCAGTTGAGTTTTTTTTAGAAGGGGGGGGCACACATGCAAACATTTTCTGCTTGGAGAAGATCGAGGTACTATCAAAAAATCATTTTAAAAAATTTACGAAAATCCAAATCGACCTACCGACAACCAATTTTAAAAACTGTCATCGGATGGTCAGACGATGATCGAAGGTTGGTTGTCGAATATTTTAACGACTGATTCTAATGGAAAGGAATTGCCCACCGATGCAGAAAAAAAATATGTTAGCTGAACTGATATAATAATGGTCGACCAAAGAGGTTGAAATCGGGTAAGACAACGGCCGATGAACTGCGGACTAAAGCCCAAAAATCCAAATACTGCCTTGTTAAAAATGTGACGCGACATTAGTTAAAGTTATAATCATAATTACTTCTAGAAAACTTTTACGTGAGATTACCTTCAATGTTGAATGATAAATATCATGAGACTGAATTCAGGTAATTATCGCTTTGTAATCAAATATAGACAGCTTATATAAAATAATGGTTAAAATTTGCATTATCAACCTCTTAATAAATGTTTGATTCCCTTTCCAACTTTTATTTAATGTATTCATCAATAAAAAAATTTGATTTAATCTATTCATCAATAAAATAAATTGAAATGCTTTTAAGTAATACATTTTAAACAGTAATGATTTTTTTTATATTTACAGTAGTTCATCCTGTTTTTTTCAACAAGAATAATGACAGAATATAACCTGAAAGCTCCGACGAAACATTTTACGAATAATCATGGTGACAGCGATCATTTTTGAACATTTTCACAATAAGTTAATGCATGTACCTTCCGGTGAAACAACATTTGTGTAACTATTTTATTTTTAAAAGAACAAAGCTATATTCCATTGATGTTGAATAAAAACAACAAATTCGCAAGATCTGACAATCTACATTTTAAATTGTTATAAAACTAGAATTAAAGAGTAATGAGAATTTGAAGATAACAACAATGATAGGTCTTTTTAAAAATATAAACATATTACAAATCTATGATCAAGATTTTAAATAGAGATCCCCCGAAAATCTAAAGTCGTTGTTGGGTTTTCTAGAGGAGAAAGCAACCTGTTTCCACCTTCCACACCTATTTATTTCTCATGATCAGTTAAACGGAACATTTGATACTTTATTTAGAATGAAAAAAGACACAACACTTGCTATTTGCTATTAAACAAATCATTGTATTGTTAAATAATGAAAAAAATATACACAAAGATACATAAAGTCGTTGTAAAAAATGTTCATTCATTATAGGATAAGCAAAAGCTAAGAATTCCTCGACATTATACACATTCAACTACGTGTGTTTTTACCAGGTACGGTGAATGCTTCGACAACACTTGAGACGAATCTTAGAACGCTGCTATGGACGACGAACTCTTACGACAGTTTAACAAGACCGACAGATACAGTCAATGTTTCAATCAGCTTCAGCCCGATGATCCTCCGAGACCTGGTAAATAACACAAGTTTCTCTTTAGCAAGATTCAGTTTTATAGGGGTTTTCTTGTCTCTGAAATTCTAACACATTTATTGTACCCTGATGATAACCCTAGGCCCAACTATTAGGGAGGGTGAACTTTCTGTGAATTTTCATGAAACGCGTTCCATATTTGAAAACGCAGTATATGTATACTGTAAACCAACTTTTCTTCGCGTGCGAGAAATTTTGGCGAGGTTCGCGAGAGCCTCGTCATCGCGAATATTTCTCGCCGCGAACCGGCCCTTAAGGCCTCTGTGTCTGTTAATAAAAGACCCAAAAAGGCTTGATCGGGAAAATTTATCGTCGCGAACAAGTTTACACAATGTTAATGGCAAAATATAGTCGTCGCGAATAAAAGTTGGTTTACAGTATTATTTTTAAATAGCGTAGCACCTTTCTCTTATATAGAAGAAGATTTTCATTTATCCTGGGTTTGTTCATGTTTTCATAAGAAACTAAACATGAAAAAGGCATGAAACATGCAGATTTTAAAATTTTATTAGTTCATTTTTTCTTAATGCCAGATTCCGATTAACCATCAATGTTTACTATTTTATTTTCTTCTTTCAGGACATAGCAAAGGGTGTCATTGAACTTGTTGGATTTTTCATCATTGCAAGTATTTTATTTAGAATCTTCTCAAAATTTTATATACTAATTTAAGGTGGCTCACAGTTTATTTTAGATTTCAGAAAATACAATTTAATACATTTACTGTAACAACGTAGGCTTTAACAGTGTTATGGATTTACCTCTTTGCTCTATGTTTTATAAACCGAAGTGATTATTCAATAGCAATTCAACCAGCATTTCTCACCATTTTTGAGCAAGAATATTTTCAGTGTTCTCCTAGAATTAAGCGACCTGTACTTGTGATGAAATACTGTAGACGTACTTTTTTCACGGAGTCTTAATTTCGCGGAATCTCAATTTTCTTTTAATCCGCGGGTTGAAAATTTCGCGGATTTCTCAGATTGGCACTATGTGCTTATCATTTATATTAGTACGATTGGACAAATTTCCGGAGAAAATTTGTGACCGCGTACATAGCATAAATTAAATTACTTCTACAGTATATGAAAATAACGAACTGTATTCAATCTCGATAGTCCATAAAACAATACAAAATAGTAGCAGAGCAAGCACGGACCTCTAAAACATCAGAAGTGGGATCAGGTGCCATGGAGGAGTGAGCATACCCTGCCGACCGGTCACACCCACCATGTGCTCCTTGTCATGATCGGAAAATAACTGAAAATCGTCAATTCAGAGTATAAATAATTGACTAACATTCAATATGAAAAACGTCAGTCAGCATTTGTCTCGATAAATTTTATTTGCTTACAAGGTCGTTGAATCTGCCATAGAACTAACGAAATGATGACTTTCAAGGAGACTGCTGATATTTTTGTTTCATCACTTGTTCGTTGATAATTCAACTCGTTTTAGAAATCGTACATACACAGAGTATGCTCTTGCGTATCGAATAAACTGAGATATATAAACTCCAAATGCAGGTGATGAAGGTATATTGCTGCATAGGTAAGGGAAGTTGACGATAGAAAAGGCAAAGTCATTAGTCTATCATATAGCTTGGTAGTTAGATTACAATTAACGTCTTTTTCAAGTAATATATCCAAGTATGAAACAGATGTGTGAGACTCTGGGTATCTTTCATCTCAAGCTCACCAGGATATATCGACATAAGAATTGGAATTACAATTGTTAATTGACAATACGTTGTCGGTATATCTAAATGTCGAGTTGAAGGCCACAGCATGTGTTTTCTTCCATAAGATTTTGCACATATTCTGCTTTATAATATTACAAAAATGATCTCATATAACACGTTGGACCAACTGCAACCATAGACATTTAGGTCTATGTAACAATCAAGGACATCATCAACAATCTACATTAGCCAAACAAAAATTTATATATAATGATTGGAGGCAATATTGCTGTGTAGAAGACATGTTGGCCTAAATGAAAAGGCGAGAAAAATAAGGGGTAAATAACCTTATACACAATACAAGTAGCAGATTCTTAATGTAACCGAGCAGTAACAAGACCAGGTCACGTTTAGATTAAATCTTTATTAAACAGCAACAAACGACAATGGCATGTGTCTTTACGGACATGTATTTCGTTTTCTTTTAGGGTACTTTTCATGGAAAGGTCATGTGATTTCAATTCGATTCTTACAAAGTTTTTTCTCTTGTAAATTCTGCAGTTTATCTGATTGTTTTCAATGAAATGTTTCAATCATCACTAAGTTTACATTCATATTTAGATTTAGATTTTGAAAAAAAAGTTTCTTCTATGTATTTGAAAACTTTGATATAAAAGGTAAAAGAAAAGCCTTTTCATCTTTACCGTTTTTTTTTTAAATTTCGGCCTGTTTAAATTCTAAAGATGAAGGATACTGCATCTTAACTGCTCATTTTTAATTTTACGAAGTTTCCCAGTTCAAATAATGTTTGTAACTTAAAAATATTCGTATTATATAGTAGGCAAGGAATACATTATCAAATCGATCGTTAAAGTCATAATATACATTTATTGACTGAGTTCGAGGGCAACATGCGTTTTGTCGGACCCAAGAACCAAACTGTCTGCCTGAGGCCGTTAAGCCGAAGGCAGACAGCATGGTTCAAGGGTCGACAAAACGCATGTTGCCCGAGAACTCAATCAATAAATGTTTTGTTATACCTTTTATTTTAATTTCTTTTCTACATACATGTATTTTAAACTGTATTCCGTGATATAACCTCTGATTCGTCACTGTTCAACACCAACGAAAGAAAATGAGATTAAGCTCCGCCCATTCTGTGAAGTAAGCGGTCCAACATCTCATCGACCGGTCCAACATCGATTTATTTATGGACGCTCAGTAAAACATTAGATATGTTGGACATTTTTTCGTATAGATTTGTATAGGAACATTTTTTAAGCTATAACAATTCTGTGTTCAGACTCAAATTTGGACACTGTTGGTCATGCAAACTTTCGTAATATATTACCGTATACCTTACAAAATTATATACCTTTTCTTTCTCAGTAGACATTAAGAAGCCTTTAATTAAAGTTTTTCTTCATAATTTTGTTGATAAAGAAATGGGAAGATAGTAGACTTGATTGGTCCTCAAACCCTACTTACAACAGCATCAATTACACATTCAGTACGGGGAAATACACCTGGTATCCCCCCCTCGTTCTTTTTAACAGGTATGTTACATTATGCAGAGCATTACATGAGTGTATCAAAACATTTTTCTTTAATCTTTAATTTTCAAATAATTTCAAAACAATATCAGAAAACTTTGTTTTTGCCATACTCATTTATTTTATAATCACTAGTGAAATGCACGAATTGTATTCCAATAAAATATTCCTTATATTTCATTTACAAAAATAATGATAATCACAATATTTGTCACAGTGTTGATGAAGTCAAAATGTTGATGGATCCAAATAATCAAAACCCAATCCGTATAGACCAGACCGGAACATGTGAATATTCGTCTCTTGATTTGATGGAACTGAATTGCAATACGGATGCCACATACTACCCCTTTGACACACAGTATTGCTCTTTCGATGTAGCTGCTTGGGGTTATGCTAATACTGAGCTGGAGTTTAAATTTACGAAACCGACAGTGTATCTTTCCTTTTTTCAAGAAAATGGTGAATGGGAATTCACAGGTAGAATAAAACACTTCTGCAATTTTATCCTGATCAAACCATGAATTGAAAATGAAGTAATGTCCTTTTCAAATAATTGTCTTTATATGATTGATAATCTGTAGTCCGTGCTGATCTTGATTTACATTAATTTTAAACCTCTTTAATTTTGAAATAGAACTGGTTAAAATCTACTTTGGAATCAGCATTATTTTCAACATTATGTTATATGAGTAATTCAGTCAATACATGTAAAGGTTTAAACAAACACTAGCATTTTTCGAACTTTCGAATATCTTCTGGATTTTATCCGTATATATCAAATATAAAAATGATTTTGATTTATTTTCAGACCATACAGCTTATAAGCGGTTTATCCAAAAAGGCCATCGTATTTTACCGATGGCTGCAATAGAATTAGAATTTAAGAGACGCCCTCTTTACATGGTATGTAAAATCAATGAAAGAACATAAACTTTCTTCATTAAATACTCAATTCGTCAAAATTTTCCAATTCATATAAAATAAGAACAATTTGAAAATGAAGTAAAATGAAATAGATCGAACATAGCAAAATAGCGGTTCAATAGACAAACTTCATTGGAAATTTCTTATCATTATCTCTTTATCTGTTATAAATAATTATTTTAATCGAGGGAAATTATTCATAAATCAGTGATTTTTAAGTTTTAAAAAAATCCTACTGATGGTTTATGTTTCTCAATTCCTAGGTAAAAAAAAAAGACTACGGTTTTACTCTTTTCAGGCACTTCACATTTTTGTTCCTACCATATTGCTGGGAATTTTAATTGTGTTTGCGTTCAAAGTTCCACCTGAAAGCGGGGAACGACTAGGGTATACACTTACCACTCTTCTCGCTTATGCAGTGTATCTTACAATGGTATCTGAGCATCTACCCGCTGTCTCACTCAACATTGCCTATATAAGTAAGGAACTTTCAAAGTACATGTACATATAGAGAATCCTAATTTTCAAACTTCATTGTTATTTTGACGATGCGTTCAGAAAATTATCACGGTGTAAAATTCACAGTTTCAGAAAAAAATTGTTTTGGACTTGATATTTCTGTAATTTTTTTTTTTTTTTTTTTGCTATATGTTATTTGCCACGGTATGTTAAACACGAAACAAATTGTTTAATTTACGAGTGACACTTCTTTATCTGTTATTGGAAAAAAAAACTAAAGTACTGTCTATCAAGAATGGATAACAACATTGTGGAATTGTTTATGTGTCACAGCATCAAAGAGGAACACTGTAGATAAGATAAGATAAAGTATAAATAATTACTTTGTATACTTGTGAGTCTAGCAAAGATTTTCTGGAACAGGGAATGTAATTGTGATTATTTACTTACTTAATGTTATTCAGTTTTTACAACGGGAATACTAGTAATTTGCTTTTCTTTGCAATTAAAGAAGCATTCGTAGATTATTCCATTTAGCAATACTTGTCTCTCCATCGAACAAGTACGATTTGGTTTCCATTTCAAATTAAGAATCTTAATTCCATTAAAAATCATTGAAGCGAAACAAAATACAAACCTGATTTAAAGCTTCTTTAAGATTAGCTCACACACCCAAAAAATCCAGATCAATATCAACAAGCCTTTATAATAAAAATGCAAAAAATCCTAAGATTTTACATAAAATGATCATTTTTATCAAGAAACGCTGAAATTCCAAACATCAGCTCAATATCTGATAGCGAAAAATATGTGAGAGAGACTGGTAGAACAGACAGAGGGTCAGATAGAAGGAAAGTTAGATGGACAGACTGGTAGACCTACGGACAGGCAGTCGTGTCTCATCAAATACAGAACATAGAAAAAAAGTTAGTAAAAGTTGAAATAAATATTTTTTTTCTAGAAACATCAAATCATACACTGTATTTAAGCTTTGATTGAATACAGTACTATTTTGTTTCACGGAAATTATCTCCATTTTAAGAAACCTCAAGTTGATACGCATTTCAGATTCTATAAATAGTAACTCAAGTCTTTATGCTGTTATATACTAAATCATGTGATCAAGTCTGAGCCAATCAGAGAGCTGGGAATAAATGATAAAAATAATATAATGAAATATAGTTTCCCTGATATTCATACTTCAAATTTTAATGTATCTTCTAAGTAGCAAGTACATGTATTTCGAAACTTTCAGCACCGGAATTATGCATTTAAACAGTTTATACATACTTTTTATAACACTGCTTACAAGAAATGTACAATTTTTTTCTGTTGACATTTACTTCCGTTTATTTATGTCTCCCATATTAAATAATATGATGACCTATACATTTTATGCAATAATTTGTAAATTTTATCTATCTTTAATGAATATAAATGCAGTTTTTAAACTTTGAACCATTAAAATAGTGAAGGTGGAAAGACCTAAAGATGTTACATGCTTTTGCCTTCTGTTCTTTCCGTGTAACCAGAATATTCATAATTTCCTCAAATGAATAAAATTTCTTACATTTCCAGGTAGTAAACACGATTTTACCGTGTGTACTGATTGCCTTTCTTATGGTCTTGACCTTTAAGTTACCACCAGACAGCGGGGAGAGAATGGGATTTTCTCTAACGGTTTTGCTAGCCTATGCCGTTTATTTAACCATTGTATCTGCAAACTTACCCACGACTTCGATCACTACATCTGCATTATGTAAGTCATCTGGTCAACTTAAGAAGGGTTTCCTCTCATATTTCTAGAATAATAAACGAAATTTTCATAGCACTAAGATGATGGTATCAGATTAATTTTGGCCGTTTTATATTACAGGTAAGGTCAGGTCAAGGTCATTAGCTTTTTCCTGGACATTAAGAGTAAAAAATAATTACCAATCCAAAAGTGTGATGCTTACTTCTATTTCAAAATATGAAACGTGTATCTCTTTATGCTTAAAATGATATATTACATGTACCAGGGTCTTTAGGGTCTTTAAGATGATATCACCAAATTAACAAACATAATTTAACTAAAATAGATGTTGGCTGATCTGTATTTTTTGTATTTTTCATAAATTTTCTGGATACATGTATTTTAGTCATTTTCTATCCTTCCTATACTTTTAGATCAAATCTGGAAATAAAGTAGAAGCTTTTTAAAGCTTGTTCGGAAATGCCTATTTATTTGATACATTTAAAACTTAAGTCCCTTGTTATGAATTTTACATACATTTTAAAATTTCTTCAAAACTTCATGTAAAAAACTATAATGAATTCATTGATTTATATTACGGTAATTTTGAGAGGCAAAATATGTTTTGCTGCCATTCCGCTAAGAATGTAGTCCCCGCTAGATTTCTAAATCAGTTTACCATTTCTATTCAAAGATATCGTACAATTACGATGAGGACAGAGAAATGGGATCTTTTAAATCTCCTACATCTAAATTCTAAAACATATCAGCAAATATACTTGCAGCAATATACCTTCATCACCTGCATACGGAGTATATATATCTCACTTGATTCGATACGCAGGAGCATGCCCTACGTATCAACAATTTCTAAAACGAGGTAAATTATTGACGAACAAGTTGATGAAACAAAAATATCAGCAGTCTCGTTTAAAGTCATCATTTCGTGAGTTCCATGGTCGATACAATGACCTTGTCAGCAAATACAAGTTGAGTCAAATCCTGACTGGCGTTTTTCATACTAATTGTTAGTCCATTATTTATACGCTGAATTGACGACGAATTTTTCCGAGGGGGGGGGGGGGGGGGGGGGGGGTAGGCAACTTAAAGTTCCCTACCGTTACATCTTCAGGAGACTATAATTTATAATAAAAAATTAATTTTGATTCGTGACGAGTATCAAACAGGGACCGGGAAACGTTCATCTCTGCGCCATGTCTAATTAAAGACATAAACATATAGTTGGTATTATTTTTTTTAAATACAACTCCATGGTTCTGTTTGTATCTGTTTTTATATTTTCACAGCTACGTATCTGAACATCACGTTGGTGGTGGGTGGAGTTGTGGTCATTCTCTCCACTATTGGACTCATCTGTTTCCACACACCGGAGGAAAAACCTGTTCCACAGTGGATGGTCAGAGTACATGAAGGATGGATCGGGAAATTGGCAGGCGTAAAAAGAATCCATCTCCCCTGTTGTAAATCCAAAGACGGAAATGCGGTGGATACTTTGGATAATTCTTCCAATATTTCAGCTGAAGACCACAAAGGAGAAGTCAAGGAGATAAAGTGGCCTGACATCACTCGTCTGATGGACATGTTGTTTTTTCGGGTGCTTATGTCCCTGACAATTTTGCAACAGGTTGTCTTTTTTTCAATGTGTTTGTCGAACTTTTAGATTTAAAAACTTTAAAGAAAGAGGTTTGTAAAACAATTTTTCCTTAATACTAAAAAAATTGATACATATCATGTTTTGAAGTTTTTTCAAGTGTATTGTATCTTCGTTGATTGAATTTGTTTCTGTATATTACGGATCTCAGGTGGTTTGTTGTTTGATATAATTTCTTCTAACGAGTAGTCTGTTTTCACTCCACGAACCTTGGCTAGGGGATAGAAAACATGGAAGTTGTCCAAAATGATATCTAACCACAAATATTACAGGATTCTTTATATAACAACTTTTACACATGTTTACATTGTCTTTATGTATGATTCAATTTTGATTTCTTTTTTTTTTCTTTTTGTTTGCTTATGTTTGAACTATTAATAAAAACGAATATACATTATTCTTCCAAAAGCACTATATTCGATAAAAATGACGTCACTTGCTGTGCTTAATTTTAAACATGTTTTTCATTTTGTATTTTATTACATCAAATAATGTAATCATATAATTTAAAATTAAATTTAAAACCTTTATATATTTATTTATTTGATTGTTTTGATTAATCTATTTATTGATTAGTTGAATTTAAAAAAAGAATTCATAAAATAAACTATTTTTGAGGAACTTTCATTTACTTTCTTTACGTTTTTCAGTTTAAATTTCGACTGTTTTCAGTCTCTTATTCTAATCAGACTTTATTGTTTATCAAATCTTTGTTGTTTTTTCTTAAATAATTTTTCAAATCTACAAAATAAAAGGTTGTCTTTAGTTGCTACTGTGGGAATTAATATTACACCTGTTGCAGAAAAAAATGTCTGCGTAAAGGAAGTTTTTTTTCTGCGTATTCGAATGATCTTTACGCTGAGTATTCATAAGACATTTTTTGTAATTAAAGAATTATTTTTTTGAAATACACGTTGACTACAAAACGTATGGCGAGAGGAAAGGATATTTGTCTTCATCTGAGCCTATAATAAACAGGCTTAGACGATAATTTCCTTTTAGCAATTATTCTCGCAAACGTTACAGCTTTGAAGTACCACAAATGTTGTATACCCAATAAATAAGTTTTTGGCGGGAATATTCGATGACTTATAAAGGACAATTGGCAACAAAAAAATATGCATGCCACTACTTCTAAGAATGAACGTAATGGAAAATAATTTTAAAATATTTAATTAACGTTTACGCATAAATGCTGCACACGTTTAAAATAAAATATATGGCAGTGATAAAATGAAACATTGGCAGTTCAATAAATAGAAATGAATATCCGGGAGCACTGTCAGTGTCATAACACTATAACTAACGTGTCCGGTTTCATTGCAAATTGAAGAAGAGTGTCTCAGTCACATGGAAAATGAGGGTAAATCAAGTGATGAAGGAGGTTTCTGTCACAGGGAAAATGAGAGTCAAACGAATACAAACGCCCATCACGTGGCTGTCACGTGGTTGATGGGGGTAATCCTGTGAATATGTGCAACATGGAATGAGATCAACGTCAAATAATCCGATGTTCATTTTGTCGGATTTTTAAGATCTGAATTTGTTTATTTGTCACTTCAATTTTAATTGATTGAAATTCACGCAGTCACTTTCTGCTCACAAGCAATCGATTAAAGTCTTCCAGCAGGACATATTTGGCGACATGATCGTCTCTTATTTGAGCATATTGTTAAGCATCGATACACAAAACGAATATCGAAAGGTCTGCTACTCCTGTATCGATAGCACGATGTTTCCACGCACATGTGGCGATATTCTCTAACGCAAGCATCGCAATCACTCATCACTGAAGGAAGTCCCATTAACAAAAGATAAACCCACACCAAATGGACCAGTGCCTTAAAAAGAAAAAAAACAATATTTAATCTGCAACAGTTAGAATGGTGATTTATTAGAACATTGTTATTTACATGTTCATTTGGAAAATCAAATCTTTTTTTCTAATAGAAACAATGACAGAAAGAATTCCGACTGCCAACAAAAATGTACCATTAATGCATTGTTTTCCTTTTCATTCTTCTCTGCCTTTTAGAAGAATCGAAAATTAAATGTCTCTTACACAAACAACAGGTTCAAAGTGAACTTCAAAAGACAAAAGAGGATTTTTGAAAAAATGTTTTATATACTTTAGGCAACAGCAATTCCATGATACATGCGTATATATACATATGTATCATAAAATTCATATCTCTGTCAGACTTATAAGCAAGTAGTAATACAAAGTGTGTGTTATTGCTTAAAAATTTGAAAGAATCTTTTTTTTAATTAAAGATACTACTTTGATACTCTTTTTCTTGACAAAACTGTTCTAGGAAATTCAAGTAAAAAGCTTTGATAAAGGATATGGGGATAACGAACAGTATTCAATATCAAAGTCAATAAAACAATACAAAATAGGAGCAGAGCAAACACGGACCTCCGAAACATCAGAGGTGGGATCAAGTGCCATGGAGGAGTGATGTAATCCATTGTATAACAAAGACACTGTCATATATGTTATTTCTGCACAACTCATGTTCATGATTAAAATTTTAAAAGAAGAACTTTAAAAAATTAATTAAATAAATTTCAGATGTTTATATCTTGCTCTGCAATGAAAGATAATAATTAAGAGAAAAAATTACAACGCAATATACATGGTCTCGATTTCACTTATGAATTTTATTTTATTAATTGAATTTTTGTTTTAATTTTATTTTATTTTTCTTAAGAATGGATAATTTGCAGTTGATTGTAAAGCATGTCTATTATAAAAAGTACTCACTATAAGAAATGTCGAACAATTATAACCCAGCACTTTGTAGATGTTCACTTGTTGACAACTAGAAATAATTATCTAGTACAGTACAAAGAATTTTGACCAATATATCCAGTTCATGAACCTATTTGTGGTTAAGTGGTAGATATATCCTTTTACCTCCGGAAGGGGTTGGTTCAAATCTTGGTCGAGTCAAACAAGAGAGTGAAATGGTCTGAATTTTATATGTTTATATATGATATGAAATTTAAAAAAAATGTGATTAAAAATTAAAAACGATCTAACATTAAGATAGATAAATATAACTTCTTTAATTCTGCATTTTTGTCTTAAATTATTAAGTTCCAAATAAAGAATCACCAATTTCTAGAGTAAATTCTTTTGCATTTGGCTTTCTATGCTTCTAATTTGTACAAGTATGAAAGTGATCACATAATCATTTTATCAAATAATTTTCTGCTGCATTGTACTACATTAATAAGTTTTAATTATAAAATTTTAACAGTCTATTAAATAGCGGTCAAATTAGAGGACAATAATGCTTTTTCTTAGATAAATTATAATAATTCTGGACATGGATGATAAAAAAGAGGTAGCAATGATAACTTAGCAATGGAATGAATGCTTTATGGGAACCAATTTTGATTAAAAGTTTTTGTCCCTTTTTTTTACTTGTTCAAAGTTGAAATGTTAAAAGGGGTAAAATAACGGAAAAAAGAGAAAAAAATGAAATATTTAAGAAACTGCTTGCATTTTTCAAAGAATAGTTGTAATGATTTTTATTAGCCATTATTATTTTGTAACTTAGTGTATATAGATTCATGCGAAGTAATGTTAACAATCATATATTTTCAATGTTAAATGTATTGATGTTTTGTCACGTGAATCGACATTTAAATTATTTGGATATATGCTTCAATGGTACAAGTTTGTTCTGTCAAATAAAAAGTACAATACTAGGTAACCAAAAACGTGTTTTTTAACAACCAAATACTCTTCTCATGAAACTATTGCATACAATATACTAAAATTTTTGACTGATAAATCGTTCATGCAAAAACTGAAAGAAAATTTCATAGATTTCTTTTTACTTTTATTTCTATGTCCTTAACATAAAAAAATAAAATCCTTTAAAAAAAAATCAAATGAACATCCCAAATTTATCGGAAAAAACTTTAAGTTTAATTTCAAGTAAATAATCAAATGTACATGAATGATAAATTCAACAACACGTGTTCACTCACACATGTAAATATAATAAACAAACGATTCAAAATAGTTACATGCAGTTTAAAAAAAAAATGTAATCATCAGAAAAGATATAAAATAAATTGTTTTTTCCTAAAACGTATGGTTTATTAATAAGTGAAATTTAAAAACAACGATAATGACTATCTTCGTCAATTTACATTTCAAAAATTTAAGAAAGTATATATCACTGGGTTTTTTTTCATGTAAGTTATGAAAAATAATGTAGAAAAAGAACTTTCAGAATCTGGTCTACTTACCATTTCCTCAGAATATCGCGTCACACCATTAAAACTGATTTATTCCAAAATGCCCGCTAACAAAATAAACGTGAATGCGTAAACCGGAGATTTGCTGGTATGTCGCTTCATCGTGTATATTACAATAATAATACAACAATCCGTAAAACCAGAAATGGCTACTTAACATGTATTACTTCGTGCTTCCTTTATAGGACATTGAGTAGTACTGATAATATTGTACGGCTCCCATCTTGTGGGCCACGCGTCCTGTTCTACCACCAACACTTCAAAAATGGGAGGATTTTCTTCTGCTCCAAATACCAAAACTATGTCTCTTTTGTTTTTTTTCTTTCTATATTTAAATATGTCAAGTGCAGCTGGCATACATATATTCACTACTTATCAAAAAGTGCAAAATGCAAAAGAGGCAAATGTTTCATAAGAGATAATGGCTTCAAGGCCCTGCTTTTAAATCGGAAATAGCTCTTCGCCTTGTCCTCAAGACATTTGTCTGGATCTCCATTAATAGTTTATAGTATTGTCGCAAAAATACTGAATTACTACTGACTCAATAATCGTATAATTTTGATTCTTTTTTTTATTGATCAAAAGGTCAAACTGCAGTGCTACTCCAAGTTTTAAGTTTTGTTTAGTCACTAATGTTACTTGTGAATTGCTGTTGCCTACTTAATATGATGTATTCAATTCGTTATGCAATAAACAACTAGCATCCTGTTAGGTATTAGCCAGTATTAAGATTTGAACTTTTGGAAGGTAAAGACTTTATCATTTCCTCACTGGATAATATTTTGAAGTTACCAAAATTATTCAAAAACCAGTTTTAAAAAACAAAAAAACTTTGTAACTACATGTTCATGTAACTTAAAAAAAAAGAAGAAGAGTCAAATCAATGCTGCTTAATCAACCTTTGTTCTATTGTCTTGTAGTATTTAATAAGAGTGGTTTTTTATACTCTAAAACATATTTTATTTTTTTTGTGAATTCAATCTAATTTTTTAAAAATATACTTCGCTAAAATTGATTATAGCACCTCAATACAATAAATAAATGACCGTGTGAAAATAGTTGTTCATGGAAAACCAATGTTCATGGGCTTCGTGGGTCAGTCAAAGCTACAAATTCATATCAAAACGAACGTTTCTTTTTATTCAACATATTGATTTATTGAAACTTCCATATAAACGATAAGCAACAAAATAACGTCCCCACTAACAAGTTAAAATTCTTCATGGCAACGAACCATTGACAATATTGAATTAAAATGATTCCACAGAAGTGATCGCATTATATCAATAAAATAAGCTCGAAACGGAGACATGTAACCCATTATCGAAGAAGCTAATAATATGGTAAAAAATTCCATTGTAAGCAATTTTGTTTTTGTAAATTTAGGTGTAAATTCTGGCTTCAAGAAATTTTAGCTTGGTTTTTCCTAGCAGGTTTGATATTCTAAATTTAAACTCTCTCTCTCTCTCTGACTTCATCTTATGACAAGAAACTCTATTTGAACAGATTTAATTGTATCAACATACTTACATTCATATTTACTTATCATCTTTATGTTAATTCTATCAAGAATATCTATTTTTCAGTTCTTAGAATAAAGATTTTTACTCCATATTCTTAGTACAAACTTAAATTTTATTGTTGGCCCACATAAATCCTAACTTTTAAAAAGGCCATGATAAAACGGACTTGAATCTTCACCACACCAAAATGTTTCCCAAATCTTTGAATATTGGTTATACTAGTTTTTGCTGTTGTTGTTCTTTTTTGCAGTAGAGATTTTTATAGATATTAATTCCCTTATGTTTGTGCACGAAAATAATTTTTTAAAAGCAAAATTGTAAAATTTTAAGTTAAAATAAGGACAAAAAATTCTTCTTTTTTAAAAATCAAATTTGCAAAATATAAACTATTAAATCTTCTAAAAATATTATTTCATGGAAAACAATAATTATGAAAATAATAATAGAATTTTTTTTTATTTTAAATTAGAACTAGAAGACTGAAAAACCAACTTCATAACAGAAAATGATTTTTTAGCTTATAAAAAACTAATTACAGAAAGGATCTTTAAAATCTTAAAATACAAATAATATATAAGAAATATAATAATAAAGAAAACAAAATAATTCAAATATGAAAAATAAATAAAGTATTAGAATTTTGCATAATCTGTTCGTAAAAAAACAATATGCAGGTTAAGATTAAAGATGCTCTATATTAATTTATTGAAATAAAATTAGATCTCTATTCGTAAAACTTACAAAACATTTTTTCTTTCTTATTTGTGAAAGAGGATATAACGAAGAATGATCATGCTAAAAGACCTAGAGGTAATTTGAGCAATGAGCTCACTAATTGATTCGCCCAATCTCCCATATGAATGTAATGTCATTGTCCATACTTTGCTATGGGAAACCCAAAATATGTGTCGGATCAAAAATTAAAAATAAGAGGTGCTTAATGGCATTATGTAAAAAATATTCTCTGAAAGTTTAATCAATTTTCATTCATTGGTATAAGAGGAGTTTTGGATAAGAGATGGGTACCCCAAAGCGTAACAGGCAGAATCTTGATTACTATATAACCCTCGTACACTTTATGTAAAGCCAACACAGATTTCTGAAAACACAGAAACATAGTTGGAATCAAGTGCAATAAAGCAGTGACTATAAGCATCCCCTGTTGACCGGTCACACGCACCATGTTCTCCTTATCATGACTTATTATGACCATGTAACCGAGAAAATCGGAAGGCAATTCAGTGTCAAAAATAAGTCAACATTCGACCTAAAAAAGATTTTATTTGCTAACAGTCTATGAATTTGAGGAGTGTTGACATATCTATGTTTATATTTTTAACGTATTATGAAGACCCTGAACAATACTCAAGCTGAATTGATTTACAATTAAATAAAGATTGTGAAACAATATAGATTGTTAGCAAAGCAAACAAGGACCAGTAAAACATCAGAGGTGGAATCAGGTGTCATGAAGTAGTAAGTAACACCCAATGTTTGACTCTTGTCATGATCTGCCAAACGCAAGAAAAATATGGACAATTCTGTGTGAAAATGATGTCTGAACAAGTTGTATGAAAAATGTGTATCAGGTAATTCAGACGATCATATTACATGTTTTGAGAAATGTTGCCTTTATACGAAACGGCTTATTTGATTGTAGCATTTTTTTTTCTTTTCAACGTCTTGCTCCTTTTGGAAATTGTCCGTACGTTGAGCATGTTCTAATCGAATCAGGACGAAAAAAACCAACACCGTGTTCAAGTTGATTATCTGGACTTGTTATATAATATAAAGAGAAGTTTTGATAGAAAGGTGAATTCATCATGTTTATTTCACAATTTAGTTGATACTTACCAATCAATGTCTACATGCTTTAAAACATTAAAACTAAGAGATTTTTTTTATATTTTATATTTAATGAACATAGATAACACAATAGATTATGTCATAAAGAAAGTGCTTGTTACGGAACTATGATACATATTCATTTTAAATCAATAGATGTAAAATAATAAATTTAATTGTATTTCTCAGTCTAGTTCACTTCTAATGCACTCCATTACTTACCCTCCAAAACAAACCACAAAAAACGAGTAATTTAACTAATGCAAATCAAATTGTATGACCAAAAATAGCTAACTAAGGTTCATTCTATTTGCATTTAATGTCAACTTCAGAATATATGACGGTATGTTCATTCATTGTGACACAGTGCATTGTAAGTATGAAGATTTGCTGCATGTGATTCAGGCATTCTTGAAAATGTAGGTTGAAATGAAAAGAATTTACACCCTTTAGGGACAACGGGTCAACTGAGTATAACAACAATATCCCAATTAGCTTCTTCACTAAATTCAATAACAATCAAACGGGAACTTGGAGGAAAGGTAATAGTACACTTTATTTTGGACAGGGCTAAATCTTTGAACATTTTATGAGATGAAATATCACAGTCTACGGTCTGAGTATTTAGCACCCACTTGCTTTTCCTTCAATGAGCAACAGATTATCTAAATATTATCTTTGATTGAAGGACGGTTGCATGAATAACTCTTCAGTAACATAATTATACTTCTGTGGTTTCATTAATATTCGTTGAGCACCAGTTTTCGAGCAGATCCACGGATTTAAATGTTCATTGAAGTAAGAAATATGTAATTCATGTATATAGGCAATGCATTTGTTTACGAAATTACCTATCCTCGAAAATGTCTGTTTTACAAAACCACGAAAATTGATGCCAATGAAAATAAATGAAACACAGTTTCATGAAATTTGATGTATGAAATGAAAGAAAACATAGAACAAAGAAAGCTGAAATTCTAAAGAAAAGATGAACTAGCTTACATAACCTTGGAAAGGTATCAAGACTATGGTATTAACAAACCAAGTAAGTGAAACTACAAAAAGTTTGAAGGTACTAAACTACAGTACCTGAAAAGGTACTACAAAATCATAGTTTTGCTAATGGTAACAAGACCTACCCAGAGTTGACTACAGCACTAGGAATTATGAGAATCGGACTGAACCTTAATAAGGGTACACGATCACAAAACTTAGATTATTAGTGCCATGTATTTAGTCCTTAAGAATGAAGTTGGTTAGATAGATTTTAGGACCTACAAGTAGGTATGGGATCCAGACTACAAAGAAAGTTTATGGTAATCAGACTACAAGACTTGGACAAAATCATTATGGAGGGTAACTTAACTTCAGGATATAGACAACATAAGGAGAGTAGCTAGACTAAGGATATCTTGACGACAAGAGTAAAATTGGTACCCTAACTACTACAACACCTTTTAAGTATCTGGATCTGAGTGTCAACATATAATAGTGATTGAAATAATTGTAATAAACTCCCTTCAAAAAACTTACAAGTCAAAGGTTAGACCACAAATCAATAAGAACTTTTAAGAGTTACGAAATACAAAATCTGATTTTGTTTGCTAATTTTTGATTAATGTCCCCTTGAAAATTTTTACTCATATTGAGACACAACCTGTTTGTCCTTGAATGGTTGCAAATTTAGACCAGTACTCGGCACAAATGGCCTTCAAGCATTGAGGGAACCTTTTAAATGCCAGTACCTATTGTGACACTGGACATCGTTTTATCGGAGGGACCAGTTTTCACGACCCGGAGAGTGATTCGCGTCCACGACGTTGGGATTAAATCCTTATTCCAGTACTCTACTTCAAACTCTCTAACCACTTCGCCAGTAGTGCAACTACACTTTAGTGGGGTAACAAACAAAAGAACAATAAGTAGACTTCAAAGACTAAGTACTCGTCCTCGTCGAGCAGTGGTTAGAGAGTCTGCTCCAGAGTAGCGAGGTAAGAACTTGATTCTTACGTCGCGGTTTCGAATCCCACTGTTGGACATGGAGATCGGTCCTTCCGATTAGACCGTTTAAATCGAGGCTCCGTTTCGTAGTAGGTGCTGGTGCAAAATATATCCCTCACTGCTCAATGGCCATAAGTGCCTAGTATAGGACAAAATTTGCAGCTCTCCATCGGCAAGTAGTGGCATCTCCATATGAATGAAAACTAATCTAGAGGAACGTTAAACTACATACAATCAAAATAAAGACTTTAGAGTAAGAAAATAACTATAGATGTCAAGACCTACATGTACACAGGGACTCTATGTAGTATAAAACACTTTTAGCGGTACATGCAAGTTTAAGCTTCTTGTTAAATATATTTTAAAAGAAAGTAATCTACACAAAGATTAATCTATCATCTTAACAATTTTGTTCGGCCATCTACATGTTTTGAACACAAACATTCAAAGGGATCATAAAAAATTCATAAATAATTTTTACGTAAACCTAAATTCAAAATCTTGTTTAATTAATGAATACTTTGGAATCTTTTTAAACTAAAATTTCAGAAACTCACTGCGAGGGAAAATCATAGATAAAGATAATAAATTATGAAAACCATAAACTTTAGACCTTTCTGTTTGAATTTGGTCAGATTTGCCATATATAGAAAACCTTCATAAGCGGATGTATATAAAATTGACCAATAAGGCATAACAATTTGGGTAACGCCACTAATTGTAGTACAGGGACACAGTTGTTTAGAGTTCATATCCGGGTTAAACTGACAATATTCGTTCATATAACGTTCCCGCCATTTTTTTCACTGATTGTTGGACAAGTTCATTGCCTTCTTATGCAGAGAAAAAAGATTATTACTCCTAAATGAATATTGTTGTGATAGTTACTTTTGTTCTATTTTAAGATCAGATGTTGAGATTTTTATTAATTTTACACATTTTTTTATGTTTTAACGTTTCAAACTGACGTCACAACAACTTAAAACAAATTAGGCTTCACAAAAACCACACGATTTTATTTCCTTTTTCGTTGTAGAAATCCTTAATGCAATAAGAGAAAGAAGTTTTAATAAAGAAAAATTATGAAACAATGTTTTGTTAAACTTTTAAAAAGATTATTTTTATTTTCAATTTTTAACATGCTTAGTGTTTTATTTTATTTATTTTTCACTTTGAAAATACAACTATTGTTTTATACGTGCAAATTTAAGTAAAGGAGAAAGGCCAAAAACTGTCCATTTTGTGAGAGAAAGAACTAATCGAGGGCCGTAGGCCCGAGATTAGTTCTTTCTCTCACAGAATGGACAGTTTGAGGCCTTTCTCCCATTAAAACATGATTCTCTTTGTTCTGAAAAAAAAAATGCAAAACAGGTAGCACATAAACAATGAATTCACTGTTTACAGAATGGACAGTTACAGGTAAGTTTGGGGTGCACAGCAATTTGTTGAATAGCCCTTGTGTTTCCAGATGCAAATAACAAAAGGTCTTGGTCTCAGGAATGGACAATTACAGGTGGATTTCGGGGGATGCTAGTTTTTATATAAGAACGCAACTTTTCAAAATCAGTTTATATTTTGCATTGTAAAGGCAAACATGTTTCCCTTTGATGGAGAGAATCGAAATCGAATTGAAACCAAAAGATGCACACAACCAGTGATACTTTGACCTGGAAACAGAGAATAGTATTAGCGTAAAAAAATATTAACCAAACTTTGATCGCCTCAAAACTTTGACAACAAATACAGATATTTCGAATTCAAACCGGAATTTTTTTTTATTAATTTGAATTCAGTTTTTGAGGATATATTAATTGCAGCATTGTAATGGTGAAATGCAAATTGTGTTCCGAGTGTTGGATAGCCATGAGCCAAACTTCGACCTTAAAATGTATATCAAATCAATTCTGGAAATGTTTCAATTTTAATTATTTTCTACCGAAAAATTCATTGCAGTAGTGTAGTTTTCATGGAGCAAACTGTTTTCTGAGTGATGGATTTAATATAAGCCTACTTCGAGCTTAAAATGGAATCTTCTTGAGGGAATGAGGGAATCTTAATCAAATGTGAAATTGTGTCAAGTTTTGTGAATTGAAATAAAGTGCAATATTCATAGATTTAAATGTGTAAAATGGAACAGATCCGATGCAGACACTGTGTTCTGGATTAGCTAAAATCTCCAAGTTATTTTTGTTATTCACATGTACATGAAATCGTATTTAATGTTTTACTTTGTTTTGTTTCCCTCTTGTGCACATGCCAAAGTTTACCTGTAACTCTCCATTCTGTTTGTTTTAACTGTCCATTCTTTTTGAAAAAAATTGTCCATTCTTAAAAAGAATGGACAGTTTTCCAAAAAGAATGGACACTTACAGGTAACTTAATGGATTGTTAGGGGAGTTAGCTCAACAGTAAGCTATAGAATGGACAACACAAACACAAAGGTTTACGTCACAATCGTGTTTTAAATAAGCCAATAATGTCATTGTTGTATTTTCTTTCAAAAAATCATTGTCTTTTCTTAAATGAGGTTTGATCTTTCAAAGTCTTTGAATTTTCCATATCAAGGAAACCCTTTCCATTCATATCGTCAAGAACATCACAATGTTCCAATTCAGCATCAGGGACCTTGAAATGTAGATTTAAAAAACGATATTTAGATATAGTTTTTCATAAAGTAAAATCATCAAAATATTGTCACAATATACATGAAATGAAACTATTAATACTTATTATGTTTTTTTACCGTACCTTAAAATCCACCTATTACACAAGGTTCATGTCTATTTTTTCTAAAATATTTGAAATCAAATAAAGACCATATAAAAGTTTTACCATGTATGAATTGCTTGGTTAAATGGTTTAAAAGGGGTTTCACAAGAATTCCAGGCCCCTGCAAGATTCTGTTTAGTTGAAATGAAATTCGAAATTAATGAAAAGTAATAAAACCCAAAAATCCATCGGAACAATAAGAACAGAGGAAACACGAACCTCTGCAAACAATAGAGGTATGATCAAGTACCATTGTGTAATAAGCATCCCCTGTAGACTTTTTTAAGAAAAATATTTTACTTTTATAGGTTAATAATTTAGTTTCTTTTCGACGTTATGTTTAACGTGTATATGCAACGCATCTTATTCTGTGAAAATCTGATATATTTTAACTTTTCAACAGGAGGTAAACAAATTTTAAAGGTTACCATTCTGGAGATAGATTTCATTCTAAGACTTCAAGTCTTCTTTTGCACAGAACATGGACAATCGAGATAAATACTTGCTTACGTTACCTTTTTCAGTGGCGAATACTGCGGATGGTGGTGTTCTTTTACTGGGTTATTTGAAGCTTTGTTGTAAGCTACAAGGAAAGCTAGTCTTCTCCTGTTACTCGTATTAACAGCACTCATATGGAGTAAATTGCAGTGGAAGAACACACCATCGCCTGAAAAAAAAGTAATGGAAAATGAAGAGAGAAAATATATCTTACCAATGTAGAAAAATAGAATCACAAAGCGGAGTATCCCCTCGCAAAGAGAATACAACGGTAGCATTCGCCACAATCCCGATGCAAATTATATGTCACTTCTGTTTAGCACAGGACATAACACAGTCCCAACTAAAACACACGATTGCGTTATTTCCCATCACACACCGTTTCGAGGGGATAAAAAATAAGAATAACTGTTATACCAATGTATAAGTTATGAACAATCAAACTTTAAAACTAGTTGAACAATAAAGCAGATATAATTTCAGTCTTGAATATATACAGTAAAATCATGATGCCCATTTATGATTTTAAAGTCTACAGAAAGCACCACGGAAAAGTTTGAAAATTGCCCACGTGGTTTCTAAAAATTCTTACAAAAATTACTGCCAGATAAACAATAAAATTTTCATATTTATACATGATTTTAAAGTCGACAGAAAGCACCATGGAAAAGTTTGAAAATTGTCCACGTGGTATCTGACGTCACCAATCCATTGATCAATTAACAGACAACATAACATGAAGTCTAGAGACTCCTGTAGATCTATATCGAAGAAAACAGAGTGGATTGTATAATTGTTATCGGCGCGACTCAATAACTACGCACACAAAAAATACCACAAGGACGGAAACACTAGAGATATGTCTAAGTGTATGGCCCTTCATTCCCTTTACTGCCCCGTATTTAGTAACAAATGACGCAAATAGCGTCGTCACAGGAAGCATACAGATCAAAAGACGGCGCTTATGTCACACTTCACGAATTTTTTTCTATTGACAATCACTCCCTTATATCAAATGTGACTTACTTTTTGTAGTAGTAAAATAAAGTAGTAAAGTATATATTATACATTAATTATTCATTTAAAACCATCTCCAAATTCATCATTTTTTTTTTCTGAGAAAGAGAAAATGACGTCATTTAATACAAGTAAAGATACGTTTTTACAAGTAATTTGCTTACAGTATGAACATTACCTGGTTCCGTTTCTATGAAATCAAGTGGACACTTTTTCAATAACTCGTTGACTCTTTCCATTTTCGCGCCAGTTTCAGCACCAACTAGAGTATGTTCGATACGCCCACATTTGTGAGACCCCCTAAGGAGCTTTGTCAAACAAAAACTTATATATCATAAGGATGATATTAAATCTGATAAGACACTACAAAATCAAATGAATATTATAATTGTGTGTCAAAAATGACCTATTGATTATTTTGCTAAATGTTTTACATAACTAAAAGATAAAACTATAGTGGATATAAATGTACAGTAATTTCACTTTGTATTAATGCTTGATGTCAATCATTAATTATGAATTTAATGAATTTTAAAAAATGAAAGAGGTAATATTTTATTTTACATAATATGTCTCCTTTGATGATCCAATATGCGTATGTATACTAGTATTAGAAAAGAAAATTATAATAATTACATTTATGTGAACGAATTGCCAATTTATGCTACAATTTCTGTAATGATGGTATAGCAATTTTTTTTCATAAAAACATAGGAACTAATTTTTAAGTGTCAATGTCAAATCAAGTCAATTTAAGTAATTATATCAGTAGTTAAAAATCTACCTGCAAACACCCATTGGATTGGTCAGTCTTGTCGAGAGTGATAAACACAGTCAGCATGTCTGGAAACAGGCAACCATTTTGGTACCAGTACCTGGAATAAATAATTTATTTATTAGAATGTATATATTTCCCTTTTTTAACTGAAAAAAGAAAAAAAAAATGTTTTCCTCTCTATCCCTGATGGGCATAGAAATGTCTCAACGCCTTCAGAATTATCAAATTTTCTGTTTTCACATAAAATAATTAAACTTATGTATGTTATAAGTTTTAATTGTTATACTTACCCATAATCTTGATGCCAGGCCCTTTCTCCACCTGCCAACGGATCTTTCAAAACAACTTTGCTATGATAATGGTAACATTCCCCTCCTAAAAGCTGAATATAGATACACTTTACCATACATTTTAAAGTGTAAATATAGTCCATCTGCTAAATTAATTGGTTCAATAAGAATTTATCCTTCCAGAAGAATGTGTATAATTTTTCATGTACATGGTGATAGGTAACAGAAACCAAACCTTTTCAGCTGTCCCAGAAATTTTGTCACATCTTGCAATAAGCCCCGTGACATCATTTCCCGGTTGATTCCACGTAATTTGGGCACTTTCATTTCCATGCGTATCTTTGACCTAAAGAAGACGTAGGGGCATCGAAAGCTTTATCTTTTGCACCTCATACAAAGAAGTATTTAAATTGCTTTTTAAAAACTTACGCCGAACTTGAACCTTTTCATTGTTTCGTTGCATTCCACTACTTTTGTTGCCTTCTCCACTTCACTTTGAGAGAGCAAATTTCTAAATGTAAAACGAAGGAACATATAAAGTATTACCTATTTTATTGGAAAAATCTTTCTCACGAATTTGCCAAAATATACATGTATAAATGCATTTGCAGAAGTTACCCAATCAAGATTACCGTATAATAATGTAGCCGTCACGGTCAAAGGCTCTTTTAATATTATCAGTAACAATGAATGGAGACGTAATATAGCGATATTCTGTAAGGAAGAAAAAATCTTGAAATTTTTTTAAAATTCCCTCCAAGTAAGAACAAAAACAAAACAAAACAAAAATAAACAACTAAAAAAAGGATTTTACTACAAATTTTGGTGAAAATAAGTTGCATTTGATACGATTAATTTATTTCAGGCCGTCCAGACTATGTCACATAAAAGACGACTTTAAATTGATTAAATACATTTCAAACGAGAAATGCAAGATAACGTTCCGATATCGTGAATATTTCATTCAAATACATTATTTTTTTGCTTTTTTAAACAAAACAAAACGTTAACAAATGTGTATCCCCTCCCCCTAAATGTATATTACTGGTCAAAACTTATTTTGGCCTAACGAGGGTCCCCTTAACATAGTTAGGATACACTCTAATTAACGTGTTTCGCAAGGAAACTTTCTCTAATAAAGGGAGGTTTAAAAACTATGAAAGAAAGCAAAATAAACTCACCTGTCATTATAACAGGAATATTGCCAACTCTCGGTTATTACTGGAGAAATTGTGATTGTTTTGCTCTACGTATCAGAACTTCCAAAAATAGCTTCATAATTTTACCACCAGTAGAGTGATAAATCAACATTGTTATCATCTCGGCAAAGAAGAGTTATCTGAATATGTTATAACCCGTCTTAGTGAAATATGTATGGTCTGTGTTCTTTCAAAACGTGAAAGGATGGTAACAGTGATCTGCCGCTATTTTTCAGATGTGATTATATTGGTTGATTTTATGTTGTTTTACGCCTTATTTCAAGAATTTTTCTCTCATAGAGATATGATTGCCAGTGAGTCGATCTATAGAACTGTGACTTTCAATTCTAGTACCAGCAAAGGAAAAGTCATCTATATTCATATCTTAGGCTTGACGCAACAAACGAAAATCGAATCAGGGCCTCTTAATCACGAAGCGAGCGCCTTACCACCGCGTATAGTCAATTGGTGTCAGTTACATTGTCCGATATTTATGTCAATTTGTCATATCGTACCATTCGTTGACATATACGCTGAAATCTAATGATGAAACATGCTGTTAATACCAGTTTGTGTCATCCAACATCAATTCATTTTTCTGATATGTCGACATAAAAAGACTGACAAGGTTTAATTAACACGGACATCCAAAACAACAGAGGTGGGATCAGGTGCCATAAAAGAGTGAGCATCCACTTCCAATCGGTCACACCAGCTGCCTTGTGTTCCTTGTCATGATCGAGAAATAAAGAAAAAAAATCCGTTGTCAATTCAGTGTATAAATAATGGACTAAAAATAATTATGAACAACGCCCGAGTCAGCATTTGACCAGTTGATAAATTGTATTTGCTGCCAAGGTCATTGTATCGACCATAGAACTTACAAAATGATGACTTAAAACGAGACTACTGTTATTCTTGTTTCATCAACTTGTTTGTTAATTATTAACCCTGTTTAGAAATTATTCACACATAGAGCATACTCTTGCGTATCGAATCAACAGAGATACGTAAACTCCGTAAACAGGTGATGAAGGTACATTGCTGAATAAGTAAGGAAAGTTGACTATAGAAAAGTTGAAGTCATCATGTTTATCAAAGAGTGTTTTGTTAGATAACCATTAACGTGGGTTTTTTTTTCAAATAAAATATCAAATATGAAACAGATGTGTCAGACTATGTGGTATCTTTTATCTCAAGCTCAAGAAAGAAAATAACAATTGTTAATTGACAATACGTCGTCGATTTATCTAAATGTCGAGTTGAAAGCCACAGCAAGTGTTTTCTTCTTTTTAAGATTTTACACAAATTCTGTTTCATATGTATAAAAAAAACAGGTATGCTACCAAGATGGTGCAATTGGAACCCATGGGAATTCCAATTGATCGTTGGAAGACCTGGTCGCAAAAAACAACATAGATATTGTAAATCAGAAACTCAAGTATCTTTTTGATGTAGGCTTCAGAGTACTTTTGTGTACAACCAGACTGTCTCATAACAAAATAATTTTGCAGATGACCAATGACAAGGTAAGTAAATTTAATTTACAAGTTCCATGTTTATTGAAAAAGCAGCTGTCAATGATATCGAAAAGCCTGTACCTTAATTTATCGTGGGTAATGGTTGTGTATAAAGTTGAAGTCGTAAGTTTTTAAGCTGTTGAATTTGGTAAAATCTTGTGATTTCAATTGGTTCAAAAGTTCCATGGAATTTTAAGTTTCCACATCTGATTTACATCGTTACACTACTTCTTGAATATATTGTTGTACAGTACTCTTGAAATTGATTATATCTCAGTGAAGAATAAAGAAAGAAGCTTCGTTGAGCATCTACTGGAACCCGCTATGTATATTTGTTTGTAAGGACTCTTTAGTAGTTTCGGAATCCAATATACATGTATATATGGTAGTTCAAAATCATTTTGGTTCTTTGGGATATCAAAAATATTCAAAACTGACATATGATTTTGCAGAATTTCCTCCTTACAAAAGGGAACTATGAGTTTAATTTGGATTACCACTTGTAGAATTAAATCCAAGTTCTTAAAAAATACAATTTATATAATGAGCTTTACATACAAAGACTATGTTGTTATCTGCTTTGTCAGCAGGGACCAGTACGCAATGATCATAAAATCTACCTGATTCTTTTTTTCATTTCTTGATTATTGAATACAGTTTTTCATAAGTGATGGTTTTTATATTGCCCCCCCCCCATCTCTTAATACGCGATTTATCATGCATCTGATACATTTAATCCATTTGACAAAGTGACAATGTCTTCTTTTTTCATATCTGGCCCATCGCCTGGTGTAATCTTCAATGGAATCCATAATATTTATGAAATTCCGACGCCAGTTGAAGGATCGGGGTTAACTATATTTAGGACCTTTTAAAATAAGTGATCTTAGATCATCAGTATCAACTATATTTACATCACCTGTAATAACGTGTCCAGCATATTAAAAGTCAACATACACGTGTCTGACACACATGTATGACAAGTCGACAAACTCATATGGCAAGTCGACATACACATCTGAAGAGTCGACATACACATATGACGAATGTGATTTACACATCTGATATCGAGACGTAAAAATCTAATAAGTAATGACAGAAATATGCCAACATAGTGATAGCTATTGATCTTATTAATTATCGTGAAAGTCCTTCTTCAAACTCTGTTTAATCCAAATGTTTAAGAAATATGATGTACATCGGATTTCTCCTAATCTGAGGGGTTTTTTTCATACAAGCAGTAACTGGTGTACTTCTTAAATGATACATTCAATAGTGTAATATCAGTTATCTTTAATTGTTTTTTTTTTCAACAAAAAATAATATTGATAAAATGAAATTTAAAAAATTAAGCTTGTGCCAAAAAGAAATCCAACAGTGTAGTTAATACAGCAATTTTCTTCTTTTGGTTGTTTTATCAATAAACGCCTAAGATATGAATCAAAAGTACACATGCTAATTAGTAGTCTATAACCTACATATTAGCTTGATGTAAATACTTGACTCTATAAACTGAATGTTCCCAAACATGTTTCTTGCGTAACACTTTGTTTACCACATTTACGATTTGTAATTACCTTCAAATGAACATGTACACTTTAATTAGGTCAGAGTCGACATATATATGTACGTTAGGTAAGATCCTATGCACTTATTTCCGAGGTCATGCATTGTTTACATTATTTACTTGGTAAACTGTATTGATAGTAAACAATTAGGTAAACAGGAATATACAAATATATAATAAGTTATTATCAATAGCAAGAAACAAATAAATAAATAGCAAAAAATTATATTAAGTTTGCTAACAAAATGTAAGTGATCGGTAATTTCTAAATACTTCGAATAATTTACGATAAAAATGAACGAAAATAATTGATTTTTTTAAGCTTCGGATCATAAATATAGGGAAATAACGAATAGTATTCAAGCTCAGAAGGCCAATAAGCAAAACAAATCAGAAGGAGAGCAAAAACGGACCTCTAGAACATCAGAGATGGAATCAGGTGTCACAGAGGTGTGAGCGTCCCTTTTTGACCGGTCATAGCCCCCGTGTGCGCCCTATCATGATAAGGAAATAACGGAAAATCCGTTGGCAATTCAGTTAATGAATATAGTGTCCTAACAGTTTGTTTGAAAAACTTAAGTCTGCTTTGTTATATTGTATTTGCTGACAATTTCATAGTATAGACAATATACCTTACAAAATGATAGATTTAAACGAGACTGATGTTATTCTTGTTTCATCATTTTTTATCAACTTGTTTGTCACCGAATTAATTTGTTCTAGAATATGTTCATACATAGAGCATGCCCCTGCGTATCAAATTTACTAAAGAAAAATATGGATTTGCAAGAAAAATTATTGAAAAGTATCGAGAGAACAAGTCTTCAAGAAGCATTTAACGCCATCAACAGAAAACGGGTGTTTTTAATTTCTATAATGATTTAAAAATAAAACATATTTAAATGAACAATAATTTATAACAATAATATAAAAATGTATGTATCTATGAAAGTTAACAATCTTTATAGCCAAAGCAAGATAACCCTTGAAATCGGAGTTACAGTTACTTTGCAGGTTCCAATAAATGCACTACTTATACATGTATATCAAACGTTGTGACTATTCTTCACAAAAAATATGGGGAAAAAATTCAGCTGAACTGTGCAACTACCTAATCAAAAAAGTGATCTGGATGTCAAAATTCTCAAAATCCAAAAAAAATTTTTAAACTTGAAATCAGATTTTCTTTCTCAAAAATCAGTAGCGTGATTTTTTTTTAATATAAATTAACAAAACATTTCTCAAATTTAATGGCAGCTGCATTGGCAAGTATTGATTCAGTGTCTCATGGTCCTTACAGCACTGTAACGTACATCTGTATAAATTACAACACTTTATTAAAAGGATCAAAATAAGTTTTAAAAAATAAATTTTGACCTGATAAATGAAGGTATAAATGAAAGTAACTATGTTACCCAAAACGCAAGAGAAATAGGATGGTCAAGAGTCAACAAAATAATTTTTCCATAAGATAAATACTCAGCAACAAATCTACAAGTAGATCTACTCACTTGACCTCAGTTTTTACTATCACCATGTAGAGTAAGAAAACAAATAGTGCAAGATTAGTAAAATTGAAACCATCAATTCCCTCTCACGTTGATCTTTTTTGTTTTTAAAGATCAAGACCACTAACAACTCAATTGTATCGCAAACAAGATGACTTCAGCTTTTCAATCGTCAAAATACCTTATTTTTGTAAAAACAGTATCACAAATCAATATCACCTGCTTACGATTTTAAGTCTCCTTATTTACTTGCTACTCATGAGTTTGTTCTTGGAACGATTTTCAGTTTTAAAAGCAAGGAATATTACTCATTAATAAGTTGATGTTTCAGGAATTTAACAGTCTCGTTTAAAGTCAGCATTTCGTATATTTCATGGTCATTATAATGACCCTGATAGCAGATATGCATGTAACCTATCGTTGGTTCGTTTTTCGGAAGTTTTGTCAAAAAAATAAGGTCAAAAAATAATGCTAAGCCTTTGTTTTTATATTAGATTTAACTACACAATGCATCCTTTAACATTTCCATTTGTTTTCTCAGTGATAACTCTTTGAACGATTAGGCGAGTTGATTACTTGATTATTCTACCATTATGAAAATGACGCCAAGCAAAAGGTCAGAAGCTAAATAAAGCCTAATATGCATGTAAATCTCGTACGGCTGTCTTTGTGTCTGAGGTCTGGGTGGAAACTACTGAGATTAACATGGGAGGCATCGTGTACTTTTAATCAATTAGACGACGTTTTAAAATCTTAATTTACATTTTAATGGAAATATAAGGTATCACATTTTTCAACTATCGTTGATGCCCTTGCTTATCTAACAAATTAGACGGTGATTCCTTAATGAATTCACAAAGCTCATGGCGGATGTGACCGGTAAAAGGGGATGCTTATTTGGCACCTAATCTTACCTTTGGAGTTCCCTCTGAACAAATAATTTGTATTGTTTATTGATTTATTTAATCGATCACTGTTTGTAATCTTCACCTTTTCCATGTAAAAAGACGTTTCAGTCTCTTTATACCCCCACATAAAGAGGGAGGGTAAATAGTAAGAGGTATGTCCGTCCGTCTGTTACGCTTTGAGGTACCTATCTCTTATCCGCAACTCCTCTCATACCACTGAATGAAATTTGATGAGACTCTCACAGAATTTTTATTACATATTGCCATTTTGCACCTCCTATTTTACTTTTTGATCCGACACATATTTTGGGTTTCCCATAGCAATACATGGATCCTGCCATTATACTCATATGGGAGGCGAGGGTATCATTTAGTGAGCTCTGTGCTCACGGTACCTATAGTTTATTTTTTTTATGTTATATTAACGAGTTTACCTTACCATTTCATACTACGAAAGCAATTTTCATGTGATAGTTCTTTTTTTTTTTTAAAAGATACTGTTTAATTTTCATATCAACTGATTTATTGGTAACATTGTTTACTGTGATAAATTAACAAAGTTGAAAACAGAAAGGAATTTTTTTTCTTATAGATTCTATAATAAGAAGTCGACAGAAACACATTGTAAAAATCACTTTTATTTATTGTTTCAGACATAATGATGAAAACTTGATAATGAACATCTCTGACGGTACGTCTTCTGCAAGGAAAAGAGACAAAAATTAGTTCCTTTTCATATAAAGTTTTGCATCAGTAAGATATTATCTGCAAAGAATTTGAGATCAAAATAACTGTAGAAGCTACCTTCTGAACTTTAATTGTCACATCTACATTTTTGATTGATACATTTCCAGTCAGTGGGACAGTCATAGATATGTCTATCACAATCGCCTTTCTCCAAGCATCCTGTGATTCAAAGATAATAATATTCATTAAAAATAAAACAATTAAATATGATTTAAGACTACTGAAAATCATTTTTCTTAAAGGGCCGGAAAGGATTCTACAATCAAGACTTGTTCATGATACAATTGTTTACTACTATTATCGATTTATACTGCTTTGAAATACTTTTTATCTGTCACAATAGTTGATAAAATTTTATGAGAAGGTTTTGTGTGATATGCATTGCAGTTAGAGATGATTTGATTAATTTTTTTTTTAATTTTGATTTTATCTCAGCAGCTCAAATTATATTAATGGAAATTCTCTGATTTAATAAAATGACTATCATTAGGTTGTTGAAGAATATACATTGAAGAACGCCTTTGGAAGCATAAAAAAATTAATAACAATTCAATTAAAAAGTCATTATATAAAATTTGAAGGTAAGAAATATTAATCAGATAAGTAGACATTAGCATTTCATGAACAGATCAAAAGATCAGAACTGCAGCTGCTACTAATGACAACAATTTGGAAACATTCAAAATGAAATATAAAATGTATTTGAAAATTGCTACAAACATTACATGTTTTTATGTGTCATGGAGTTTAAATAAACAGTCAAATCTTAAGCGGTCGTTGACTCAATTTTCTCGCAATTTCTTATATGTCAATCTGCACCAACCAGACCAGACTAAATCAGACTTGAGAAAATTTGATGAGTATGTCGGATTATTTCTTCACAGTGTGTTACCTAACATTAAGATCCCTATTTAGATATAATAAGACACCTGTTTAGTAAGAATAGAAAATGGTTATAAAAATCCGCAGTTATTTTGGAATTCTTTACGTATACCTGGTTAGATCGACCTTCTTTTACAACAAACAGGGAAGAGCAAAGCTTGACTATCTTGAAAATTCTTTTGTTGAGGTGGTTATGGAAGACCGTTACTCTTAATGTACGCATTTATCATTAAACAGAACGTATAGGTATCTTTGTTTAGTTAAAAGTTTAATCTCCGTCTTTAAAATGCAGTAAAACGAATTACATTTACGCAATGTGAACAAAACTGAAAAGAAACTGATTGCATAGTATCATAGTCGGTATCATTTCAGTTTTGATCATTGCATTTCAACAGATACCTTCGGTTTTAAATGATTTAGAATTTATCTTGAAACTAATTCAAAAAATTTAAGCAATAAATTGGGAATCATTTTTTAATGAGGTTCCACAGAATGGACTCACAGAAATCATTACATCTCCCTGTCATAAGTGTATCGCAGAATGCTTACTAGTATTGATGCCATAGGATACATTTAGGTATTAGCATAAAAACATGTTACTTACGATGTAAATCCCATGTGGGTTTTAAAAAAATTAACTCCCGTTTAAAGTAGAATTCAACTACGATTACATAGATATAACTTGTTATATCGTTTACTTATACTCTAGAATTCACGTTTGTGGTAGGATTTACTTACGTTGGTCGTAGGGTGGTGGTGAACAGGTGCAGATGCCGTGAACACACTCCAAGTTTGTTTGATGGTTACACACCGTGTCTATACAGCCACTGCTAACCGTACAATCCTCGGACTTCAGAAATCCTGAAACATTAACGTTTTTCTTCTTTCAGTCTTATAAATGCAAACTCAATCTTTATTTCAATATTAATCATTTAATCAAACTTCCATTCAGAAGTGGCAAACTGTTTAAGAGAATGATAATATTTTAAGAGTAGGCTGCATATACGTTACCAACAAAAAGCACAGCAAATACAAAGACACTTAGATGCAGTTTCATCATCTTTTCTCTAATCTAAAAAAAAAACAACCATTAATTTGTTGTAAACATCAACGAGTATAATGCACGAAAGTAAAGTTAACTTGTTGATACTTACTGAACTATGCTTTGTTATGAAGTCCTAAAATGGCAAAATGCGAACGTTGACCACAAAATAAATTGGTATCTTAGTGAAGAAACAATTTGGTCATCAAACCACTTGATTTGACAAAGAGTCAGGGTGTATTAAACTTGATAAGGTACTTATAATCAGGGTCAAACAGTATTTAGACCTCTACTATTCCTTTGTTTTCTTCATCAACGTTAGCATGAAGATTTTAAAAGCTGCTCTCATACTCTCCTTCCTTGGTAAGTAAAATTCATCTTTATTGATTTTTTTAAGGATAATTTATGAATTTTATATGAATGTTAGCAAAGAAAATTTCAAAAGATTCTCTTCATTAGCTTGATTTCAAGCTTGCAATGACTTTAAATGAAAAATTGTTTGAGTTCTTTGAAATGTCATCGACAAAGATTAGGAAATATATGAGTTCGAATCTTGGTCAAGTCATACTTAAGACAAAATCATAGAAGTGATTAGTACAAAAAAGTCACAAGTCTTCTGCCAATGTAGCAAGGGCTGGTACGATAAAAATTTCTTCTTTGCAAATTCGTTGGTTTATTTTGTTGAAACTGGAACTTCACCTTTAGCTGTTTACGTATTGTTATGGTTTAAAAACTGAGGTTTAATATAAAGGTCCATGAATTGATTTATAAATTGCTCATTTGAAAATAGAGCTAAAATATTATTTGTATATGTATTTTAAAAAATACATTCCAATAAACTTGTACGTTCAGTGATTGATTTTAATATAATTACCGAGTAAACTTAATAGCTTATGAATGACAGGTTTATAAACAATTAAACATATTTTTTAATGAAATGAAATACAACTTTATATTTTTAAAATTATTTTCCACTGTTATTTATCATTGTTTAGGCCTTATTGCCGGAGAAGCTTGTGTCAGCAAGTACCAATGTATTGATGTGGGGTGTATTCATCACACTACCCTTACCTGCCAGAACAACCTGTGTACATGTACTCCAATAACTGACGTTTACAGTGAGTACGATTCAATAAATGACGTCATTATCAAATTCATTACTTATATTTATTGTAAAAAAGAGGTGATTTACAATATCGACGGGTAAATTACAGCCGATAAATTATCGTTTGTTATAACTTTAGATAAATATTTGTGTAATACCATTTTTTTTTTCTGAGGACTTTTAATATTAATTTGCTTGCTTACTATTTCCTCTTTTTTAGGATGTCTTTCCCCCGGGGACTGCAGGCGACACACTGGCGTATGTTATACAGAATGGGAATGTATTCAAGAACAATGCCGTTGTAAATAAATTTATACATTTGTAGAAAGAAAAATCATTTTTCAAGCATTTAAAGTAGTCGCGAAGAAGTTCACTGTATGAAAATAAATAAAATTGTAACAATCTGCTTTGTTTTTGTTTTTTGTTTTCTTTACATCTTCAAAGCTGGTTGCCGGTGTAAAGACGAATAATGACCCCCATCGAATAATGACCGGGGGGTCATTTTTCAACGACAAAAAATGACCCCCACCCGTAGAAAAAAATCATTTTTTGTAGAAAAAGGGTCCTAGGGGGTCATTATTTTATATGTTAGTCCTATAAAATAATGACCCCCATTGAAAAATGACCCCCTTTAAAGTGATACAAAATATACACTCTTTGATATCTTTTTTACAGCGAAACTAATTTTTACATTTTCTGTAACCAGAAAAATACAAAAAGTCGTATGAAATAATTAAGAGATTCACGTAGTCTTTCAATGCTAAAATTGTGTTTGAAAAGAGATTCTTTAATTGTCAAGTAAATAAAATTTCTTTTTAATATTCCTCCTTATAATGTTTGCTTAAAGAATGATATTCCACTTGTTTTTAGAAATCAAACCATGCAAAAATCAGGTTTAAATACTCTTTAATAGGAAAAATTAAATTTTCCGTCATTTCAACTTTTAGTTTGTTTAAGTTTGGCAAATCCTATTTGACAATGAAAGAGGAAGAAATTTTTACCCCCCCCCCAAAAAAAAGAACATTACGTTAAATCAAAACAAAAAAAATAATAATAAATGAAAAGCAAAAATATAAATAAAACTCTATACCTTTCAATAATTCTGAAAGAGGCTCTAGATAAAATATTGAAATGAAGTTAAGCCTTCACACAAGTACTATCATATCATAATTTACTTCGCCATGATTAAAGCATACTTTAAATGTTGGTGGAGGTATACTTGAAAGTATTGTGGCAAAGTAACAGTTAAAAATTAGTAGAAAAGTAGATTATTTTTAGCTTATTTTTAATTCCTTTCTTATAGAAAAATAAAGGTAGGGTGGTTTTTTTTGCTTTTGTTCAATATCGACTTCCTCCTAAATAAGAAAGGGGGTGGGGTAAGTATAAGACCTAAAAATATGCTCTGTAAACTATGGGCTAGTGTAAAATACACAGTCATTCTAATGCAAAAACTATACATGTAGACATAAACTTTTGATTTAGCACACAGTATTCATTACATTTCTTTTAACGTAGAACCTACTTCGTATGACATCATAACTTGTAAATGTGTTAAACCTGTGCTAACCCATTAAGACGTCATAATTAATTCAATGCCACTTTTTCCCGTACTTGACAGCTTCAATAAAAATGGTAGAAAATACTGCATTTTGAAATTCACAGAATTCAATCATGCCAACATAATCTTGATTCAATTCATATATTTTTTGGTTTATAATGCTTAATGGCAATATATTTCTGGAATAAGAGAAAATATGTAGGCACCTTTTATTTACTAGATCTAGACCTGAAGTTGACAAACCCAAGACTATCTAGTGTAATGAAATTACAATGTACATACAACTTTCGTAATAATTTGAATGGTATGTAACCATTTTGAAGGAATGCATAAATCGTAAGAAATCTTTAGTTGCCAGCTATATAGTGTAATATCTTGTTGAAAAGTGTCTAAGTCAAAGATGTACGTGTTGTAGATCGTTTGATCGTGTGTACATTTTTGTGATATCTATAATGAAATGATGTGCATTCCTTTTAACAATTATTTGTTACCTATTCATATTTTTGGTGTTTGATTACAATTTTTCTATTAAATATGATCTTTTTAAAGAAAAAGTACAATTTCTGATAAATATTTAATCTGAAAGTAACCCCAAACAGTCATTTAATTATTAAATCCCGTGTAAGTGCAAAAAGGTCAAGAATATGAGTATCGGTAAATAGCCTATCTTTCATTAGTTAGAGGGGAAAGGTATATATTTTAATCATTTTTTGTAATCATTTGGCTATGTTCTTCATCATATTGAAGATTGAAAACATTGTGACAAAGACGTCTAAAAAATATTTACAAATATAGGGTGAATAATTGACTAAAAATAATAGAGTTCATTTGACTATTTTTTTTAATGGTGGACTTATCTTTTATGTTAATTGAATAAAAAAGAAATTATTCTTGATAAAATATTGTTTAATATTATTCAGTTAAAAAAGTTTATAAACGACGATGTTTGAAGAAGTATTTTTGTGATTTTTCATATTCCCTTTATGACAAGTACCCCTAAAAATATTTGAAAATGTGAAGTCGCAGTATGTAAATACCATACCAAGTTTCACAGCCTGTTCTAGATTAAAAAACAAGGAAACATATCATGATATCTTAACTGATTGATAAGCAAGTACTAATTTATCATTTTGAAAAGTTTGAAAATCTTGTGACAAAGACTTTTCCGACATAGGTTCTACCTTAATTCTTGTTTTACTCCACCCTTTTACTCAGTTCTGAGTATATTTTTCAGAGAATTTAATATGAAAATCAGAACAAACATTTTCATTGTTGTAACGTCTTCTTTATAATGTATATTAATATGAAAAGTTAATTGAAGACCATTTCTTTTTATGTCCCCGTAGTCGAAGATTCGGGGGTATATAGTTTTATCGTGTTCGTCTGTATGTCCGTCTGTCTATCTGGCGGTTTGTTTGTCCGCAAAAACCTTTACCATAACTTTTCATTTATTGGAGCTATGACTTTCATATTTAATATGTATATTCCTTGTGACAGGACCTTACTTTGGGTACCACCAAATTTGACCTTTTGACCTTCACCTTGGAGTTTATCCCATTTTACACAAAAATGCCAAATTTTTACTTTGGACATAACTTTTAAACGGTAGATTCTAGTACTCTCAATACTTCAAATAAGTAGTTTTTGGGCATTACCTTTCATTGGATACTAAATACCTTGACCTTTTGACCTTGACCTTGGAGTTTTCCGTACTTATGATTTTTTTTTACCTTGGCCATAACTTTTGAACGGTAAGGGCTAGGGTATTCATACTTCACATATGAAATCCTTGTTACATTAAACATTTTCTTAAGAAATCATCAACTTTGACCTTTGAGTTTGACCTACCTTTCAAAAACTTATCCTTAGCCATTACTTTTGAACAAGTGGTGCTAGGGCTTTCCTATTTTGCAGTTGTATTTCATGTGAGAAGACCCTACTTTGGGTAACAATATATTTAAATTGCA